>VXAU01004747.1:3587-23850 GCA_013399695.1 Formicarius rufipectus | reverse complement strand
CCTGCGGCCCGCCCTAATACCTCCTCGTCGTCATCCTCCTCCTCGTCCAGCTCGTCCTCCAGCTCCTCGGCTTTGCCCGCGCCGCCCTTGGGCAGCAGCTCCTCCGGGGACAGGGGCGCCGCGGCCGCCATCGCCACCAGCAGGACGGAGAGGAGCGGCGGCCGGGCAGCTACCGGGGGCGGGGNAGCCGGGAGAGTCGCCCCGCGCCTCCCGCTCTGCCCTCCGGCCCTGCACTGCGCTACCAGCGCCCGAAGCCTTCGCGGAACCGCCAGGGCCGCCCCGCGCCCCCCCTCCGCCCGAGGGGCCCCCGCCGCCCCCTCACCTGTACATCTTCTGCGCTACCGTCAGCGACAGGTCGAACGTAGCCCCAGCCGCCGCCCGGACGCTCTCAGGGAACATCTCCGTGAGCCCCCACAGCCGTTCCGCCAGCGTCTCGTCCAGCTGCGGGGGCACCACCGCGTCAGGCCCCGCCGCCCGGCCCCGCGGGGTCACCGCGNCGGGGAGGCCCTCCCGCCGCGAGGCCCGGCTGAGCCTACGCCCCCCAGCGGCGCGGAGGAGCGACGGCCGCCCCCGCCCGCCCGGCCCTCCCAGCGCAGCGCGACCCGTAACAAACACGCACAGAACCGGGCTTTATAGGCGAGGTTTTATGGGAAATATGCAAAAATCCCTCGAGAACGAGCAACTCCAGCATCCTGCTCGACCAAGGCAGGCGGTGAGGCTTGTAGGAGTCTCTGCGGGCTCTCCGGGGCGGGGGCAGGAGTGTCCCTGCCTTCCCAAGGCAATGAGAGCCCACAAGGAGAGGGACTTTCCCCACCTCGGCTGCCGTGGAGAGCAGGGGACCTATGCTGGGTTGCGGGGAGGAAACAGAGCAAAGTAAAGTGCTCTGAGAAAAAACGTGTTAAAATTAGCATTGCTGCGGCACCAAACCAGCCACTGGCAGTGCCCAGGGCACTGTCACTCGTGGCCCCATGACACCAAGTACCTATATACAGTACCAACACGGCTGACAGGCCCAGGTCGGCCCCAGCACCCCGGGGGCCGTGACCCAGAGCCAGCCCATTCTCCAGCCACCTCTTCTTCTTCACTTCCTCCTGTGGCTCTGCTGCTTCAGCTCCTCCAGCTCCTTCTCCATCAGGTGGGACTCGGCAGTGGTCTCAGAGAGCTGCAATGCTCAGCAAGTGAGGAGAGAGTGAGTTAAAAGCTTGTGAGGCTTCCCTGGCTTCACAGCACAATGGGATTTACCAGGACCTGCAGGAGGGAACTCGTTCCTGCTGAGCAAGGGGGAAGCTGCCATGTCACACTTCACTGAGATTTCCTGCAAAACCTGCAGCTTCTGCTAAAGTGCTCCAGCCACAGAAGCCACTTGCCAGTTTTAAAACACAGGAGGAGTATGAAAGGAAAATAAAGGGATGAGTATTTGCTCAGACTGACATAAAGACTAAATCACTTAATAGACTGAGAATACACATATGTTCTATGTCACTCAAAGTCTCTCCAGATTTTTAAGAATGCAAGCTGTGATCTTTGGGTAAGGATGAATTTTGGTTTCTTTAGGGCTTGGGAATTCTTTCATCTGCAGCTTTAAACACAGAACAGATGTCACACCCCTCATGACAGCAGATGGAAGCTTTAATCCTCTGTGATGAGAAAGGGTGGCTATAACTCAGTTTCACAGTTAGAGCAGAGGCCAGAATGGCAAGAAAAATGCCATAATCTGTGCAGAAAGGGAAAGAAGAGGCACAGCACTTGCAGGGGCACCTCTCTCAGCCACTGCATTCACTAAGAATTCTGGTGTGAGGGAACCTTCCTCTCTCCTCACAGAGCAGATCAGGCTTCAATGCCACAGTCATTTCACCACTACACAAGTGCTGAACAGCAAGATAAAGCAGAAAGTGGGGTGCAATGGGAGCAGCCTCCCTCAGCGGTCCCAGCACCTTTCCCTCAGGCATCTCCGCTGCTGTGGGCAGGCTGGAGTTGGGCAAACACTCACCATGTCCAGCAGAATATCCACTTTCAGCCGAAGGAGGTTGTTCTCTTCTTCCAGCTGCTGGTTCCGTTTGCGCAAGCGCTGCAATTCCCTGCGATCCCCTGTGAAGCTTACTGACTCTAGGAAGGAAAGAAAGAGGTCAGAATATGGATTGTCAGCCAACCATAGCTACTTCAGACCAAAACAAGCTGACCTGCACTCTACCTGACACCCACTGGCCATTTTCAAACCTGAGGCTCTGGCCAGCAAGGTTCATGGAGGGGGTGCCATACTCCAGGCCCAGCTCAACCTCACGGGTGGATCTGTCGAGCTGTGGGGAGAAGATCACAGTCAGCATTACACAGAATTACAAAGCCACCCCCTGCTCTCCCATTTCTTAGTGACTGGCATTCCAGTGGAAGATGCTGATCTGAATGGCCCTGGAGCCTGGGATCCTGCTTTGGTCATGTTACTGCTGCAGTAAAGGATTGGCTTTTCTCACTACCATCCCTGCACTTTCTCCCACCCAAACACTCATTCATCTCCCTGGGCTTGGAGACCACTGGTGAGAAGTTTTCAGGGAAACAGTACTGGACTGCATGGCTGAAAATGTTCTCCAAACACTTCTTGTGCTCTGTCAGGCTTGGTGCCATGACCGCTTCCCTGCAGAGCCTATTCCAGTGCCCAGCCACCCTCTGGGAGAAGAACCTTTCCTCTCCCAGAAGAAGCTGGGAGCTCTTGTAAGGGTTCTGGTGCTCACAGCAGGAGCCACCCACCCTGCCACCAAGCAAGTGCTCCTGCAGCAGCCACTGGCACTGGGACTCACCAAGTGCAGGTTGGAGAGTGAAACCCATTTCCGAGGGGGCGTCTTCTTCGGGCTGAAGGAGTTCCCAAACAGAGGCATGATGTGGGGCTGGACAGGTGTACGGGGAGGTCCTGGGGGACACGGCGGCCGGCCTGAGGCTGTGGGACAGGAGCGGTGATGTGACAAGGTGGCCACGTCAGCATGGACAAGGTCTGCTTCAGCCGCCCATTTTCCAGCGCTGACACTGCCCAATTTCCACCCAACACCAGCCCCTGCTCTCCCCAGGCAGTGTCCCCTGGCTCTCAGAGAGGCCGAGATGCCGATCCGGGGGCTGCCTGGCTGCCCGCCCGCCCCACTGCCCGGCAGTGCCGGCCATCGGCGGGCACCTCCCTCGCACCTCTGCCGCCACCTCGCCAAGCTGGGCGGAGGGCGGGTGGTACCAAGTGTCACAGGCCCCGAGCTGGGCCCTCTTCCCAACCTGTGCTCCTCCTCACCCTGTGCTTCTTCCCGAGCTGTGCTCCTTGTCCCCCTGTGCCCCCTCCCCACCCCGTGCTCCCTTCCCACCGCCGTGCCCGCTCCCCTCGGCCCGTAATCCCCGCTCCCCTCGGCCCGACAGCGGGTAGGCACGGACCGTACCACCCTACGGGCACGCCGAGGAGCTGGGAAGGCGGCACCGCGGGGCGTCACTCCCGGCACGGGCCGCCGCCACCGGGATGCTCCTTTGTTCCGCTTTCCCCTCCCGGCATCTCACTGGCGACAGCGCCGCGGGCTCGGCGAGGGCAGAGCCGATGCGGAACACCCCCCGCCCCGCGGTGGTAGGGCCAGCCCCGCGGTGCGGGGGCGGCTGGGCCGGGCTGTTCCATCGAGTCTCGCCTTAATTGCGGGGGGGGGCAGGAGCACCTCTCCGCTGGGCCGTGCCTGCTGCCGGCGCTCCCGTCCGTTCCCGGCGGGATCCGTCGCGTGTCCCGGGAGCGGTTTGCGGCCGCCTCGTTGCCGTGGCGACCCGAGCGGCGAGGGGACCGGCGATGCGCTCCGCCTCCCGGGCCGAGGGGGCTCTGCTCGCCGCCGGGCTGCCCTGAAGGGATGAGTATTGTGTGCAGTTCTGCGCGCCTCGGGGCAGGAAAGATTGTGAGGTGGTGAAGCGGGTCCAGAGGAGAGCAGTGAGGCTGGTGAAGGGACTTGAACACAGGGTCTGTGAGGAGGGGGTGGGCAGCTGGGGTTGTTTAGTCTGGGAAGAGGAGGCTCAGGGGCGACCTCATCACTCTCCACAACTCCCTAACAGGAGGGTGTAGCCAGGTGGGGGTTGTTCTCTTCTCCCAGGCAACCGGCAGTAGGACAAGAGGGCACGGGCTTAAGCTCTGCCAGGGGTGATTTAGGTTGGATATTAGAAAGAAATTCTTTACAGAGGAGTAATCAGGCATTGGAATGGCCTGTCCAGGGAGGTGGTGTATTCACTATCCCTGAAGGATTTTAAGATGAGACTGGATGTGGCACTTAGCGCCAGTCACAGTGGTGTTGGATCAATGGTTGGACTTGATGACCTTGGAGGTCTCTTCCAACCCAGCTGATTCTATGAAAGGTATGATGTGCTGCCTGTGCCATCCTTGACAGCAGGAGTTGGCTGAGTGGTTTGATTTTCAGACCCCTACACGCCTTTAGACAGAGGAGCCCTCCTTGCTTGGGAATGTGAGAGAAAAAGTGCAGGAGGTCTGGAGTCCTGGACTGCACGGGCTCAGGGAAGGATTGGTGAGGAGCTGGAGAGGGAAGAATAGCACAGAAACACAGAATCAGTTGGGTTGGGAAAGATGTCTGGAACCATCAGGCTCAGCCTTTGACCAAACATCACTGTGTCATCAAGTGCCATGCCCAGTCTTTGCTTACACATCCCCAAGGACTCCAGGTGACTCCCCAAGTAGCTCACACCATTCTCTGAAGCAGTCCCAGTGTCCTGATTTCCTGCACACTTTGCAAAGTCCTCCCTTTTGGCACATGGTGGAATAAATTTAGTTTTATTGTGTTCCTTGCTGGGTTGTATTTCATGGGAGGGGGCTGTGGCCGTTCCTTTGGATGATATTTTTGATTAACAGTAGGGGTATGTAGCACATATCACCAATGGGTTTTATATTGCAAAGGCAAAATGTCACTCTTAAAATTCTCCAATATTTTAGAATTTAGTGATCTGCATTTAATTGCTTCATTGTTAGAAAAACTTCTGTTGAAGATTTCCTGGCGCTTTCCTCAAAATTTTAGATTAATGAGATACTAAGATGCTAACTTTAGTTAAAAGGGAATAATAAAGGGTAGAAACAAAAAAAAAGCGGGGGGCAGGCAGATAAAAGGAGAAGGAAAGAAGAGAATCACCAACCTTTTACTTCGGTTTGCACATGTATTAATACTCCAGGAAAAAAAAAATCTAAGTCTTTCATTCTCAGAGTGCTTAATTGGCACCCTGCCTGAAGTGAACCAGAAACTGACTTGCTTGGAATGAAAATTGGAAAGATACCACAATTAAACGCAGTGTCTAGAGACAAGAATAATCTCTGGTGCTCCAGGATCTTCTGGTAGTCCAGTTAAGCAGTGTCTGCTTCTTGCAGGACACATGGTATAAAAACAGTGGCCTTCTGACCCAGTGTACCAGAGTCTGGGCACTGTGATTTTTGCAACAGGGGAAGTGATTATAGTGTGTGAAGAGGAAACCAGTATCCTTAAATGTAGAATAAAAACTTGTCATTCTGAGCAAAGCCTTTGTGAAGTAGTTGTGACTTCTATCAGCATTTAGTATCCATATGTGAGTAGATATATTCGATAAGAAAGGTGACAGTCGAGACAGATGATGGCAAGAATCTTGGAAGGAAAGCTGAGGGAATGTAGCATTAGAATTCTGAAGGAAAAACTAACTTAGAGCCAGTGACCACACAGAATAGTAAGGCACTGAGATCTTATGCTCACTTTCCTTCTTTTCATTTGTTACAGTAATTGAAAATTTGTCAGGTTTCAAATCCTCAGACCTGAAGAGCTCCAGATGAGACATGCATCTCCCTGAGATGTTCAAAGACAAAGGTGCATATGTTTCCTTTGTAAATACTTAAGGAGATTCTTATTGCAGAGGGTGAAGGATGACAGATGTCAAGGAGCTCTTGTCAGGACATGCCCTGCCAGTAACACAGGGAGACTAATTTTTACCTTTCTAGAAGAAACTTGTATGTTTGAGCACAGTTGTTGTCTGAGCAGGATGAGTACTGTAGTAATACTTTAAAGTTACTGTAAAACTAAACTGTCTCATAAATCCAAGGTCTCACAGTGATTCTCTGACAGCCTCTTTCTATGGAGCAGAGACTTGGAAAGAGCTGGGCTGCCTAACCCCACTGCCAGCTGCCTTGGCACATGGGATGAATGCTTCCTTCTGTGTGTGCCTGATTGCTGTGCACACAGTGGGTAATACCTGCATGAATAGTCTCACGGTTGTAGGGTTTGTGAACGAGAGTTCAGAAACCTCCTCCTGGAGACTGAAAGAAAGAGGTTCAGTGTCTGATTTCCACTATGATTTGCTTAAGGAATCCTTCTTCTTTTGCATGGTTTTACTAAGATTTGTTTCTTGCCAGACTCCGTTTCCTTGAAAAATGCTATGGAGTTTCTTTGCTGCACCAACCTCCTGGGCTATTCTGGCAGCAGCTTTTCATCGCTGTTTCTCCACTTATATCAGGTAGATACTGAGACAAGAGCTGACCACTGCTGCTTCTAGCATTGCCTTGTGATATATCGCATTGTTCTCTTACAAGCAGGTAGTTTGACATACAATTTCAAGCAATGTTAAAAGCATTATGGCATTCATTATAGCACTGTGCATCCTTCTGTGCCTGTTGCTTTGTGGGCAGGTGAATGCCCAGCACAGACGCTCTGTCCCAGGACAATAACTAGAGAGCACTTATGTCATGCAAAAGCTCATTAAATGGTGCAAGAACTGCATATCACAGTCACTGTAAGGAAGCTGTGTGTATTCTCATGAAGACATCTTTGGGAGAGCTGGTGGAAGGCTGTGAGATTGACATGATCAAGATAGGGCTGCAGCACATGGCACTCTGGAAATTTTGGAAGAGACCCAAGCCATTCTTAGTAGCCTGATTTGGAGCATCTTCTTTGGCTTTTTTGGTTCACAAGCAGTAGAGAATCTACAGCTCACATGGTCTCAGAACTGCTTTTAACTCTGTAGTGTTTCTTTTGCCTTTTTTCATATACACTGTGGGATTATTATTGTTCTCTGTTATATCAATAATTATAGGGCAACCCCACTGACTGGTCAGTTTAATAGACTTACTCTAGGCTTACTCTGAGGTCAGAGAGAACATTTATTCTAATTATTGCTGCTTGAAACTTGCTACATTGCCTGGTGGGCTAAATAAGACTGAGTTTAAAATCTAAAAAATAACCTTTTTTTTTGGCATATTGAAATTAATTCCCTGCCCAAATAAATTTTTTAGTAGTGAGGTAATTACTGTTGCCTCAGTGTTCTGGAGTTAATGATGTCCCTTCTTTTAGTATACTAGATATAAAACACATCACCTATATTTTATTTACAAAGCAGACACGTCTTTTTATCTCTCTGTTTCTTCTTTTCATTTCAACCAACTCAAGAGATAAAAGAACAGCCGTTTCAGCGCTCGGTGTTCATCCTGCTCTGCCGCAAATTCCACCACCAGGAGGCCCTCATTGCAGTGCTTATGGCTATGCAAAGAAAATAGGGAGAACAAAAAAAGAGGTGGGGAAACCCATCCCCACAGGAGTAATCTGAAATTAATACTTATCCTATTAACAGAGATTTTCAGAGTACTGTGCAGACATTTACTAATTAATTATTGCAGGAATCTTAATATCCAGCTATTAGTTGTGCTGTAACTTTTGGGGATAATGGATTGCCACAGATGGTATCCCTTCATTGAACCCCCAAGTGATAGCCAGGGAAGTTCATGCTTTTGTCTTCTGATAGTAAACCTCTTAGTAACCTAAGTAAAATAATAAAATGCAGTAAAGCACTGATCTTATTTCTAGTCATTCCTGTCTGCCCTCTATCATTCAAAGAATATGCCTTCACCTACTTTGCCTTCTCTCTTTTGTTTACTTATTCCTGGGTTCTTCTTTTTTTTTTTTTTTTTTCACTTTTCACAGCTGGCTTTTATTGTCTCCTAAAAGTTCTAAATATCTGCACTGTCTGATTGTTCTGTTTTGATAACATGACCTTTAAAAAAAGGGGGAAGGAGAAATGTTTTCATCCTTTTTTTTTTTTTTAACCCAAATTATGTACTTCTTCCCTTAATTACTGGCTCTCCAAAGCTGCAGTCATTGCTTTGGCTGAAATTTAGACTTTGTTATTCAAAAGAACAGCGTGTCCGTGATTTCTTAACTAAAAAGTATTTAGAGCTGTCATTTTTTTTCCCCCTTAAACCTTATTTTTTTTCTCTGCACTGCTGAGTCAAGCCTTGTATATCTGCTTCTGTGCTTGTTTCCTAGAATGGTGTTTCAGTACTCATGAATGCAAGACACAGCTTTGTAATGAAATTTCAGAATAGATGATAGGTGAGAATAGTTTTGCTCCTGTCAGGAAATGCAGCTCCTGCAAGCTGCAGCCTGCAAATTGAGTTATCCCTTGTGTTTCAAACCCACTTCCAGCCCTTAGTCCCTGAATTCACACATATACATTTTACATGTTTACATTTGTTGACTTGAGCCTTTTTTTATCTGTACTAATGTGTAAAACAGAAAAAGTGTACAGGAAGCCATGATGCTGTATGTGAAGTTCTCAGGCCCCTGAGGAGGTTTTCCAATAATTGCTCACCGTTCTGGCCACACTGTTCACTTAAAAGAGTTTATACATATATACAGGCACTTCAGCCAGTTGTCCTGACAGAGTTTGCCACAAGGCTGCCCTTGATGATCAGGAGACAGAAGGCTCAGAGAACACGTGCAGCCCAGACAGCAGTGAAAGCTTCTGTGAAACTCTGTTTCACTCTGTTCCTATTACCTGGCTACTCTTTGCTTGATTCCACATCTGTATTTTCATTCTTTGTCTCTTACTTCTACAGTCATCTGTTTCCATGGGTCACTTGAAATGTCCTTTCCAGGAAATGATGAAATATTAAATCTCCAGTCTGTAGGTTCCTGATGAGTGGATGCAGGGGAAGGGAATACCAGGGGAAGGGTCTCAAGGATCCCTCTGTAGGGGTTGTGTTTTGTGCTCTACTGTAACCCTCCAGAGCTGGCAGCTGCTGGAGTCAAGGTGTTCACCCTTTGGGCTTTGCTGCTATGTTGTTTATAAGGGAGAGCAAACAGGGCCTGTATTCTAAATCCCGTTCTAAGCTTATTTTCTCTCAGTCCTTAGGTGAACATCAGCTGTGCATTGTCCATACAAACAAGTGAAATACTGTAAAGCTCAGTGTGTATAGTGTGATATGAAGATGGGAGAGAAGTGCTAAGTATCTTCTCTTCTATGTTCCTTCACTGTTACTTCTATACCTTCATTAAGGCACACTATCAACTCTAAGAAGTTACACTATTTCCAGCTGGAACGAGAAAAAAATCAAGATGAACAATGTGCTGTCACCAAAGTCATAAGAACACCAATGTAAACATTCTCCCTAGACCCTGCTAATCAAAAGAAGAATTTTATATCCAATCTGTGTGGTCATTTTTCTCCTCAGGATGCCTTGATCTATAGGTCTTACTCTACACTAATTTTTTGTGTCAGAAAGGTATGCCAGTGGCATACCTTCTTATCAAAGGCAAAGTTGGAAGTAAGGTGGTCTTTAGATGATGTGGTGTTTGCAGCAACATGACAATGGTCTGTGTGGCCCAGAAAGTCCTTTCCAGTCCGGGTATCTGCTGCCAGCTCATGAGGTTGCATCTCAGGGTTTTGAGGAATGCAGATGACTCATCACTCATGGTCTGCACTACCCCAGCACACCAATTTAAAACCCATTCCTATGAGACCCAGGAAGGCCAGGTATGGTAGTGTTTACAGCAGTAAATGGAAGATCTGGTTGGTTTTGGTTTCCTGTCTTACTTCTGGGTTGTTCCCTGGTGTTAAGCAAGGGATGCAAATATTAGACATACTGGGATCAGGTGGAAGGCTCAACAGTAGTCATGTAAGTAGCTGTACAGTGCCAGTGTGTTCAGCAGCAGTAAAGCAGGATCTTCATTATTTCACAATAATGAAAATGTAAATTTTGAGTTGAATGCCCAAGCAAGATGAGCCTTAATGGAAGATGCTGTCTCTGCATAAACTTAAAATAAAACATAAACTAAGTCTTGGACTCTAAGCTTAGAAACTATGTTTTTCCTTCAGCCTCCCTTCCCCAGATTCCTTCAAGATGACAAGCAGTCCAGAGAGGAGTGGTCCAGAGAGGCACTCTGTACAAGAATGCAGGATAAAAATGTATTCACAATATATGTGCGGCCAGCAAGCGGATGTGTCACAGAAGCCAAGGCTTTCATTAAAAGTAGTCATTACTCTTCAGGAAATTTTCCTTGTCTGGCCATCCGGGAGCTACTCTGTCAGTCACACTGGGACCACAACCCTTTTGCAGGGAGCAGCTCCAGTGACCCGATAGTGCCTCACCTGACTCCCTACACACACCACACTCACACATCTGGACAAAGTTTCCTTACTGTCTTGACTCTGGATTCCCCACAGCAGAATTTCAGACATCCTTAAAATCATTTCATCTTGGTGCAATAACAAAATCACAGTTGATCTCATGCCTCCGGGGAGGGACCCCAAGCAAAGGAAGCCCTGGGTTTTTACACCCTCACAGTCTGTGCTTGTAAAAGTCTGGAGTCATCAGCTCCTGCTGGGTCTCTGAGTGTCTGGTCCCCTGGCTGGGCCATAGGTCCCCAGGCTCTTTGTTGAGCAAAGGGTGGCACAGTGGCCTGTTCATGGCCTCTTGCCTGGGGCTCTCACCACCCAGAGCTCAACCTGCAGCTCCCCTGCAGCTGCACACTGAGCTGCCTGCGTTAAATGTATTCTGGTTCATCTTGTTCCTATTATTGACAAGTTTATCAGTGTGTTTGGGGTTTTGAGGGGTTTTTTAGTCAATTTGTCAGATGAGTTGTTCCTTAACCATTCAGAAAGAATTTCTTTAAGTCCTCAGCATGTGTTAAAAGAAGAAAGGGAACAATGTGGTATAGGGAAAATTGTACTTAATGTTGACCATGCACCAAGTGCTTAAATATTGTGAAGAATCTCATCTTTTTAATGGGAGGGAAGGCATGTCATATTTAGAAACTGCCTCCCAGCTCACACATCTGTGTAATTTGATTCATTTTGAAAATAAAAGCAGATGAAAATCTGAGTCTCTGAAGATGTAAATCTTGTCTGTCTGAAAGAAAGAGAAATTGTTTTCATGGGTCAGCAGACAGGCTGTTCTCACAATTCATTCATTCATTCAGTGCTGAAGTAATGTGCCACTTCAGTTCCAAGATTAAGCAACTGGCAGTGATAACTTGTTGTCCAGGATCATGTCAGGATGTCAAGCCTTGTGTAGAACACCGGAAAGCTTGTAATTGAAATTGAGACAGGTGAGCCAGGGTGCAATGATCTGCAAATAAGGATAATAAAGTCAGTAAAAAATGGGCATTGCAGAATCCAAAACAAATGTCCTAATTTGATATTAGTCACCTAGGTAAGTAGTGACACTGTCCAAAATGCTCCATAATAAGCATTTATCTTGCAGGCAATGGGAACTGCAGGTACCTGGCACTTAAGCTTTTGCTCTTTAATTATGAGCCTCTAATTTAATTCCTGGGTTGATATCTTGGGACCTGAATGACCTAGATGATGGACTATAATGCAATAGTATTACCACTGTATTTAGATAGAGAAGAGCAAATTACTTTGAAATGTCTAATAGAGATTAATTGGATTTTTAGACATGACTTTTGTTAGTGGTTTAGGAGAATGGAAATAATGTTTATTTGTCACACAAATAAATGAAGGGCTCTAAGCACAGAGAGGAAAGAAAGTAAGGGAGATGGAAAAAAACAACAAGATAAGGCTATTTGGTCCACGCGGCATGGAAAAAGTATCAACAGTGGAAGGAATGGTAGTGGGTAAATGTAACAGAGGCTGCATTGAATCAGAGGCTGGACATCCTGAACTGGATACAGAAGCCAGTGAGATATTCAAAGCTGAGTCAACCATTTACTTATCTATAAATGCTTTGGAAATAAACTGAATTATATTGCTCTTAAACTGAAATTATGAACAATGCCTATATTGTTCAACATCTCATGATTTTTCTGGTATTGTACCTGGAAGTGAGGAGGGGAGGTGGGGTGGGAAGGAAAAATAGGTGATCAGTCACACGCCTGTCTGTTCCGTTAAAATCTAGAGCCTTTGAAAATAAGCTGGCAGGAGATTAGTTACTCTCCTTAAAGACTGAAATTAGGTATAGCAAGAATTTTCTTCCACATTTACTCATGCTGCAGATGACTACTCTCGGCATAACACACAATTTACTCAGTTTGCAATTTGTTGGTTTCTGCATATTTTTGTAATGAAAGTTTATGCGCTCATGTCTGTCATCAAGTGGAAGCAACATCTTCTGCTTCTCTTGACCAAGCCAAATTTAATTTAGTTTATTTTTTTCTTTTAATAGACACTATTAGAGCAATACTGCTGGGATCCAGCTTCACTTTTTGTTCTTTAGAACCTCATCTTTGCTTATATTTAAGTATCATCACAGAGATGCTGCCATGCTGCCAGTCACATTCCTCCTGCCACAGGCAGGGTCTTGCCATTATAGAGTGTTAGAAAAAAACCTGTTTACCAGTGCTGCTTTGTCACTGTGGAGTGGCAATGGGGAAACCTATTTCACTGAGGAATCATGAGAGGGGATATTTGGGAGACATTTGTTTGCTTATAAAGCTGGCGTAGAAAAATACAGTAACCTTGTGATGTTAGAGCCATTTTTTACCCTGATCTGCAGATTGAAACACACAAGTGTGTTGTGCTTTGTTAATTTTGTTAAAGCAGTTTATGGAGTCAGTAAATCTTGAGGGAACAAATGTTCCAAACTTGTTTCTGTTGGAGACAGCTGAATTGGCTACAAGTTTTATGGAATAGTTCCATCAGTTACTTTTTACTAGATAAGGGCATTTATCCTGGTGTTGGTGCTGTTTTGGAAACCTACAATTGCCTTCTATGACCCTGAAATTTCTCCTGCCATTTCAGCAGGAGAGAATGTTTTTACTCCTTTTCCCATGACTGCAATGTGGTGCTGCTAGCACTAGTGGCTGCTGCATTTTGCCCTAGAAACAGCTATATTTCACTTGGGGATGGGCTAGACTTTTTAAAGGGAATGCATGAGAATTAAGGCATTAATCCTACCAGAGTGAGAAATTACTGAAATTTCTTCTGCCTTTCATTTTTCTTGAAGGAACTGAGACATGGAGAAGCTTCTATCAAGTACTAGCCTCATCAAACAAGCAAAATCTTCCAAGTCCAAACAGTTAAAATACAAACCAGTGACCTTTCCAGGTGTAAAATGGTGAAGAAAAGGTAAAATACTATTTCTTTTACTAAGAATTTTTCAGGCTTGTTGTTGTGAAGACCTTTGCTATAATATGTGCTCACCATATGAGAATCAGGAGTGTGTACATAGATGTGTATAAGTTTGTCAATCCTAGACAGCTGGAACCCATCACAGCTGCTTGTGTATATATATTCTTTTGTGTATCTAGTTAATGCAAATAACTTCCTTAGATATTCCTTGGATTCACTGACATATGCTAGGCAAAGGGAATGCAGACTGCTAATATTCAATATTTCAGATTTCCACACCCAAGATGCAAAATTTAAAAAGGATAAGAAGGAAAGCATTTGGAAGCAGTCTTAGCATATGCTTGAAACTAGAAGACTAAAAATAGCACCTCATTCTAGAGAGGTGATGCAGTGTTTGGAGAAGGATAGGAGATGATGTCATAGATTGAGTTAATTTTTCTCTCTCCAGCTGACATAGCTGATCTTGTTGGTACCCACATATGTCCTGCAATTAGCAAAGAAAAAAAAAATTAAAATTATTAAGAGCAGTTGCTCATGTAAAGGCAGTGTGGAAGTGGGTGTGCTTTGTCAGTTTTTTTGCAAAGATTCTGTCCCTAAGCCGCTAAGGTCTCTCCCTTGTCCCCCCTTAAAATCATTTGCCTTACTGAGAATGGGCGAGAGGAATTTAATTTACTCCTTTTGCTGGAAGCAGGTACTCGAAGAGAGATGAAACAACTTCTGTTGCATGGAACTATAGGCAAGTACACTTTCAAAATCTCAGTATTTTGGATATATTTTTAGTCTCATAATTTTGGCAGTTCTGAAGTCTGTAGCTTTGTTTGCTTCTCCATAGGCTTCTTTTGCCAGTTTTTCTTTGGGTATTTCAAGTTTTGGTGACAAACTACACACACAGTCCTGTGTCCTGTGGCATGGCAGATGCATCCGTGAGCAATCTGCTTGTTTTAACGCCCTTTCTGATGAGTTCTTGCAGTTAAATCAGGTTTTCTGACTCAGCTTCCTGCTAAAGCAATAATCCCTGTTGCTTCTCTCATTTTCTCTCATGCACTAATGTATTCAGCTGCTGCCAGGCAAATTCTACTCCCTGGATTTGCATTGAGTCCCAGAGAAGTCCCTCTCTCTGAGGGAATGATGACAGTCCACCTAATGGCAAAACTGATCCAACACCATATGCAGGCAGTCGTTCCCTGTCTCTCTTCCCCATCTCCCAGCTGCCTGATCCCATCTTTTCTTTCTTACTGTTAAGATAAGCACCTGAGGGAACACAAATCAGGGAAATATAAAGCATAATGCCCTGCTGGGTTAAAGCAAAGCTCTGTCTCATCTGAGAGTTGGACCATGGGGCATTAGTTAGGGCAGAGTGGGAGCCAGGCCATGCTCTGTAGTTTGATCAGGCCTAGCCCTGGTGCCAGACTGGCCATGTGATGTACTTCATTCCCTTGGAGAATGGCTTCCCATTTAATCTGTGAGCAGAGGAATATTTAGTCAGTTCTTCTGGTTTACTTAGTGAAATGAAGATATTCACCCATGGACTTTAACCAGGCCTGTCACTGAGCTTTAATTCAAATGCAAGCTTGTCAGTGGCATTGTCACCAAATTTGAAGGCCGATAAGTTTCGTATCAAATAAATTTTACTATTGCTTTCTTCATCCCAATTTTATCTGACCTTGGAGATCAATTTGAATGAAAAAATGCATATGTAACTGCAATTACTATTCCCATTTGGCTATGTATGTGGAGAGTCTTATTTCATAATTAATCTGTTACTTCTGTTTATCATAAAGTTAATATTAAGCTGAAGTAAAACAAGGTGCACTTTTCCAGAACAAAAATCTATGTATGTGGAGTTAGTCAAGAGCAGTTATTTTGGAATATGCAACAGCTGTTTAGAAAGCTCTCACAGTTTAAAAAAAGACCTGCACTTCCCAAAGTATACACTTCATGATTCAGAGCAATACATTTTACTGACTGCATTTCATTTTTTTCAAGAGGTTTTTGTGCAGAGATTGATAAACTCTAAAAAATCACAGCACCAGCCTATCAAGCAGAAAGAAATGTCAAAAATTAAAAAGCTGCTTTAAAAATATGTATTTTAAAAATAACTATTAGCATAGGTTAGAAATGTCCTCAAGGATAGATTTTTAAAGGACTGACTTTTAGCTGCAACCAGGACATGCACTTAATCCATGTCTGCACATTTTACTAATGATCTGCTTGTTAGCTCAGGAAATCCTTGAGTTTCTTCTAATTTATCATCTAGTAGTGAAATTAAGAAGTGGGTATGTCAGCCACTAGTTTGTGACATGATGCTACACTCAACAGCTTGCTTAGGGGAAAAGAGAAAGCAGACCTTATGTATAAAGTCAGGAATTTATTGTTAGTGTAATTGAAATCTTGAGAGTCAGAAGATTGTTGATCCAGATGTAACTTACAGAAAGAATAATAATGCAGTTAGAGTACATCTATAAAATGGCAACATATACCTGTCTTGGATTCTACTCATTTTCCTTGTATTTCGCTGACCTTTCCACTGCTCCTGTGTGTCATAAGGTTGGTGGTTTCTTTCTGGTGTGTGGGTGATATGGGAACTTGCCAGCATCTGAAGTTCTTTGCTGGGAGAATATGATTTTCATGTTGGTGGTTTCTCCTTCCTTGCTCTGAGCCTGCTATCACACCAGTCCTGTATTTCTCTACACTGCATCCTTGTACTAGCCATAACTTTCTTTCTACACAGAGGAACTGTTTGTTACTGCTATTTATGTAAATTGATGGCAGCACTACACACAGATAAACAGAAGTAAAACAAATTAGCCATAGACCTGGTTAGTTATGGAAACTGCTGTCACAACTAACTAAGTAAAAGATACAGAAGGGTCAAGAGAAGTTCAAACAAAGCAAACATGACAAGCCTTAGTCCTGAGACCTTGCAAATTCAGTACAAAGGTTATGGCAAATTACTTAGAGTGGCAATACTGTATTACAGGGTTGCATAGTTACAGGATTTTAGCCTCAAAAGTAATGAGCAGGTAAAAGAAGGTGTACACACTGCCACATAATCCATCAGGTCTGGGCATTTTTTTAGAATTGTTTAGAACTGGATATGCTGGCATTTTTCACTTTTGGAGTAGGAAAAAAATGCAGAATTAGTCTCAATTATCTGAGCTTTTAAAACTAGAAGCTAGCTCAAAGTATTTTGCATATTTTTACAGATAAAATGTCAAGAGAACAAGGGTAATGGCAAGGATAGCCAAACACTGAAATTTTACAGTTCTTTCTCAAGACAAAAGAAAACCCACAACCTCCCCAAGCAAACAAACATCTGATTCTGCTTTGAGCTAGATAATCTCTTGATGCCCCTTTCAGTCCTATTGTTCTCTATTACTAGTCTGGATTTTTTAAACCTTAAATTAAAAATTCCTTGTGCATTCTCAAAAGGGACATCTTTTCTTATCTCCTTTGTCTCTTTGAAAGATGGTGTGTGATATACTGATGTGTCTCCATAAATCCTCTACCTTGATTTAGGTTTTGCAAAGCTTAAAAGTGGCCTTGTTTTTCCCATTTTGCCTTTTTTTCGGTTTTATCATGTAATTCTTAATTATATATTAAAAAAATATTTGCTAATTTCACCATCTATTAAATAGTGAATCTTGTGGTGCTTAGACTGCTGTCACTTACTGTGCTTGTATAGTTGACATACAGATTATTCTTTTTCCTTTAGAAAAATAGCCATTCTTGAATTCTCTAGTGGATGTTTTGATATTAATGCTATCTTTGGCATCTCTTCTACTCCAGTCACATATCATCTGTTGTGGTTCTGACTTGACCTGGCACCTCTTTAATATCAATGGGCATAGCCCTCTAACTAATTATTTCCTCCACTGTAGCACTTCTGAACCACAGTCTGGACAGGACATCTTGATAAACAGAAGGGAGACCTTTAATCCTGTAACACACCCTTCGTGTGTTTAACTCAAGTAAATTGAGTTTACTCAATTAGTGATTAACTAATTAGTGATTAACTCAAGGTAAATTAGAGGAAGCAAAATCTGTGTCTTTATAATGCAGGATCATGCCCAAGACTGTTGTAGTAAGTATTTTGTCAAAGCTTTTCTAAGGGTCTCAAGACTAACAGAGACATAACTCAGTCTCCAAGTATCATCTCTATGCCTTCCAGTAATTTTAATAATAGAACTCTCCTGTTACTCCAGTCTGAATGATGAAGTTTGGCTCATCTGATACTTTGCCAGTCCTATCCTGAGACCCATTGTATGCATACAGCTTTTGCAGTTCATCATAGTTCTGACCTGAAATCAAAAAAACATAGGCAAGGTTGTTTTCTTCATGTAAAACCTTAGTGTCTACCCCAATATATGCAGACAGAGTTTCAGGCATATTCACAAGATGGACATGGAATTCAAGGAACTGAACCAGGGAGACTGCAGATAAATGAGGGATTTGGACCAGGAGTGGCAGAAAGATAAGCAAGAATTGCCTAAGTACAAAAAAAATTTGTGTGGATTCATGCTACTGTGTTCTGTTAACCTGAATTCAATTCTGCTATTCTTCTCTTTTGATAGTCTGGATTGCTTTTAGACTGTGCTAGTCTAGTACACTCGTGCTGGCATAACCCATTAGCTAACAGGTTTTCAGAAGAGCTTTCAGGTGTGAAGAAAGAGGCACAAGTTGTGATGTGTGGTGTGAGTTAGTGTAAATTCCATGGGGCACTTTTAAACAACACAGCCATTCCCTGAGACTGACAGAGATGGAATCTGTGTTTGCACTTCCTCACAGAGAAGTATTTGGCAGATTTTGTTTGGGAAGCAGTGATTGCTCATTATGCTGTGACTAAGGGAGTAGCTAAAATCAGACAGCATTGCATGGCCATTGTGATTTGTGGATTTGGGTAGTTTGGGGAATATAATGGCTAACATAACTTCCAAAATGGTGCTGCCATTTACTCTGTATATTCCTTTCCTGGAGGAGGCATGAGAAAGTTTTTACCATGTTAATACTTGGATTGTCTTTGAAATATTCAGTATTCTCCCTCTGCCTTCAGCTCTCCCTCCTACCCTCCACTAACAGAGGAAAAAAATTGAACAGTGGCTGCCAGAGAAGGGCGAGGTGAATATTATAAAGAAATTGCTGCACCTTTGCCCAGAAGCATTCTGTAATTATGGGAAGATTTCAAATATCAGATTATTTTATCCTGGTTAAGAAGAGGCAAACTGCCAGCTTGAAAGTTCAGAGAAGGCATTAGATCCTATATTTGACTTTAGTCTGTTTGCGTCACATAAATATGTATCAAAACTAGGCAATTATTAAAAAACAAAACAAAACAAAATAACCCCCAAAAACAAACCTCAAAACAACAAGAACAACAAATTTCTCATGATTTCCCTATTCCGGATACTTAATACTTTTATGGTAATGGTTTGACTTGGCTCTTATCTTGTCCAAACTGGTACAAGCTTTCAAGTGAGAGGAGACATAGTGGTGTTTCTTACTGCCAGCCCCTCACTCACAGCTGGAGATGTGCTGGTCAGCAGCAGACCCTGTAAAAGGGAAGGAGCAGACTCCGGCATGCCTCCACTCACTTGGCTGGTGTGTAATGGGATGGGATATGTGGGGTTATTGCACAACACCAGCTGGAAGCCAAATGAACGATTAATGATCATACAACATTTTGAAGCTGCTGAATGTAACATATTGCCCAAAGTAGCACTTTGGAGTGGGAATTGATCTTCAGATTCTGTGCATTCATTGACCTGTCTGAGAATTGTTTCCAAACAAAAACGATAATGAAGGGAAGGTTGTTTACAGAGGCATTAGCTGCTGCAGAGCAGCTCAGTAGGACCAGAAGGGTCATCCTCTGCATATGCATTGTCTTCTGGAATAAAAGCATACTTTGTGAAGGAATTTGCCTTTAAAGGGCTGTCTGCCTAAGTGCTCTTCTGGAATAGCTCTTGTGGAATAATGCAGTTTTCAAAAGCGGTGCCAGCCAGTTTCTCTGTACAGACAAAGCCTTGAGCTCCTAGGATTAGAATTTTGGTACTTACATAAATCGCCTGATGTCTTGGATGGGGACCCTGAAAGCACTCCTGTGATGGTGCTGGGCTGGGGGCTGTGGGGTTTGTGGCTTGGTTTCCTGACTCGGCTAAGAAACAGCTTGGAAAAAGTGCCCTTAACCTCCCACGGACAAAGGGGTAGGTAAGTTTTCACAAACACCTTGAAACAGGCTGAGATGTTACTCCCATCCCTTCTGCCACTTCAAACCCACATGAGGGGCAGCCAGGAACTCCTCTTGCTCACAGAAATATGTGGATGTCTCCTTGACATGCAGTCCTGCACTGACTGTGCTACCACAGGCAAGCTAAAATGGGTGATCGCTTTCCCAATACTGTCTCCAAGAAGACTGCAGATGTCTCAAAGTGTTCATATCCTAAAAGGCACCTTTTCCATCCTTTTAAAATGGCAGATTAAGTCATGTGTGTGACTCAGCCTCATTTTCTTGTCCTGTGACTTCAGGCAAGTCACTTCTCTTCCATCTCTCTGACAGGTTTTGGGCATCCAATACCAAAACGCTGTGTGCCTTGTTTAGGAAGACTCTTCTCAGGTCTCTCTCCCTCACGGCTCGTTCTCCCTCATGGCCCCCCTCATGGCTCTCCCTCACGGTCCCCCTCAGGGCTCTCTGTCCTTCATGGCACTCTCTCCCTCGCGGCTCTTTCCCCTTCATGGCCCCCATCATGGCCCCCCTCAGGGCCATGGAGGCCATAGAAGGATCACGGATCTTTCCCCCTCATGGCTGTCCCTCATGGCCCCCCCTCATGGCTCTCTCCCTCACGGCTCTTTCCCCCTCATGGCGCTCCCCCGTCATGGCTCTCCCTCACGGCCCCCGTCATGTTTCTCTCGCCCCCCTGGCCCCCGCCGGCCCCGGCGGGTCGGG
>VXAU01004745.1:68796-100320 GCA_013399695.1 Formicarius rufipectus | reverse complement strand
CTTGATTACTCTCACTTCTATAAAGAGCAGACATGTTATGTTTGCTACTAAAGAAAGAATGCAGCACATAAAATTCAGAGGGAAAGAGTAAATTGAAATTTGTCTATGTTCTTGTATACATAGGCTTCTAAGTAGATACCTACTTTAAAAATTACTAAAAGTAGATAGCATTTCTAAAAGAAAAGACAATCTTGTGGAAAAACACGAGCATTAGGTGACAAAAGTTTTGAGGTTTCGGGTTGGTCTTTAAGAAGAATCCGTGTATATGTTGTTAGCCTTTCTTGCTTTTTCAAACAAACTAAGCAGTCTTCTAGTTTTCCATTTGTATTTTTCATTTTCCTATACTTTTCTGTTTATTTTATTTTATTTTTAGTTTATGATGAGTTTGAGAAGGAAATAAAGGCACCAAAATAAGTGAACATGATATGGAACAACTTAATAAGGAAATTCATTAGAAAAGTTGCATTTTTCCCTCTGAGAATTACTCTTTACATTCCTTTTCTTAAAGTTTGATCTGTACAGCTGTGACTGGTCCACTCACTGGAGGTCTTCCATGGGTGTACACAAATGGTTAATTTTGTGTAAAAATCCTTCATTGATGATGATGATGATGATGATGACACGATTATGATGGCATGCACAAGAATTAAATGTTACTCAGAATTTAATTTGAGCTGTTAGGATCTGAAGTTAAAAAAAACAATGAAACAGCTATTGTTCTGAATTATGTAGCACTTTTCCTACAAAGATTAGGGGACTGCAGATTGGATTTGTACAGTACCACATGTGTATTTCCTTTTTTAATGAGGAGTAATGGAAGCTTTTTTAACAGAAAATGAAAGAGAGAAGGCAGCACTGAAAATCCTTTAGATTTTTGCCTTTGAAGTCTGACTGGGTTTTTTTATTGGTCAGTCATGATGCCATTAAAAACTCCAGCGTGTCCTATTTATATGAGATGCTATGAAGTAAACTACAACTGAAGTAGTGGATACGTTTGACACTTAAATGTATTTTTATGGAGCCAGATGGTATATTAATTAGTGAACTAAATGAAACATAAGTTAGCATTTATTCTAATGAGGTAAACCAACCATGTGGTATCTCAATATAGGATGCAGGTGACTGAGAGCTTCCAGATCTGATGTTGACAACAAGACCTTGCATCAATCAACAGCATTATGCAAGTTTCAGTGCCACAAGGCAAACAAGGATATCACGGCCACTCTCTTAGTCCTAGAAAAGGATATGAGCATGGCCAATAACAAAAATTAGTGTTAAAGAAATACTGAACAGCGGAGTTTTCAGAACTTCATTTTCTCAGTAAATAAAAATGCATGAAAAGGATTGGTCAACTTTCTAACAGACTGTTAGCAAAAAAATTGGTAATTTTGTCCTATAATTCCTGTCAGAAGCAAATACTTTTGGTTTCCAGTAGCAGACAGTAAGGATGAGATGCAAAGATCATAAATATTGTAAAAATATTTACTTTTTCCTATATGTATAACTAAAATAATATTTTTTCCAGCTTCATAGGCTTAGAGAATCAAGATTTGGGGGATAAAATATGGAATCATAGAATCATGTAATATGCTGAGTTGGAAGGGACCTATTCAGGATATCAAGTCCATCTCACTCTGTACAGGACACCCCAAAAATCACATCATGTGCCTCTATATATTTATACAGTAATATGAACAAAAAATATCCTTAGTTATGTAATTTGTGGTTTATAAACCATTCTCTACTTTCTGCTACATCAGATACTGGAAAAGAAATAGCTAGAACTAAGATGGCATTTTAAGCATTTGTTTTTAAGAAATACCAAAGTGTAAACAATTGCTCAGTACATGATAACACTTTCTCATATCTGTGATGGAAATGTTCTCTGTGGTTGTGGGTTCGTCTGAACATAGGATGAATTCCCTTTCCATTTATATAGGGATGGATAAGATCTCCTGTCCATAAGTTGTTCCTGTTTTCTCTCAGGCACATGTAGAGGTAGATCAGTATCAACATTGGAAAAAAAAAGATTTAAATCTAATTTGGTTTTCAAATAGAGGTGACTTCCAAAAGTGGCAACTTCCTCATACTCCTAAGATGTAAAGATCCAGATTTTTCTGATTCTTGACTATTTTTTGTTTGTTTGTTTGTTTTTTTATTTTGACATTTCATCTTTTTTCATATTGTCAGAGCTCAGAAGTCTGTTTTAGGAAATACATTCGGTTTTGAGAGGGGATTTTTAGCAAAAGTTAAAAGCAAGACTTCTGTTTCTTTTAATATGAGCCTTTTCAAGTTTGTATCATTTCCCTTTCCTGAAAAATGCATAAACCCTATTTCTCAGTCTGAGTGTTCTGCATATATTTGAAATGTGACTTAAACACAGTTGCTAATATTATTTTTCCAGATACCTGAAAATGATGAAATCTTTGTTGTCCGTCTGAAGAGCGTGGAGGGAGGGGCTGAAATCAACAGCACAAAAAATTCTGTTTGGATTAATATTAAGAAAAATGACAGTCCCGTGCGTTTTGCTCTGAGTGCTTATATGGTGCGTGAGGAAGACGATGTGGTAACAATCCAAGTGGTTCGTGGTAAGGATGTCAGTGGAAAATTAACTGGACCTGATGAAGATGAAGTCTCTGTCAGTTACGCCATTTTAACTGGGGATTCAACAGCACATGCACAGCTTAACGTAGACTTCCTAGATCTACAGCCAAATGCAACTCTTGTTTTCCCGCCCCTAGTTCATGAAATGTATTTGAAATTTAAAATCCTTGATGATGCCATACCAGAAATTGCTGAGAGCTTTCAGATTATGCTTCTTGAGGACACTTTGCAGGGAGATGGTGTTTTGATTTATCCGTCTGTTGTTCACGTCACTATACAACCGAATGATAAACCCTATGGAGTGCTATCCATCAACAGTGGTCTGTTAGCTCACCCTGTTACTATTGATGAAGACCAAATTTCCAGGTACTGCAGATCTTAAAATCTAGTCAGTGTAAGAGCTTAGCTTGGCATTGTTAAGCATCATTAGGATGTCACTAAAAGTAATTATAAAATCACTACTGAAAGTATAATGTAGAAATCACTTAGTGTGTTTTTGTTATTGTCATCTGTATCTACAAAGATTTCAAGAAAGTGGGAATGTCTAATTATGCAGGAAGTATTTTAATATTTATAAACTATATGTAAATAAACTATAGCTATTTAATGACATTCTCAGTATAGTGAAAAACCCTTAATCTAAAAGCAAGATCAGTTGTGGTGCTGCTAAACTGATGCTGCAGTTTAGTGGGAAATAGATTTCTGTCTTCCTCCCTTGATAAATCTTTGTATTTACTGTCTATAAAACCAGTTTTTGGTTAAAGAAACTGAGTGTATTTCATGAGTGTCTTCCATGAAATACTGACCTTAAAAATAATTTAAATATTTGTAGTTCTACAGAGAGATTAAAATCAAAGTTCTGTACAAATTTTATAGACAGGAATGGCACACTATATTGGGAATCTCAATAAAAATGTCCTCTGCTAGTTACTGATGGTTGTTCATTCCCAAGGAAATGGATAATGTCTCAAACTGTCATACTATGAACAGTTTTGAGAGCATATTTTGTGTTATATGGAGCCCAGCACTTGAGTATTCATCTTCCTTCCATATACACAGTAAAGGAACAAGTCTTGCTTTCTAAATTTTTGTAAGTCATGATTCCCAGACTTTCTGTTTTAGTCATAAACTTGTTGGCTGCAGGCAACATGACATTTCCAGTATCATAAGTGTAGATAACTGAATATATTTTCAGTACAGAGGCAAATAGTCTGTTTAATGTTATTATGTAAATGTTCCTGCCTAACAACTGTTCATGATGTAGAAAGGTAATAGGCAAAAGGTTTTCTGAAATTTTACTTATATTTCTCAAGATAAATGTAAAATATGCCTAGTCTTTACATCTCAGTGTCTTTCTTGCTGTAAACAAAGTGGATTCTAGTGAATTCCTTTAGTCACATTCCAAGGAGTTTGTGAATAAACACTCAGTCTTACATGTGTGTTATGATTTCACAGACTGTAAGCCTTGAATCAAATGTCAGTTACAACCACTTAGGTCACTGTAAATATTTTAGGGAATCGATAACCAGGCAAGTCAGTATCAATTATGATTTTATATTGTGGGGTTTTGTTTCCATTCAAAACCGCAGGTTTGAAGGGATCACAATTGTAAGAAATGGTGGAACACATGGAAATGTTTCTGTTTCCTGGGTTATAATCCGAAATAGCAGTGATACCTCACCTGTGACTGCAGATCTCCTTCCAGAGGCTGGGGTGATAAGTTTTGATCAAGGACAGATGCTGGTGACACTTTGTCTGGACATTGTTAATGATGATATACCAGAAGAGGCAGAGCCCTACCTTCTGAAACTCTTATCTCATACAATACAGGGAGGTGCAGAAGTCAGTGAACCGTCTGAGGTAAGTTTGCTTTCATAATTCTTTTGGAGAAGGTAATAATGGATAACAAAGATTTTACCAGTTTTAATAACACTGGATGATTGAAGTGGTTGAAAGTATTTAGTGTTGAATAGAAATCAAATACATTAATCCTTAATATAATCTTAATATATAGAGTCATATCTAAAGTATTTGGCTGATTATAGTATACAATGCCAGACCTTTTCACTTGAGGTAGCATTTAGTTATGATTATTCCTATCATGCATAGCATTGCATAAATGCTGTCTAGAGTGACTGCTTTCAAAGATAACACAGGAGTTATTTTTCACTTGCTCATTTGCTGACTGAATGATTAGTGAAATGTTTTACAGAGTAACAGCTTCATGGGGTGGGGATGGTGATTAAGAGTGTAACCTCTGAACTGTTAAATAAAGGGTGGCTAGTGTGCCTGCTTTGTCTTTATCAAAAATGGTTGGAATGAGCTTGGTGAATAAAATGAAAATTTTTACAATCTGAAACATTTTAAAATTATTCAGTTTGGCTGCTGAACCAAAAAATCAGTTATTCAGAGCTCATTGTGGCGCACAAATGATATATAGTGGGAAAGTTGCTGCTGTCAGTGCTGTGCTGCTCATGTACAAAGAGTACTTTTGGGCTGTCAGTCTGATTTCTTTCTTTAGTGCCAGTTCACTAAGGAAAAAAATGTATGGTGAAAGTCAGGACGTGCTTCTGTGAAGGCATGAAACTATGGTATAGAGTAATGCAGCATAAACAATGACATTTTCTGCTTTGCAGCTTCTCTTCTACATTCAGGACAGTGATGATGTTTATGGTGTAATAAAATTCTATCCTTTGGAGAATCAAAAGATTGAAAGTAATCCAACGGGACGCTTTTTATCCTTGAGTTTTGCAAGGAAAGGAGGAACAGTTGGAGATGTGCAGTTGGTTTATACTGCACTGTATATTCCAGCTGGAGCTCTGGATCCTGAGAAAGCAAAAGGTGGAATTCTAAATATTTCTGAGAGAAGCATTCTCATCTTTCCAGGAGGAAAAACACAGGTTACTATAAATATACCAATAAGAAATGATGCATTTCTTCAAAATGGAGCTCATTTCCTCATACAGGTATCTCAATTGTGTTCTGGGATTTTTTTAAGCCTTTCTTATATAAAGGATATAATTTCATAGTGTCTGCTTCCCTTTCAATTTAATTAAAATGATCCTACTGGTTGTAAAAAAAAAAAAAAGGAAAGAGAAAAATAGTCATCTCTGTAGCCAAGAAAATTGTCTTATTTAGAGACAGCTCCCCTAAATCTGCTGTAAAGAGTTTTATTCCTAATCATTATTTACTAATTATACCATTTTTAAATGATAGATTGTTGTAATAAAATTCAGGTATTACTCATGAAATTTAACAAAGTGTGATCAGTGTTGCAGAGGTTAGTTACCTTTTCAGGTACGTTAGTCTGTCAACCTCTTTCCTTTTGATTTAAACAAATTAAGGCTCTTGAGTTACGGAAGCATGACAAATTTTGAAAATTCCAAGCAAGTAAATATAAATTTAAAATAGTCAAACATATATTTAACTTATGTGCAAATTTGACTGGAGAACTTCAGAAATATTTTTTCCAGTTTTCCCTATATGTACCCTTTTGATTTTTTTTTCTGTCTGAATTTGTAAGAAGGGAGCTTCTATCTGTGCTTATGAGATAGTCTGAGAAAACAGTAAAACTGTTCTTTTGAAGGAAAACTAGATTTTCTGCAAAAATATTTATAGAAAGAATTTCCATTTTCCATTGAATTCACTGGAGAAAATCAAATTTTCATACTTTTTAGCAAGTTACTGTTCAGCTGTACTGCTGTGGGAGATCCTGGGCATTATAGTCAGTAACTGTTACACTATTTTCTCATCTGCAGATGAGACTACCACATTATTTCTACTTCTGTGATTAACTGTTGCCACTCTGGTTGTCTGGGGTCATAAACCCAGGGAGCAATATTGAGACACAGACAAAGGAATGACTTAATGCTTGTGCAAGTTCTTAGTTCTTTTTAATCTTTTCATTTGAAGGTGTATTTCTTTAAAATTTTCAAATGGATATGCTGATGTAAAATCTGTAGGTTTTGTCTTCAATTTATAGTTTATCAAAGATATTTTAATTACTTCTGTAAGCCTGAAAATATTTCTTCCCTCTACTTCCTATCAATGAGGGGAAAAAAAAAAAAGAGAGAAAGAGAAAATATTACCAGAATTATATTGGGTTTTTACTAGCATGTACTGTTTTTACAATCATTTAAGTAGGAAACAGTGTTCTGAAATATTAGA
This sequence comes from Formicarius rufipectus, assembly GCA_013399695.1. Classification (NCBI taxonomy): domain Eukaryota; kingdom Metazoa; phylum Chordata; class Aves; order Passeriformes; family Formicariidae; genus Formicarius; species Formicarius rufipectus. Next base: position 93,549 of record VXAU01004745.1, on the reverse strand, counting down.
ATAGATTAATATGTTTTACCATCTGCCCAAGATTTGAAAGATCTTTAGGAGAATTGAAATACCTAATTTCAAGCCCTTTTTAAATGATAGATTTGAAATAACATTTCAGTGTGGATTACAGACAAGACGTGTCAAGTATTTCAGAATGCGGGCATTTGGCCTGGCTTTTCAAACTGCAGATCCCAGGGAGATGGGATGTGGATGTTCTGTAATTTCTCCATGAACCATAAAAATAATCTGAGGCAGCTTCCAACACATTTCATTTAGAGAAGGAAGAAAAATATCCCTGTTTGTCACTATGACATTCCTTCTACATTGTGAATAAATGATAATCTCAGCAAATGTTTTTAGAATGAGAAAACTACAGAATTTGTACCAGGTCCACTAAAGGATCAACTCAAAGATCAGGGGAGTAGGCAGAAATGGGTGAAGGCAGAAATGAAGCTTAAACACAGCTAAACAATGGATAGAGGAACTGGAAAAGTACAATTAACATTCTTCAGTGACAACTTCAGTTAAATAACCTTTTTTTTTTTTTTTTGATGTGCAGACTGCTTTTGATATGGACAGAAAGATTAACTAATTTAATTAGATGATCAAACTACTTGATTTTATTCAATTCACAGTACATTCTTTTTTCCTTATCAGCTGACTTACATTCAGAGGAAACACTGAATTTAAATAAAAAAAAAAAGATAATTATTACTTTAATGACAATGGGATTATCCAGAATCAGAAGCACTTAACAAAGGAAATTCTTTCAACTCTGTAGTATTTCAGAAAATTTACTGAGCTGCATGCCATTCCACGAGCATGCTATTAATTGCATCAGGGCCTACTGACCTAAGAAAGCTTAGAAAACAAAGAAAACAAACAGTCTCACCCTCTCTTCCTCAGACTCTGACCTGTATGGTTGACAATGAATTGCTGAATACAGTACTTATAAAACAGTTCCCATCTATCATCAAATAAAATATGAATATTTTGGACTATAACTTAAGCAACAGTAAAATAAAGTATGATACAGCCCGATTTTTAAGAATCAAAGGGCTTTAAAACTCCTCAGCTGAAATGGTGGTTCATGATCCCTATGTGAATTTAAATAAGGACGCTTCCCTCTCCTCCACTAAAACCTATGATAGCATCTGATAACTCTGAGCAAAGGTATCCTAGTGAGAGTTAATGGTTGTCACTGGTGGTTCATGCACCAATGTAATGTTTGCAGAAGTATATACAAATCAACCATGCCATCAAAAATACAGTAACACAAGAGGACACTATGGTTTTGAAGTTCTGTACTGATTTTAAATTCTGAATGTAATTCTAGCATATTAGTTATTGCAAATAGACAAATTCCTAAAGTTGTATGAAAGAGGAAAGAAGGTTGAGTCATTCTTTAGCTTCATGAGAGACTGTAAATTATTATGGTTCCTGTGATTGCAGCAGATATTTATCAATGTATGGCAAAAAAATCAACTTAGAACAACAGCTTGAGCTCTTGTCTGTTCAATTCATAGGTCTAGTAATGAATTTCCCAGTCTAGAAAGTTCATTTTCACTCTGCAAACATTTAGTTGTGTACATAAACATATTTTGTCTGAGACCTGTACCATTCTGCTGCTGATAAAGCTCAGTATCATCCAGTTCATTTCCTAGACATCTACTTACACATTTTTGTAACAGCAGTGTTGCCAGCAAGAGATATTTATTCAGGAGACACTTTGTTCCTTGCATTTGAAATGTGTTCCAAAATGTCAGAATAGTTCTGACTTGGTACTAAAACTTCCTATTTCTCAAGGTTTTTCTTACTTTTTCCTGCAGCTGGAAAAAGTTGAGCTGGTGAACAGAATTCCTCTAGTCCCACCTGTGAGTCCTAGGTTAGGTGAGATTCAAAATATTTCTCTGAGGATTACTCCAGATATTGCAAATGGAGAAATAGGCTTTACTAGCAATCTTCCAGTTATTCTGTCTGAACCAGAAGATTCCCCTGCTACAGTGGTAAGTAAATATTTTTATATTGTCCCCTAGTATGGAAAACTTATTTGGAGAAAGCAAAATTTACTATATTTACTGTAACATACTGAAAGTTAATGTGACCAAAATCCTTCCTTTAACTTCCACCTTACCTCAAATATTTCCCTTCTTAAAAAAAAAAAAACAAAAAAAAACGCAAACCAAACCAAAATGGCAAAATAAATTGCTTGTAAAATAAAGGTCTGAAATAATGTGTTAGTGATCAGAAAAGTGACGTTGATCTTTGCATTCGCTTTATTCATTTAGAACCGGTTAGGTCTTGATGCTCACGTGGAGCAAAAGACGCTGCAACTGTTTAATCTCTCTCACAACTGCAGAGACAGTCATGTACAGTAGAACTGGTATTGCTGCCAAATTTTATGGAAGTGTCTGTAATACTAAAGTTAACTTTCATGTGAATTCATAATTTAGTTTTCTGGGTCTGTTTTCCAACAAATAGGCTTTTTTCTTTCTGAGAACCTAGCAAAGTATTTTCAAAAGTATTGCCATCCATCCAAGTTTTCTACTCCCAACCAGAGAAACCTTTATAAAAAATGTCTTTTCTTACGTTTTCACTTTTTTTCCCCAACTGTTTTCACTTCCCTCAAATCTTAAATCAGATAACTTGTTTCTTAGTCTCATAATAAAACTGCTCTTTTCTTTAAGCACTGTACAAGTTGGAGCTGTACTATAACAGCCAGAGTAAAATTATTGTGGTTACATTTAAATTGATGTTGTCTTCTTGATGAGGAGGTCACTGAATAAGTCCGTCATACATGGGTTTTTGTTTTTATGGGTGCTAAGTGATTTGTTTTGTTAATAGTCTGCCACCTCCACTAGCTGTATTTAAGTGTATATGTATGTCTAAGTGTATAATGGATAAATGATTGAAAGGGTAAGATTCAGTATAAATTTCTGTTGACCATCTTTGATTTCATATCGTACACATAGGTAAAAGTAAAAAGCCCAAGATGAACATCTTGAGGCTCATATTCAAACAGTAGTTTGTGAAGTGGTAATTGTTTTTTCATTTAGTTTTGCAAGTCACAGCAGACTCCCATGTTCTGTAGGTTTCCATTGCATTGCATCGAGATGGGACTGATGGTCAAGCCACAGTGTTTTGGAGTCTGAAACCCTCTGGTCCTAATCACAAGGCAGTAACACATGATGATATAAGTCCTTTTAATGGCTCAGTTGTTTTCTTATCTGGACAAAGTGATACTACAATCAACATTACTGTTAAAGCCGATGATATACCTGAAATGAATGAAACCATGTTATTAACTCTGGACAGGTATTGTGCTCTAATCTTTATTCATATGTATCAGTTGTGATACTCAATTTATATGTAACAAATTGGCACAGTATTAATTAAGAGGTATTGCCTGTATTGTGTTGTTAAGTGCATGAAGGAATATTGGTGCTTAATTCGGACTATGTGTGAATTTTTCTTTGAGTGATGATCAATGTAAGAAACTGTGTTTCTTATTATTTAATGACTTAATTTTGTTTATATTTTGATTAAAATAATGCATGCTATTAAAGAAGTTTGTTTAGGATTCATCTTTAGTTATAGCTCTTGATTATAAAACATTTTCGGAAAAATAATGTTTAGTGAGATATTGAGGAAAACTGTAATGTATAGGAAAAAGCAATATATAACTGTCTTTCTGTCAGAAAGAAAGGTTTATACCCAGGATGTTATTGTAGAATTAGGTCAGCTTTTTTTTATTTGTTTCTTTTTTTTGTGTGTTCAGGATTGTTTGCTCGTGTTAATTAGACACTTCCATCACAATTGCTGTCTTCCAAAATAGGCCAGTGTGACCATTATCATATGCCTCAGCTGTAGAGGATGCAATGGTGTTTCTGAAGCACAGTGCTGTAGTTTTCCTTCTGCATAAGATCAGGACTGCAGGATAATTTAGAGTGTACAAGAGCTCAGGAAATATTATCATGAGAATGCTATTCAAAGTACTCAAATTATTTCTTATCCAGAAGTATATTCCTCTTCAGTTCACTAATACAAGAATCTTGGCTATTTTTTCAGTCCTACTTCCAACAATTCAGTTGTATACATAGTTTAGAAATATCAACAGTTCTTGTAATTCCTCCTAATAATCTAAGGGGTTTTTGTTTGTTTGTTTGTTTGTTTGTTTGTTTTACTATGGTAATAAAGGTTTTCAGCTGCAATGTTGATGTTTAACATCAACTACTTACACAGTCCTTACCTTATGCAGAAGTATCCTTGTTCTGTGTCAGAAGTGCAGACTAGTTCTTGGGAACTTTCAACACCAGATGCTCATGTAGGTTACATACTAGAAACCATCAACCAGCTCCTCAAGCTATTGCTGATCCTGCTTTTTGTGAGTCATTCTGTCACACAGGAAAGATTCTGTTCCATTGAAGGATGGATCTGCTTCTGTAGAAGCTGGCTAGAGGATGCATCTAGTGCAGAATGAATTATTTCATTCTCCCTTGGCTGCTCCCTATGTTGAAAAGATGGTCCTGGTTCAAGACAAATCAAATGGAAACTGTTGCAAGCAGTTTTCTGCTTTCCTTTATGTGGATGAGCCTGGTTTGCCTGGCACAAAGAAGGAAACTAAGATTAGCATTAATGATTGAAGTTGTGAAGTTGTGTAAAGTGGCCTAAAAATTGAAGTTAGGGAAAAAATTACTCCATAGAGAAAGTGGACAGCAGAAAAAATTAACTTTTTAAGATTGAAGAGCTCTATGGCACATCTAGCTACAACTTTCTGCCCATTTGAGAGGTAACCTCATGCCTTGAAAATTGTGTCTGCTAAGAGGATTGAACTGTCAGCTGAACAAATGCAACCATTGTTCTGCTTTTGCTGTGCATGGCAGGAGTAGCAGGTTCTACTGATCATGAAGTGGCTGGTAAAAAGTGTGCCAGTAGTATCTTTCCCACACTTTACAAGGTCTTTGAGTGAAGTAAGGAGCAGGTGGTCTGGCCAGAAGAAAGGTAAATAAAGAGATGATAAAATCTAAGCTACTGTCTAGACCTTGAGAGTGTCCTTGAAGGCTACAAGTGAAATATGGTAACTTTAACATGAGCAGAGGCCAAGAATGAATTGACTGCAAAGAACATTCCTTTAGTATTGGAGAAGACTCTTCAAAACAGGGGTGAAGGTTACTGGCAGGATGATGTGTGTAAGCTTGTGGTATTGCTTTCTACATAGTTTGTATTTAGTCAATGAACAGAAGATTTCAGTTTCCAAGGCTGGCAGCCAGCATCTCACAGCAGTAGTGAATTAGTGTGAGAACAAAGATGCACTGTCCTGTGGATGTGCTTGCACTGTTTGATAAGTTGTAGCATAAGTCAGTAGAAAAATAGAGCATGTAAGGACTTTAATGAATCTATAGACATAGCAATATGTTCATAAGCTATCTATTTATTGTGATTAGAATTAGCATGGACAAAATAATGAAATAATTAGTTCTAACAAGGTTGTATTATTTACAGCTGAATGGTGTTTTTCAGGCAGTTTACATTTTAAATGAACTTTGATTGCATCTGTAATTATAGAAGAAACTTTCCAAGCCATTAAAAATATTATTTTCCTTCCTTACTCTATGGCCACTCTCTGTAGGAGGCCATAGATATTCAAAATAACTGCATGCTGTCCACAAAAAGAAGGCCAGTGTATATCATGAAGAATATACTTCCAGAGAAGACAGATGAGTAATAAAGAAGCAAGAAAATCCTGTACCTGATGAAACTTCTTCATAGTTTATTTCTTTAGGCATAGCTTCATTTTGCATGTCTGCCTATACCTGAATAGGCCTGAATTGAGACTAAGCATAAATACAATCAGATGTCTGTAGTGCAGTTTGTATTGGCCTTCTTGATGACTGAAGGTGGAGGAGGCCATCGAAATTGTGTGTATGCTTTGTGAAAGCATGTATACATAGTAGGGCTGTTCATTTTATCCAATAAGCACAAACAGAAAAAAAAAATTTAGAGACGTGATTGTTGTTTTTTCCTTCTGCATGAGACGTTCTGCTGCTAGCACTTGATATCCCCCCAGTGCAGACATTCAACTATAAATTTGTCAGTTGGCACAATTGAAAGACCAGGATCTCCAGAGCATGCAGGTTGTGTTTGTACTCTTAAATGAATAGTGCTGAGAGTGAGAACTTGTGGACTTTAGCGTCTGGGAACAGCAACGAACTGATGAATTTATTTTATTCGTGAAAATGATAATTCAGGAAAAGTGCAGTGTTTAAATAGTGTTTAGGCTCAAATCTTGAGTCATGACTCACATAAATTAAGATGCCAGAACAGATCTGTTTACATATATATGTATATCTCATTTATATACAGACATACATATATATAATGAAACAAATCTGAAGCAGTGTAACATGGAAATTTTTACAGTTCTCGTGATTTCTGTGGTTTGAAGCATGTTGAGGTACTTAACACCTTCTTTACCTCAGTCTAAACCAGTCAGGCCAGTCATCCTCAGGACAGCTGGCCCCCTGAGGCAGTAGGCAGGGTTGGGGAGCAGAATAGACCCCCTGAAGTCCAGGAGAGAGTAGTGACCTGCTGTGCCACTTAGTTGCTCACAAGTCTGTGGGACCAGGTGGGATTCATCCTCTGGTGATGAGGGAGCTGGCAGAGGGGTTTGCTAAGCTGTTCTCCATTATTTATCACCTGTCTTTGCTAACGAAGGAGGTCCCAGGTTGGACAACGTGATTCCTACCCATATGAATGGCCGAAAGGAGGATCTAGGGAACTACAGGCCTGTCAGCCTGATGTTAGTGTCCAGCAGGGTTATGGAAAAGATCATCTTGAATGTGATCACATGGCACATACAGGACAACCAGAGGATGAGACCCAGCCAGCAGAGGTTTAGGAAAGGCAGATCCTGCCTGGCAAATTTGATGTCCTTTTATGACCTTGAGACCTACCTAATGGATGAGGGAAATTGCCTGTGAGTATTGTCTACCTGGACTTCAGCAGAGCCTTTGACACTGTCTCCCATATCATTTTCCTGGTAAAGATGGCAGTCCACATCTTAGACAAGTGCACTCTCCACTGGGTTAAGAACTGGCTGGATGGCTGAGCCCAAAGAGTGGCCGTGAATGGTTCTACACCCAGCTGGCAGCTTGTCACTAGTGGTGTCCCTGAGGGATCAGTGGTGGAGTCAGTCCTGTTTAATACCTTTACTGATGATCCAGACGAGGGGATCGAGTACACCCTTAGTAAACTTGTGGACAGCATTAAGTTGGGTGAGGGTGTTCGTCTGCTCAGGGGTAGGAGGGCCCTGTAGAAGGGCCTGGACAGACTGGATAGATGGGCTGAGACCCAAGCTATGAGGTTCAACAAGACCAAGTTCCAGGTCCTGCACTTTGGTCTTAACAACCCCATGGAGCATTACAGGCTGGGGGAAGAAAGGCTGGAAAGTGACTCAGTGGAAAAGGACCTGATGCTGGTTGACTAAATGTGTGCCAGCAGTGTGGCCAGGCAACTAAGCAGGCCAAAGGCATCCTGGCCTGTCTTAGAGCAACAGTGTGGTCAGCAGGAAGAGGGAAGTGATTCTTCCCCTATACTTGGCCTTGGTGAGATCACACTTCAAATCTCGTGTCCAGCACTGGACTTCTCAGTTCAAGAAGGTTGTTGAAGTGCTGGAGCGAGCCCAGAAAAGGACAGTGGAGTAGGAGAAGAGTCTGGAGCACAAGTATGATGAGCCTGAGGGAGCTGGAGGTGTTTAACCCAGGGAAGAGGAGGCTCAGGGGGGACCTTATCACTCTGTACAAAGGAAGTTGTAGCCAGAGGTGGTTGATCTCTTCTTGCAGGCAACTGACAGCAGGATGAGAGGTGATGGTCCTAAGCTGCAACAGTGGAGGTTTAAATTGGACATTAGGAGTAATTTCTTCATAGAAGGAGGTGATTAGGCATTGGAATGGACTGCCCAGGAAGGTGGTGGAGTCACTATCCATGGAGGTGCTTAAGGAAAGACTGGACATGGCACTCAGTGCCATGGTTTAGTAGACATTCTGTTGTTCGATCATGGGTTGGACTTGATCTCAAAGGCCTTGTTCAACCTAATTAATTCTGCGATCCTGTGATTCTGTGTACAAATTTTCATAGGCTGAAATTCTGTCTAGGGAAGATTTAGAAAACAGACTTTTTTAAAAATTGTGAATGCAAAACATAAGGTTGAATATTTAATTGTAAATTCTTTTGTTTATTTAAGAGATTACTTCATGAGAAAAAATTAGCAATTCATGAAAAGCACTTTAAAGCATGGTATTTAAAGTCTATGGGCTTTAATTCAGGGCTTACATGTAATGCTTATATGTTATTTATATGCACAAAACATTAAAACAGATTTAACGTAGTTGGGATTTTTTCCTAACTTGGAGAGTCCGTGTGGTTAGTGCCTATTTCAAAACTCTATCTATCTTTCCTAAGTAATTTTTCCATGAAGAAATACATGTGATGCTATAAGAATTAAGTCTTTCAGTGTAAAATGCTGGCTTTTTCTTCAAGGTTTGATCATATCTTGTTTTGGTGGGGGAAAAATTATTTGAAATTAGTAGTAGAATGTTTAAATGAGTGTTACTGAACACCTACTGCTAGCTTTTATTACTTTTCAAAGTAATAGCACCTCATATCTTCTGCTGTGAATAAAATAAAGTAGCCTCCAAAATCAAATAAATTGTGGATTACACCTTGAGAGAATGAGTTTCCTCTGATGAGAAACTCTGTGGAATTTATAATGGGGCAAATCCTGTTTTAATGCTGCTCTTGAAAGCTAGGTCCTGTCACTAATGAAGTCAGTAGATACTCCTGAAAAAACTGAAGAAGGAATGAACACAAAACTAGGAAGCAAATTGAGTAACATTCCACAGGCGCCTTTTCTTAGATACCTGATAGAAGAGAAAGTATTTTAGAAAGGTGGGGGTTTTAAGGAACAATAATACAGATACACAATTGCAATTCAGTTTCTCAGTGGCTTTTCAAAACTGTTTCCTCAGAATTCCAGTTCCAGGGCCACTACTATCAGATTCTACTATATTTCTAGAAAGTTATTAATTTATTTGCAGTGGTATTTGGTTGATGATTGCCGCATTATTTTAAATTTAGTCAAAAATCTTCTTTATTTTATGGCAGTATGCATTTTAAAAAGGGCAGAAATATTTTAAAGTTCCATTCCTTTTTCTAATTACTCTGTGGTGCTTGCTAACTAATGAGATATTTTAAAAGAACAAACTTCCCAGATGACTAGCCTTTTCACATGAGATTTGTCATGTGGGAAATGGAGGCAGCGTGGAGTTTAGGGCATGAGGCAAGGTCCTGGTGGTGGGGCAGGTTAAGCCATGAACACGTGTCAGTTTTAGATGTTGTTCACCTCGGTTAGGCACAGCTCAGTGATTGCCAGGCAGGTCCACAGTATGGAAACAAATCCAAGGTTGTGCCGGAAAATCACCTGGTGGGGCCTGGTCCATGGATATAATGAGAATTTATTTGTGTGTACCTGAGCCTGTAGACATGAGAGATCCTGCTGTGTACACTGTTCATTGCTCATGTAGTGACAGTTCAGAGTTGGAAGCCTGAGTGCAGCTTCTTCTATTCCAGCTTTGCACAGGCTGTTTTATCATAGGGTATGCTGAGTTGGAATGGACCCATGAGGATTGCTGAGTCCAACTCCTGGCTCTGCATCAGACAGCCTGAGAATGACACTGTGGCTGGGAGCATTGTCCAAACTCTTCTTGAACAGGCTTGGTGCTGTGAGCAATTCCTTGGGAACCTCATTTCGGTGCCCAGCTCCCTCTGATGTGTTTGAATGGTAACCACATTTACTCTGACAGAGCAGTAGTAGCAACCTGGCCAGTCATGCAGGGAAAACATGGTCAGATCCGTCAGTCAATCAAGTGGTCCTAATTTTGAAAATGGAACTTGGCTGGAGAAAAATCAAAAATAATGGTTTTCTTTTGCAGTGGATGGGCCAAATCTGACTAGTTGCTTTCTGACCTGAAAGTTCTCTAGGTTCCTGAAAATTCTCTCTAGAATCCAATGTGACAAAGTATTACCAGTCTTCTCAGTCTTTTCAAAGAGCACCTGGAGATGCTCGAGGTACCACCACATGGTACCTTGTGACTGTTTAATTTCTGCTGCCCCTTGGATTTCTACTCTTGTGCATTACAACATGATACTAGATTCTAACACTGCTCCTCAGTTCCTCTTAACAGGCCTTTTCTTGTCAGAGCAGTGTTTGGAGTCATGCAGTGTGATTTCATGAAGCTGAAAGAGAAGGCATTTCAGGCATGTCCTTTCACTTTCTGATGAATTATTTATTATGTCTTAACTACTTAAGATGGTCCATACATATCAAAAACTCACTTGGCATAATGGTTCATTTGTGTTGTCTGCTGTGAAATATATTACCAATAGCTTAGTAATGTAATTAAATTTTAGCATTAAGAGTGATATAATGAAAATTCATCATAAATTTTACATCTGGAATTTTCACCTTGCTCTTTTGATTGCATTAATGCTTGATGGTTTTGGAAAACTTCTGCATATATTTCTGAAGGAAGGAAGAAGTGTGTAGTATTTCAAATGTAGCCTCATTGGGAATAACTGAGAAATTTCTATTAATTCAGATTTCCTGGTTGAAGGAATGTGTCTGAAAGTATATTTGCTTTACTACCTCAAACTTTTGAGCAAACTCTTAAGTTTATTGAATTCTGAATCTGAATACGTTTTTAAGTCAGAATTTCACTTTATAAATGCTTTGATAATCTGTTTATACTATTTTAATGGGAAATACATGTCTTATATTTAATATGTATTTATTTTAGATTAAGAATGTCAAAATACATGCTTGTCATTGCAGGATAAAGCTATTCTTTTATCTAATGGGATAGTGTTTTTTTCTGCACTGATTTTCTATTTTTTATTTCTATTTGCTTTTATATTTTTTTTTTAATTAGTTTTTTTCTCTGGCAATGTGGTTAACTGAAGAATTATCAAAAATAAAGTTTGGTGTGGTTATGTGCCAAAATAGTTTCTGATACATACTTGTTTTAACTCACAGTGTGTTTAACTGTTTTTATTACTATGGCAGATTAATGAAATGAAGTATAATGGAGGCACGTTGATTATATTTTTTTAAGTGAAGAGCTATTTATAAATGTGTGCTGCTGATGCAGCTGTGAGCACACACAGAGCTCGGCACTGATTGAGCTCCTGGAGGAGGGCTGCATGGGGTGTGCCATGAATGGGCCTTGACATACTGAATTGGTCATGGGCTCATTTCTCCTCAGTGAGGACGGCCCACTTGATAATATTTGTCAACAGGAAAGTGCCAAGCAAGGATCCTATAAAATGAACATTATGTGTTTGGAAAGGAGAAAGAAAGCTTTGTGGTGGTGTTGTTGTTGCTATTATTAAGATTTGCACTACTGAAATTCCAGTAAGTGGCACTTTCANCTTCAAATTTGGAGGTCCCTTCCCCTTCCCCTTCCCCTTCCCTTTCCCAAACCTTCCCTTCCCTTTCTTTTCCTTTCCCAAACCTTCCCTTCCCTTTCTTTGCCTTTCTTTCTCCTTCTTTTCTTCTGTGTTGACAGGGTAGAGACAGAAAGATTTGTCGTATACTTTGGGTAAGTGCAGTGAACTGTTGTTTGTCTTTAGTGAATCAATGCTTTGTTTTACAAGTAATTGATTTGGACAGAATCTCTCTATAATTTCTTTTCCTCTCAGGAGTCATGTCTTCTGCACCTCTTCAGGCAATGCTTGCTTGCTCTCTGGTGTTTAATTTGATGGCATGGCTTGAAGTTGTTTCTTTATTGAGGGTTTTTGAATGCTGAAAGTTATAAATGCATGACTTAGTGTTTGGTATTCTGACATTTCATGCAATAATGGATTAGTTGTTTTAAACTACCAAAAATATGGTTTGCCCCAACTGGATGCCTGAACTGACTAGAACTATAGAGATGTTTCCTGGGGTCAAAGATGAGCAATTATCTTTTTATGAATTACCTACCTTTAGTTTATGTTAACACAACTTAGTGTTTGCTGACATATTTTTTTAATATATAATAAATATTACATGTTACCATTTTAAATAGATTTTCTTTTTATTAATTGACATTTTCTTCTAGAAAACATTTATTATGCATAGGAATCTAAATTCATAAACCAACATTGAATAATCTATATCAAAATCATCAGTCTGAAGGTGCGTTCTTGATGCATCCTTCAGTAGTAGTTTTTCTGACATTTTTAATCATGAACTTAAGTCAGTATCATTGAAAATGAACACATCTGAGGAAATGACTTCAAGAAATGTAATTTCTCTTTGTTTAAGTGATTTTGATCATCCCTTGTGTTTTGATCCAAATACAAGAAAAACTGAATGTAACTCTATCTTTTTAGTGCACAATTCTGTCTTTCCCTTTGAGTTGTGTGCATGTGTGACTAAAAAACCCAGAACTATTAACTAAAAAAAATAGTCTGAAAACAGAGTTACTTCAGAAAAAAAAATTATTTTTTTTTTTTGCAAATGAATGAAACATACTAGTGTGTCTTTACCAATTTATTATATTATTTGCAGGTAATTGGTTTCCTAATTTGTTCATAAAATTCATCAGGATCCTGCTGTCCTTTACACAGATACGTATTTACTTACCAAACAGAAACATCACTCAAAAAAATTCTTTTGCTTTCGTCTCGCAGGGTCAGTGTGGAAAATCAAATACTGAAATATGGATTTACAACTCGTGAACTTATTATTTTGGAAAATGATGATCCTGGAGGAGTGTTTGAATTTTCTCCCTCTTCTAGAGGTCCCTATAGTATAAAGGTAGCTATCTGAATAATTTCTCTTAATCATCATAGACAACTAAATTTTAGCAAAGTGCTTGTAAAAAGCTGGATTTTCTTTCTTACAGGAGGGGGATTCTGTTGAGCTGCTGATTGTCCGCAGCAGAGGAACTCTTGTCAGGCAGTTTCTGCACTACGCTGTAGAACCAAGGGACAATAATGAGTTTTATGGAAGCACAGGAATTCTGGAGTTTAAGTCTGGGGAAAGAGAGATCAGAATTACTCTTTTGACAAGGATGGATGGGATTCCAGAGGTAAAAATTAATATTTTCCTTTCTTCAAACTGTGTTCACAACGTAACAGTTTGTCACTTATTGAAATATAGGAAAATATATAGGAGTAGAACATATGCAGAATATATTCCCAGCCTCCAAACCACGAATGCCTGGATAATGAGATGGCGCTTTTCGCTTTAGTAGTCCTCGGTGGATTTTTTTTTTTGTAAACTGAAACTGCTGCACTTTGAATCCATCTAAATTTTTAGCATCCATGACATCTGGCAGTATACAGTGCCATTGTTTAATTGAACAACCACTTCCTTTCTGGTTTTTTTTTGTAAATATCTGCTAATTGCACTCAGTCCTTCCAAGTCTACATTAATGTTTGCTGTATGGATACAACAATGCAAAACTTGTTTTAGAGTTCCATGATGCATCTGGTGTGAGCTTTTTTTTTTCAAGAAATGTGTGTGAAGTACAAAGTCCTATTAGACTGTAAATTAGATTAGAATATAAGTGAATGCATGCTGGTACAGTCTTTCAAAATTAGCTTAGTGTCAATTGTTTTAAAATCTTTGCTTTCCCTGTTAGAGATGACAATGTACAAATCCACTGTGCATGTAGAAATTGTGTATGATTTTCTTTTGTTGTAATTGATCCCTCTGCCTGACTACAGACTGTAGATGTTTGACCTTGTTTTTTTGGATGTGAATACTGAATATGTATTTTTATTCTGACTGAGTTTCCCTCTTCTAGCTGGATGAGGCATACGCTGTAGTACTCAGTAGCTACAGTGAAATGCCAGGCAAGATGGGGAATGCCACAAGGGTCAATATAACCATTTTGAAGAATGATGATCCACATGGTGTCATTCAGTTTCTACCTGATGAACTATCAGTAACAATAAAGGAAAGTAAAGGAGAACACATCTATAGTGGTAATTCTTTTTATTAGTTACTGCTTTATCTGCTGTCTGCCCCTGCAAGGCTTCTCTTCCCCATTTCACCTTCCCAGGAGAATGCCTGCCTCAAGTCTCCACTCAGGAGTTTCCAGAAGGGAATAGTGCCAGCAGGATGAGCAGTGGAGACTGAAGCAGAGGAGGATGGGCCTGGAAAGCCATAGGAATCAATCCAGTAAAAGATATGGCTAGAGAATACATCAGACAGTAGGGACAGAGTATTGATATGTATGCAAGGTGCAGCCCGGAGGTGCTAGTTCTACTTGGGAAACATGAGGAAGAGGGTGCTATGTGAGAGAAGAATAGAGCTAAACTGTCATATAAGTGACTTCAGTTTATGTCTGTTGTATCATATGCATAACAAATTACAAATTTGACCTAGTTTTAACTGCTGTAATTGTCTATCACTGTGTACCCTTTTGTGTAACTCTCTCACATATTACTAGTTTTGCAAGAAGTGGATTTGCTTAATATTTCCTTTCCTTTTGTTTTGTTTCAACTTGGCTGACCTTTTTAATTTTGACTTATGTTGTTCTGAAAAAGCACACTGATTGTATATGTTTGCATTTTTTAGCTGTTTACAGAGTTGTAAGAAACCGAGGAAACTATGGCAATGTTAATGTGTCCTGGATTGTTGACCCAGCATGTACCAATGACATCTATCCAGAACAAGGGACTGTTTCCTTTGATAATCTGGAGTTTTCAAAAAATATCACAGTTTACTCACTACCAGATGAGGTAACCATTTTTACAGTGCTAAAGCATTGCCATTTAAGAAGGAAACTATGTTTTCTAAGAACCTGATAATTATTTGTAGGAAGAATCAAAATACTTGTATAAAACTGAGTTTACTTATGTAAATCATAAAAGAATTTGACACACTATGCATTCCCATAAACAACAGCAGCAAAAAAAAAAAAAAAAGCTGACAGTAGTCAAGTGTGGTTAAATTGTAATATTAATTTTTAATAGCAAGAATCCTAATTTTTTATTTTTATTGCTTATATATTTGAAGTAATATAAGAAAGAATAAGAGTAATTAAAGATATTAAAATAAATTGCATGTATCAGAAACA
Source organism: Formicarius rufipectus (assembly GCA_013399695.1). Lineage (NCBI taxonomy): Eukaryota > Metazoa > Chordata > Aves > Passeriformes > Formicariidae > Formicarius > Formicarius rufipectus. The sequence goes on along the minus strand of VXAU01004745.1, from coordinate 78,430 downwards.
GGAAACTAATGATAAGATAACTTTTGAGTCACCTATACCACATTAAAAATGAGGGGATTTATTTAAAAGTACTTTTGACTGATGATGATTTCTGTATAAGTTTATGAAATGTCATTTTTCATTATTCTCCACACACTTAAGTATCAATAAATTAAAAAAAAGCCTCCCTCAGCTGTTCATATTAATTTCTTCATTGTTTTATATGCAAGAAATTAATTTCTTAATACTTTCTCGTTCAGGTACCAGAAGAGGTGGAAGTATTCATCATCAGATTATTCAATGCTACTAATGGAGCCAGCCTGGGCAATATAACCAGTGCATTTTTACAAATTACAAGGAATGATGATCCCATTTATTTTGCTGGTTAGATATCACTGTTTTTAAATGTTAAATTTAAATATTGCCCCAAACAGATTTTAGTGACAGACCAGATGAATGAGAAATCTTAATCCTAACAGAGCTAGTATAAAATGTACTTTGTTTTTGGTTTTGCTTTTTTTTTTTACTTCTGTACCTCCCTTCGTTTTATTTCATTACTCTCTTTTTTGATACTGGGAATGGTCCGGTGGCTAAGCATAATAATATTCTCTCTTACCTGAAAGTATTTCCATGGCTTTACTACATATACCCTCTGTTTCACTGGGGCCAAGGATCCCTTCATGGAGAATTAGGTAAATAGGTCATAGGCAAGGAGCCCAGGCTTAAACTCAGGGAGATTTGTTGCTTGTGTGTTTTCAGAACCTCTGACAGTGAGTGTTACAGAAGGGAGTGTTGCGAACTTTACAGTCCTAAGGAATGGATCTGCTGAAGACGCTGTTGCTGTTCAGTACATTACTGTTAATGGAGATGCGACAGCTGAAGAGGGAGACTTTTTTCCCAGTGGAAAGAGCAGTGTCATTTGGTTTGATGTTGGAGAAAGAGAGCGGAACTTGTCCGTATATATTAATGACGATGATACCCCTGAAACTGATGAAGCATTTTATATCTTCCTTTTGAATTCTACAGGTAAAAAAAAAGACTTAATGTGTGTTTAGTAACTTCCCACCCACCCCCCACCCCCATATGTTTTACCAGCTTGGTCTTGTCATAAAGTAATGTATAAATGCGAGGCATTACAAAAATAAGATTTACTTCAACATTTTTATTAAATTACTGTACAGGTTGGATTTTCATCAAAAATTGTTGAATTGGAAACAGAAACTAAATTATACAGCTGAAAACTGTCTTGCCAAAACAACTGGAGTTAAAATCTCTTTTCAAATATAAATTCTCCAAATTAGATGGGGTTTTGACTCATTGAAGAAAATAAAAGTTAAAGATAAGAAATAGATAATTTGTGTCAATTATCTGAATATAAGATAACTTTTGTGTTTCCTGAGGTCAGCTAGAATTCACTTTGATACTCAGCTCTCTTACAAAACATCAACTGTATGGAAAAGATTGGACATAACCATTCTTGTGCCTTTTTTAATTTTCTCTTCAGTTATCTCCTTCTACTTTACCGACTTTCTGCTGGTATTCCCTTTTACCAGTCTATTGTCAACATAAGATGGCTTTCCTCCTGGCATACATTCTTACAAGAATGCGTAGAATACAGAATGTTTCTGTATGTGTTCCTGAAAGCAAAAAAAGTAATTGTTTTCTTTCTATAATATGTAGAATACATTGCCCTTGGTTGTTATATCCCTTTTGAAATTTGTGCTGGACTGTTTTACCTCAGAAAAAATCAGATAAAAGTATATGATGATAAAACCATAAACACAGTCTTTACTTTGGAATAAAAGGCAGTCTAGTGCTCTTAAAAGGTGTGGAAAAACAGCATGGAGTTGGAAACAATTCTTCTGTGGACATAAAAAGGGTGTTGGAATATCCCTACCATGCTAATATACGCATGAAAATCCTACTAGCCTCTGCTCTATTTCACAGGTATTTTGTGTTTATTCCTTTAAAATAGTCTGTGATAGGGGTATGAATAACCCCTTAAGACGTCATTCTTGTATTTAGTTAAAGTGCAATATTTCTATTCTAGGTCTAAAGGAGAGCTGAGATCTCTGAATGCATATCTTTTTCTTCTGACTTGATCAATTGATCAAACATGAAGTACTACCTCATACAATCCTTTCTGCTCAGAATTGCATCATCTCTGGTCATGTCACTTATATTTTTTTCTGCAAATCCATTTTCTTGGTCTCTGCATGAGATGCCACTCACATGTTTTTACTCTGATTTGCCTGTTACTCTCAAATATTGGTTTCACTGTTTGTTTTATCATTGCTTATTTCTTTATTTGCATGAAAGCTGTTTGTGTGAGAAGGAAACGCAATCAGTTTTAGAGTCACCTCCATTTCTGATTCCGGTTTCAATAAAGCTACTCACCCTCTTTTTAGGGGATACTGTTATCTTTAAAGCAGGAGTGGCTACAGTTATTATTGAAGCCAATGATGATCCTAATGGAATTTTCTCTTTGGAACCTTTAGAGAAGCCAGTGGAAGAAGGAAAAAGTAATATTTTTTTGTAAGTATCTTTTAAGTAGTATGTTGCCCTTTTTTGGAACTGATGTATGTGTTAATATATGGATAGTACTTTGATCTATTCCCATACAAGTTTGCATTGATAAAAATTAAACCAAAAATTAATTTATTAAATATTCTTTTTTATGTTCTACCAAATTTTGGATTAAATTTCTTGTAAACATATTGAAGACATCAACTGTTATATTATCTAGTAGTCTGCATATTAAAATGTGTACAAAAATTCATGTTAAAATATGAATAAATAAGACTACAACAGTGTTTTATTGTTGTATTTTTATGAGAGTTTAGATTTACAAGAACAGTCAGAATTTTGGTGATTGGTTCTCCTGGACCAATTGAGAAGTAAAAATTTTTTCAATATAGAGCTAGATACAATTGTGTAGTTGCTTATTTCTTTTTGCACCCTACTTTGAAGCCTTACCATACAAACAACTTATATTACTGTATTCTTTCTTGCTGTTAGTTTGTTTTTCCTCCATCTGTTGATTACAGATAGAAACTTATACTCAAAGTCCAGATGCGACTTTCTTCTAGACTGAAAATACTTTTCTCTAGTCTGACTTCAGCTGCTGAAGTGTTTTCAAGAATTAGAAAGTTAAGATATTAATTTGCTGGTCATTTTACCTTGCTACGTTTCATAAAGTCAGGCTGTGATTATAAATTGACAAAAATGCTGATTTTCAATAAGAAAACTCTAGACAGGATATGAAGAGAAGTTAGTTCACAATAAATCTGACAGTGTGAACAGCTAGGGGAGAGGCTTGTTCACAATTGTTTAATTATATATATGTATTTATTTGATTTGTTTATTTTAAGATCTTGAAGCAGATGCCAATGTCTGTGAATTAGAACTTTATATTTGCGTTGTACATCTAAAATATTAACATCCTTGTGTAAAGAGTATATTCAATATATGTTCTAGGTTTGGTTTTGTTATGCTGCTCTTTGGGGTTTTTTGGTCCTTTACAATCCTACATCCAGGATATTTTTTTTTTTTAAATTCAATGATGTGAAGAGTGATAATTTGAACGAAGCAGATTTTTTACATGGAAGTACATGATCCCAAGATCATCAACATTTGAGGACCTTGCTTAATTCTTTTTGATAAAATGTGTTTAATAGGAAGCTGTCTTGTCCTTATCCTCAATAAAGGGAATAATTGGAATTACTGAAACAGTGCTACACAGTTGAGAAAGAACACCCAGGTTAATGTCAACATGACAAAACCTTTGGATGCAAAAAAAAAACAAACAAAAAAGTTGCAGTGCCTATATTACTTTTTACTGAATTAATTTTTCAACCTTGTATAATCTCTTTATACAGCATTTTTTTTATTGTCCAAACAGAAGCACTGTTTTTGTGCATAAACACATTTTGTTAGTAAAGGAACTACGTTCTTTATTATTTATTTATAATGCCTTTTGGAAATTGGTGAAATTGTGTTACTAAATAGCTATGCAAAAAAACCCGAAGCCTGTTTTTGTTTACTACGTTCTTAATCTGGAATAATCACAGATTTCTGAAGGATTTAGTATAAAACCCAAATTAAAGACCAATATTAAACAGAGATTAAGGAACCTTGATGGTTAAAGGAAGAAATGTAGTTAAATGCAGTTATTTCTTGTCTAAGACTGGCCAGGTATCTCAATTTTTAATGTTAATTTGCTGAACTATACATTTGTTACAGTATTTCTGCAATAAAGGTGCAAGACAAACTAATGTTTGGCCTAACAGTACTAGTTTGCATTCACCTTCATTGATTACTTTCTTTCTAAGGCAGCTGTGGTATACCTGTGAGTGTTATACTTGAAATTGTAGGCCTTGAAAAGAATTGTATTACTTTCATGGTTCTATTTGTTGGGTTTGGTTATTTAGAACTTTGTATATTATTTTTCACAGTAAGAAGGATTAGTCTAGTCATATTTTCCTTTGTTAATGGGGAATGCTGGTGTATACCTAGCATGATATTAACTCTTTCTGTATCTCTGAACAGGATTTTGAGGCATAGAGGACACTTTGGCAATGTCTCATTAACCTGGCAGCTGTTTCATAATGACTCTGCACTGAGGCCAGGAGAAGAGTTCTATGAAACTTATGGAACTGTGTGCTTCATGGATGGTGAAAGATCAAAGCCAATAATGCTCCAGGCTGTTTCAGATAAAATTCCTGAATTCAATGAATTTTACATTTTAAAGCTGGTGAATGCCTCAGGTATTGTCTTCATATAACAATTCTCTTCCTATCTGGTAGAAAACAATTATGTTTAATTGATCTAAAAGAAACAGCCCTGTGAAGAGCTTTCCTTTGAATCATGTCTTGATATCCCATAGGTTTCTAATAAGATTGTAGGTTTCATTTTTCATTTAATCTTAATTTAGGAATGTGAATACTGTTTTGGTGACCTGGCCTTTAAAAAGGGTGCCGTTTGATGATTTCAGAGATGTAGAGCTTTGCGTAGTTGAAGACAAAACAAAGATATTAAAGGTTATTGTTATGCATAATGGAGATTGGTCTGTCTGCTTTTTTCAAGAGATGGTAAAACACATATAGTTACCACTTCATATCACTTAAATTACTATTGCTACAGGTCTGCTATCCAACAGAGTTCCAAATATGCTGGACTCCTTTCACCCCATTACTGTTTATGGTCTTCTTTGCTGTGATACAATGGAAAATGTGTTGACATTTCTGTAAGTGAAATCCATATTAATGTACAGAGGATTTCCTACTCAATTATGTAGAACACTGCACACCTGGTATAGGGAGGCTCAGCATTCACATCATGATCTTTGTATCATGAATTCTTATGGTGGAGGAGTAGATGACTAATGGCAGGATTTGGCAACAGTTTTAATAGAAAACTGGTTAAAGATTTTGCAAAGTATCTCTGTCTGTTTCAGAGTCTGTGAGCCAAATGTTGCCATTTTACATTTGTGTAAATCTTGGAATAATATGAGAACTTAATTTGACCTCGTGATTTTCAAATGAATCAAAAACAACCCATCTCATTACTAATTCAGAAGACTGGAACTAATCTTGTTTTAAATTGTTAAAGAAAATTATATTTGACAGATGAAAAATATTATACTCCTTTGTTTTCTATGAAAATGTTCACTATAGTGTTTTAAAACCAATAGAGTTAAATTGTGTTACTATTAAATCAGAGATCAAATCAAATTCTAAGAGTTCAGAGGCTCTTTAAAGAAGATTTAGGCCTATTTATAAACACTTTGTTTAAAAAGTTTTAAGTACTTAGTAACTTCTTTCAGAGCACTAACTTTTATTCTTAACTTCCATTATATAGGTGGATCTCCTGGTCCTGGTGGGCAGTTGTCCAAAACAAACCTTGCTGTAACCGTGATGATCCCATTCAATGATGACCCTTTTGGAGTCTTTGTTATAGATCCAGAGAGTCAGGACAGAGAGATAGTGGAAGATGTTCTTTCTGAAGATGATCTTTCCTATATTACAGACTTCACTATCTGGAGACAACAAGGCACTTTTGGCGTAGTCCGTTTAGGTTGGGAAATACTATCTAGTACGTTTCAAACTGGACTACCATCAATGGTAGACTTCTTGTTGCTGGGATCATTTCCAAGTTCAGTACAATCTCAGCCCCACATGAGACGCCGTCACAGTGGAACAGATGCTTTGTATTTCAGTGGTAAAGAGAATGCATTTGGAACTATTGATCTGGAATACCCATACGGTGGAAATGCTGCAGTAACTAGTTTTACATTTTCAGCATGGTTAATTCCTAATATCAATACTGATGGTTATATAGTTGAAAAGGATGATGGTAATGGGACCTTATATTATGGCGTGAAAATCCAAACAAATGATTCTCATGTTTCTGTAGGGCTTCATTATACAGCATTAGGGCCCAATGTGACATATATAGCTAAAGCAGCAGTCCTGAAGTATCTGGATGAAAATACTTGGATTCACCTTCTCATTACTCTGGATGAAAGTATAATTGAATTTTACATGGATGGGATTCCCATTCCAGAAGGAATTAAGAGCCTAAAAGGAGAAGCAATTGCTGATGGTGAGTCACTAGTTTGCATTATTTTTCTCCATAAAACACACCTTGAAATGTGTATGCAAGGTCCTGAAGTTATTATATCTGATTAGTTAATTAAAAAGAATAGATAGAAAATTCTAAGAATTTTCAAAAGGCACATAAAAATAGGGGCTGGGAAATTTCTGAAAAGCATCAGAACTGTAACAGAGCTTAGATTGCAAGAATTTGAAAGTAATAATAATTATGCTTCTACATGTATGCTTAGTATGTATACATATATGTACTTATCATTAATATTTTTAATAAGATTTATGGTGCTGTGGCTGGGAAAGAACTTCTTTCCTCTCAATATCTGATACAAAATATAATAATGTTTTTGTTTCTAGTTGTGTTATTTTATTACATCTAAGCCAGTGTCTTGTAAGCAATAGAATTTTGCAGAGTTTAGATTTAGTTAAGTATGTATTCACATGGTATATGAAAATTATGCGCCTATGGTTAATAGTGTTCCAAGGAACATTAGCATTTGTACTTCAGTTTTTCTAACTGGTCAGTAGCAGATTTTAGTCATAGGTAACCATTATGGACTTTTACATGAACTAGCATAGCAGTGAGTATCAGAACAATTCCCTTATAAAGTCAGATATTACATGGTCAACAAACATCTGTATTTCATTCATATTTAGTCCTGCTTTTGCAGTTTCTCATCCTTCCATGTATTTTGTTCTTTTTTTTTTTCCTTGGAGATAGTCTCCATCCTTTTTCTTTTCTTTCTTTTGCCATCAGTTTCACATGTTTTCCTTTATGGGGATGGGCAGTGAATGATTATCAAATTCTTGAATAGAATCTCTTTTTCTGTAATTACAGAAGGAAAATTAAACACATGCAGTTTTATTAAATGCATATACATGTACATGCATGTATGTGCACAAACACAGAATAGTAATGTAGAGAAGAGTTGATTATTCCTGTGGTGTAGGATTTTATTTCTACCTATAATGTTTCAGAGGTTGAAATCTGAGAGATTTATTCCTCTGCAGTTAATGATTTCCATCAGATGTGCAGTATTGTAGATCAGAATGATATTTTTCTTCACCTAATTTTCTAAAACAAAGGAGTGTGAAGTGCAGTAATGCTTTTATTGCTAGAGGGATATCTGAGCATGGTAAATTTTCTGTATTAGTGGAGATGATACACTCTCTCTGGAGATACTGTAAGTATAAGTTAAGGATTTAATCTCTATCCATTTGATTTTGCATACTGCACAGTGATGAGCACAGTAGCCTGGCTTTTCTCAACATTGTCTCCCTTGTGTCTTGGGGCCATTAAAAGTTGCTGTGGTTTCTTGTCTCTAAAAGTGACACTTCTCAAGAGCACAGTTCCTTACAGTATCAGAAAATAGCTGAAGAGGTATCTACTTGTTTTAATATGATAGGAATGAGTATGATGTAATGAGTTAGTATATTTGTGAAAAAGGCACTTGTGATCCTCTGTCTTGCTGAGTAGGATAATAGGTTGGGGAGATAGAAATATTAGTGCTGTTATAAAAACTGTTTGGATTTTGGTGTACTTTTCTGCAGCTCCTATTCCCAGTGTATTATGGTACAAGTGTGTCTAGAGAGGCTGATGCTCTGATCATCAAAATGGATTCACTGTCCTAGTAGAGGGATAAAAATTAGGAAAATGTTTGGCAAAGCAAAAGTGAGAAGGGTTGGAGCTGTGATCTAGAAATCTCCAATGAAAAGAGAGACGTTTCCAGGATCCACTGAAATATGGGATGTTGACAAAGTGCAGATAGAACTAATAGGATGAAAAACATGAATGACCTAGGATGGTCTAAAAACTTGAATTGTTTAGGATGGAGTTATTTGACCTGTGGTGATCTACCCATAGCACTGAGATGAAGCTTGAGGAACTTCCTGATCTGCATTTCAAGATCAATATGATTTCTAATCCAGGGGTAATAAGCAGTTTACTACTGTTTTTTGTTTGGTTTCTTTTGTTTGTTTGTTTTTAAATAATTACATTTACAAGATTTATTACTTTGAAGAATAAGAATAATGTGAGGAAAATTATAATTTCCTTCTCAGGTCCAGGAATAGTGAGAATTGGAGCGGGAATCAGTGGCAGCAGTAGGTACACAGGGCTAATGCAGGATGTAAGGCTTTATGAGCGGAAGTTGACAGAAGCAGAGATCTATGAACTTCATGCAACTCCTGCAAAAAGTGACCTCCACCCTGTCTCTGGGTATTTGGAGTATTGGCAAGGAGAAACCAATAAATCATTCATTGTGTCTGCAAAGGATGACAAAGAGGAAGAAGGAGAGGAGTTGTTCATCCTAAAGCTCATTTCTGTGCGTGGTGGAGCTCGAATTTCACAAGAAAACACAACAGCCAGATTAAGAATACAGAAAAGTGATAATGCTAATGGTTTATTTGGCTTCACTGGAGCATGTATTCCTGAGGTAAGGTGTTCATAAGGAAAAGTATAAGAGAAATTTTGAATACAATAAAACTAATGGCAAGACTAATTGACCTTAAAATGTCCTCGATATCACATTATTAGTTTTTGCAGTTAAGCAGAGGTTTTCCAGAATTGATCCCTGTTAATAAAGTCTCAGTCACAATATCATTTTCAATGTCATTTTTTTAAATCCTCCAAATTTTTTTTTTATTAAGAAAATTTATTTTATTACATTAGCTGAAGAAGCCTTCAATTTTGCTAGAACAATTTTTTCCTTCTATAATTTCTGAGACTGTGACTTGATTTTGTCTGGGAGAGAGTTCATTTTCTTCCTGGTAGCTGGTACTGTGCTGTGTTTTGGATTTAGAATGAGAAGAATGTTGATAACATACTGCTTTGACTGTTGCTTACTCTGAGTCAAGGACTGTCAGTGCCTTGTGCTCTGACAGTGAGGAGACCACAGAAAGCTGGGAAGGAGCATAGCCAGGACAGGTGACCTGAACTGGCTAAAGAAACACCCCGCACCATAGAACAGCATGTCCAGTACATAAACTGGGGGAGTTACCCCGAAAGAGGTTGATCATTATTCAGGGGTGGGCTGAGTATTTGTCAG
>VXAU01004745.1:0-57893 GCA_013399695.1 Formicarius rufipectus | reverse complement strand
ACAAAAAGCTAATCAAAAAAAAAAAAAAAAAAAGCGGTGTAGGGTGTCCTTTCTTTCTGTAGACATTTTTTACTTGCTCTCTCATTCAGATAAATTACAGATTCAGGGGAAAAACTGAGGTAAATTCAGATAAGTTACAGCCTTATTCATGCTTTAAAGCTTCTTGGCATGTTTCATTGCTGCTCTTGCCTCCAGATTAACCTTGATGTTAAGGGAAACTTCAAATATAATTCTACTTGGAGTTGAAATCTTTTTTACACTTCATCATAACAAAAGTAAAAATTAAATTCTTCTGAACTGTATTTAACTTACTAGTGGCTTTATGGACAGATAAGTAAAAATTTAAATTCACAGTTCCTCATGTTTTTACAAAAAATATGGCTTGTATGCTCCAGAGCATGATAGAATAATGTTATTAAAAATGAGATTTTTCTGCCAGAATGTAACTCAAACACCAAAAGCATGTTGATTTGATTTGTAGTTATACTTTGACCAAATCTAGAAAAGATAATTTTGATGAAAACAAGTGACAACTATCCATTGAACTCACTAGTATTTCTATGAACTCTACAGCCACAAATAGTAAGCATTTTATGCACCATCTCACTAGATTTTCTTTATATTTCAGTTATAAATTCTCCTCGACTTGGATCAGTGGGTGAGACAATTGCTCAAGTAATTATCAATGCCAATGATGATGCTTTTGGAACACTTCAGCTTTCAGCTTCAACTGTGCGAGTTGCTGAAAATTATGTTGGACCAATCATTAATGTGACCAGAACTGGGGGAATATTTTCAGATGTTTCTGTGAAATTCAAAGCTATGCCAATAACTGCAACAGCTGGTAAGAAAGCAAAATAGCAGAAGTATGCAGTCTGCATTAAAGTTTAAAGAACAGTCAAAGTAAACAAGTGTATATTGAATGTTCTATTATACAGCAAATATGGAAAATAAAGTAGTAAGACATTGACTGACTCTAAGGAGCAAATATGAATCCAAACCCTGTGTGAAAGTTTGGACTGACTTTTAGAAAAAGTTCTGAGACAACATCACTGGAGAATCTGAAAAAGGAATGAGGGAAGGAATTGGCATGTTTATTTACCCAGCAGTCCACCACCACTTTAAAAAAAACCCAACTGTAGTAGTATGTGTAGCTACTATTTGTTCTGTGTACATATTTAAAGCCACTATGCATTGTTTAGTGGTGCTTATGGGGGAGGAAGTAAGAACTAGGGACTCAGCTGTAAAACAAATAGGGAAAAAATCAATCAGAACCCAAGGAGACTTGAATTTCTGAAACTGGAAAGTAAGTGCTCCAGTTGGTCCCAGCTGTAGAGGAGATACATAAAGAAAGGAGAAAACTTATGAAGACTGAAGGGTTAAAACTATTTAGACGGGTATAAGTCAAGAGCACTGTGTTTCAGCTTTGTCCAAACTTGAATAGGCAGGTGACACATCCTCTGAGAACTGATATTTTCATTTTTCTGCAACAAATGGTTATAAATTGTGTAGTTAGATTTCTGTCAGAGAATGCTTTCAATTAGTTTCTGAAGCAGACCTATGATCTAGTGTATCTCAGTTGTTCATCTAGACAGACTTAAAGACAAATATGCCTAAAGTGAGGTCAACACACAAAATGTGCCCTTTGCTGAAATCTACATGGATAAAAGGACTTCTGTTCACTTCTATCTCTCGGAAAGCCAGAGAGTAATTGTAAATCAAAGGCAGAAATGTCTTGGTAGTGTGACCTCGTCAACAGAAGACAATAATGGACCTTTTGTAACTCCGTCTTGGTCTAACAGTACAAACTCTGTTTTGGTCAAACCAAGTTTTATTTTCCTCCATCCAGATACCTAAGGCAAGGCAAAACAGAAATTTAAGGTATAACAAAACAAAACAAAAGCCCAAACCACAGAGAAATGCAAAAAGAGAAGATGATGATTTTTCATTAGACTAAACCATAATGCATTGATATTATGTAGTTTTTACTGTTTTGGGTTTTTTCATCTACAAATTCAGGAGAGGACTACAGTGTGGCCTCATCAGATGTTGTCTTACTAGAAGGGGAAACAAGTAAAGCTGTGCCAATTTATATAATTAATGATATCAATCCTGAAGTTGAGGAGTCATTTTATGTTCAGCTGCTGAATCAAACAACAGGAGGAGCCTTGCTTGGATCTTTGACAAGAGCAATCATAACTATTGAGGCTTCTGATGACCCATTTGGATCCTTTGGTAAATGAGTGCTTATTTTGTGTATTGTGTTAACATTTTTACTGTCAGTTTGTGGATGCGTTGTTAATGGGCAACTGAATAAAAACATTCAGAAAAGGAAGTCTGGATCTAAACAGTAAAGGAAAAGATAAACCGAATTAAAACATGCAATTAAGAGGTAACGGTGCTTTAATATGGCAAAAAATATTATTTTGTCAGTTGATATAGTAAAATTTTGGAATCTTCTAATAGAGATAGATACATTTCAGTTTCTTTAGTTATCCGTATTTGTTTATGGATTCAAAGTGCTATGTTTCTGTGATAGGTTTAAACTAGAATCTGTATTCTAGTATCTATTACTTAAGTATTTTGATACCTTTGTTTTACTAAATAATCAGCTAAAGCAGATTTAAAAATCTAAAGAAATTGAAAAATATAAAGAGAAATTAAAGTGCATTTTCTTATTTTCTGTCAAGTACTTTAGTTTTTTTTTTCTGCTTGTTATTAATAAAGCAAAATATGTATACTTTCCAAAATAAGTTTCATTATACATGTTTTGATGATTTTAAAAAATTTAATCATTATTTTAGAAATCTGACTTTTTATTTGGTTGGTTTTTGTTGTATTTTTTCCTTGCCTTTTCCTTTGGCTTACTCTTTTTTTCCCTTCACTACTCTACTTAGTTCTTATTCCAGTAGAATGTGGTAGATGAAAGAAAGAAAACAGGAAAAAATAATTCCAGGTGGATAGCTAATTAACTTAATTGTTAAAAACTGAAAGCTTAATGCAAAGAAGGCTTTCGGTCTTGCTGGAAACATTGCCAGTAGGTCGAGGGAGGTAATCCTGCCTTTCTACTCAGCCCTACTGAGGCCACATCTGGAGTGCTGTGTCCAGTTCTGAGCTCCTCAGGTCAAGAGAGACGTGGATATCCTGGAGCCAGTCCACTGGAGGGGTATGAAGGTGATTAAGGGACTGGAGCATTTCTCTTTTGAGGAAAGCCTGAGAGTTTGACCTCTGGAGAAGAAATAGCTGAGAAAAACTCCTCATTGACAATGAGTATCTGAAGGGAATGTATCAGAGGACGGACCAGGCTCTTTTTGGTGGTGCCAAGCACCAGGACAAGAGGCAATGGGCAGAAACAGATGCACAGGAAGTTCCACCTGAACATGAGGAGCACTTCTTTACTGTGCAGTGACCATGCACTGGAACAGGTTGTGAGAAGTTGTGGAATCTCCCTCACTGTAGATATCTGAGAACTATTTCAGCACAATGCTGTACCATATGCTCTAGAATGACCCTGCTTCAGCAGGAAAGTTCAACCACATGACTCACCATGGCCCTTTCCAACCTGACTCATTCTGTGATTCTGTGGCTTCTACTTAACATATTCCGTGTTAAATTGTTTTGATGTATTTCTTCAATAAGTGACCTGAAAACTAGTAAGTAGGTTCCATGCTGGGAATAATTATGAAATTGTATTCTAAGATCTTGGACCATTAGACTGAAGCAATGATTGTATTGCAATAAATATTTTGGATGATAGTCTTCTCTGCAGATGAAAAGATGAATATTAGAAGTTTTAAGTTTGAACCTAATTAAAAGTGATGTCCCTGTGCAAGTAAATGCAATCAAGTGAAATAAAACTATGGACTTTATTTTTAGTAAATATATCTATTTACTTTCGAAATCTCTCTGTGGCATATTTTAGTTTTTCAGAATACCAAATTTACTGTGGAGGAGCCTGAATTTGGATCAGTAACTATAAATTTGCCAATAATCCGCAATGCTGGGACCCTGGGTAACGTTACTGTTCATTGGGCTGCTACCATTAATGGACATCCTGCTGACAATGACTTGAAGGTTGCCAAGGGTAATATTACTTTTGCCCCTGGGGAAGCCATTCAGATGTTGCTGTTGGAAATCCTGGCTGATGATGTTCCAGAAGAAGAAGAAGTAAGTAAAGAGTTATGGCTTTCTTAAATAGTATTAGGATTTTAACATGTTTAAAAAATGTGTGCAAATCTAAACAAGGAATGTTTCAGCAGCAAGAAGTTCAGTTCTTTCTTTGCTTGTGATTGTTTTTAGAAATAGCAAAAAACCTGTTTAGTTGCATTATTTGTTTGGGTTTTTTTTGTTTGTTTGTTTGTTTGGTTTGGTTTGGTTTTGTTTTTGGTTGTTTTTTTTTTCCAGATTGTCCATGTAGAATTAACTCATGCCTCCAATGGTGGTGCTATTGGGTCAGATGGCATAGCAAATATTGTGATACCTGCCAGTGATAATCCTTACGGGACAGTTTTCTTTCATCAATCTTCTTATCGAATTCAGGAGCCATTAGAAAGAAATTTGGTTGCAAATATAACAGTCATGCGAAGGTTTGTATAATGTTTGCTGGTTTTGTATCTCTTATTTTTTTCTTCTTTTTTCACTTTGTTTCTTTTTTTTTTGCTATAATTTCAAATATCATTCTTTTCTATCAGTATTTGCATCAATTTCTTGATCTGCTGGCTCAATTTCCATATACACTGATTTTGAACTAGATGTCTCGATTATTAGAAATTTACATAAAGCACTTATATGTAATACACATTTGTAGTGTAAAACCAATGAACACAGTATGCTTGAAGTTTCATTTTGCCTGTTTGATAACCAAACCATTTAAAGGTGCAAAAAGACCTATTACTGTGATGTGAGTTGAAGGGCATAGTTCATTAACTGTTGTGTGGTGGAACACAACAAGAAAAGGAGAGCAGGTTTTATGCATGTGATACAATATGCTGAGGGCACCTAGGAGGAGCAATGACAATGCTGGACAGCACAGGCTTTTTCTTCCCTGCCAGTCCTAAGAAGACTAACTCCTAGAAACACATGTTTGCAAACATGCCCTCTATTAATAGACTGCTACTCAACCTATAAGTAACCAAACTTGATATAAAAAAAAAGTTTTTTTACCACTTATTCTCATACTAGATTCAAGGGAATCCACTTTAATTAGTTGTTTGTAACTTTTTAGCAGTTCAGAAATGACCTGGTGTTTTTGTTCACTATTATTCTTTACACAGCAACACACAGAACATGAGACATGCTTTACCAGCTAACATAACACTTTCATTTTAATGTCTTTTAGTGGGGGAAAGTTTGGTCAGCTGCAAATATTTTACAGCACTTCTGAGACTGATGTTGTAGCTCTTGCCATTCAGCAAGGTGAGGATATTCTGGCCTATTATGAGTCTCCTGTACAAGGAATTCCTGACCAGCCATCCAAGACCAGAGTGAATGTGTCAGCAGCAAGTGACCCATTGTATGCCTGTGCAACTGAGTGCCTAAAAGAACAAGCATGTTCAGCCTTTACATTTTCCAGTGCCTCTGAGACTCCTCTCTGCCTTTGGCTGACGGAAGAGATCAGTCCATTACCTAACATGTCAGGATTATGGACCTACAAGAAAAACATCAGTAGTGCATCCACTCTATTTAGCACACAGGCCATTGCTGGTAGTGATTATGAATCTGTCACCAGACAATGGGCCATCATGCAGGAAGGGGAAGAGTTTGCAAATCTCACAGTTACCATACTCCCTGACAACCTGCCAGAGCTGGATGAAAAATTCACTATATCCCTTTTGAAAGTTGAACTAATGAACATCTCAACCAGCTTAAAAAATCAACCATCTATAGGACAGCCAAATACTTCCATAGTTATTATAATGATGAACGGAGATGCCTTTGGAGTGTTTAAGATCTACAGTGTAAGTCCCAATGCAACTGAGAAAGGTCTGTATATTGAAGTAGAAGAACGGCCTCAGACCTACGTACAGCTAATGATACATAGGACAGAAGGCAGCCTGGGACAGGTGACAGTGGAATGGCGTGTTGTTGGTGGAAATGCTACCCCAAACTTGGATTTTGTGGGTGTCGGTGACATTCTGGTGTTTGCTGAAGGTGAGGCAAGGTTTTGCACTAGCTTCTGTTGTATAAAACTAAAGAAAAACAAAAAGAACCTAACAACACACACTAAAAAAAAAAAAAAAAAAAAAAGAAATGAAAATTATAAATATCTAAATATTTTTAAGGAAATATTACAGTATGTATTATAAAGGTTGCATTTTTATAAATAAATAAGGAATAATATTGCTGAAATTAGTTGTTATATGAAAATGAGAATCAGGCCTAAGTAGTCTTTTGGTAATCTTAAGTCAGTACAGTCCTAATGATGCATCTTTTTAGATTCTGAGGTTATATTGATTTCATAGCAAAACAGGCTATTTAAAAGAATTGCAAAGAGGATTAACAAGTCTGTGGTGGGCATTACTTAAGCACCATCCAGCATGACTGATATAATTGAGATAATTGAACAATTGGTTGAAAATAATTCATGGGAATGTAGTTAAGCTTATAGTGTGCATTTAGCGTGCTAAATCATCTGAACTCAAATGAGAGGTTGCCAGGAGTGATCCTGAAACTGACATGTAACTACATTAGTGTTTATAAGTTTAGTAAATCTATTTTCAAAATACTTTGAAAGACAATTTAGAAAAAACTGTATGTATCTTTAAACTGGTATTCTCATAGAGAGTAGGTTATGCACATGCACTGAGCAATAGGATTGTGTAGCAAATTATAGTGGATTATATGTATGAGATGTAATCATACATATGATTATACATAAGTAATTGATTGTATTTGCTTTTTACATTATCATTCTTTGATATGCCAGAGGACAGGTAACTAATACAATGACAGGCACTTTAATGCATTGCCTGGTCCAGTAAATGTATTCAAATTAATGGATACATCTGTATTTTGTTCATCAGAGAACATTCATGTGTTAGTTTTTCATACAAGATTTATATTCCCCTTTTCTAATTTAAATGTGAAAGCTCGAGAACTTTCAAAGCAAATAAATAATTCTAGACATTCAGAAATTATGCCTACATTATTTCTACATGATTGACATAATAACTTGTTAATTACATTATAAATATTCTATATTAGTTAAATATTTACTACTAGTGAACATCATTATATCTTTTTAAAAGATGATTTTTGTGCAAACACATAAGTATGTATATGTGTATATATGTTTCTCCTTGTAGGTGAAACAAAAAAGATGGTCACATTGACCATTTTAGATGATCCAGAGCCAGAGGATAATGAAAGCATCACAGTCAGTCTGGTGCATACTGAAGGAGGAAGTAGAATTCTGCCCAGTTTCGACACTGTTACAGTGATCATCCTGGCAAGTGATAATGTGGCAGGAATCATTAGCTTCCAGACAGCTGGGAGGTCTGTTATTGGTCATGAAGGTGGGTTCTATGTGCTGTCCACAGAGGTTTTTTTTTAACATGAGCTTTCATCTCTGTGCTTTCTGCTGATAATGACTCAATGATTGTATCACTATTCAGAGAATGCCAGCAAGCAGAGAATAACCACATATTTGGCATATTTCTTTGGATTTTCAACTCTTTCAAGCGTAGCACTTACATGAAATCTGTGGAAAGGAACCAGTTTGTATGTTATCATCTGTTTTTTCCTTTTTTCCTGAAGATTAGGCCTTTCATCTGTTGGTATTACATTTCTAACCTCCTTTTAGCATTTCTTGTCTTACTCAATTATACCATATTCCAGAAATTCCCATTGAACATACCAATTAGCAGTCTTAAGCAAATACCATCTTTCACTGAACTTACATTTAACTTTAAATCATCTAGAAAATATTCCTACAGAAAGATTAGGATCAAATCTTCCATCTTTCTGACACAATAACCTGCTGTTTAAAAATTTCTCTTTATGCCTCTTTATGGTAGCTTATTTAGAAGTGTGGCAATCTTGATGTCATCAGCCAGTCATGATGTTTGAGAAAAAGCAGTAATAATTGGATATCTAATGTCTACCAGAGCTTTAAGAGAGCATGTTGTGTGTATGATCGAAGGGTTTGGTACAGTTCTGCATAGGACAGTAACAGTACTAACCGATTGCTTTCAACGGCAGTTGCCGAATTCAAAATATATTGCAGTCTCACATTTTTCTGGCCTGTCAAGTGATGGGCAGGGTAACTTCACAAAAAAAATCTGCTGTCCAGGAATGTGTGCGTTATACTTTCTATTGGAAGAAAAAGGTCTGTCTCAAAAGAACATGGTCTGCTTTCTTTTCCCCCAAAATGAAAGGATGCTATAGTCTTGGTTTAAGACAAATGCTCAGGTGGAGACTCCAACAAGCAGGTCACCTCCCCTTTCACCAGTACAAAGAGATAAAAAGCAAGGAGGTATAAGTGAAAAAATAACTCTTTATTGACAAGAACTTTAACAGCAACAACTGCAATATAAACAGAACAGTTCAAATCAACAACAGGCAGAAACTTTAGTTTCCCCACTGTCTATCCAACCAAAAACATGGTCAAAGATGGAGAGAGTTCCTGTTCCTTTCTATGTGTTTGAAAAAACAATTCTTGTATTATTTCTTCATCATTTTATATTTTCAGTTATTTATATTAAGATCTCTTGAAGTTAGTGGTTCATTTCTCGCTCATTGGTAGCCAGTATATGTGCATCTCCCTACTATTTCTTTTTTTTTTTTAAAACAACACAAAACCAAAACCAAACAAAAAACCAACCAAACAAAAACAAAAACAAAACAAGCAAACAAACAAAACATCAACAACAAAAACACAAACAAAAAAAAAAAAAGAGAAAAACAAACACCAAAAAAACCCCTATGTCCAGACAATGATCAAATTGTTACTGCCAGTTTTAGCTATACAATTCTGTCAATTTTGTCCTGCAACATAATATACCAGAATAACCAGATGATATCCTAATTTAGTGCTCTTTAACATAATCCGTGAAACTAGCTGTGCTGCACAATTCTGTGTGCCATGGAGTGAGAAGCAACATAACACCACATCTAGTCTTTTACTTTCTTAGATGCATCTCAGTGTTTCTCAATAAAGTGGCTTCTAAGTATGTACATAACCGAAATCAGAAGATGGAATAGCTCCATTCTGCAACAGGAAAAATAATTCAAGTTTATAGCAATACTACGAAAGTTGTTCTCATTTTGGGGAGGAACTAAACTTGTCAGTCACCTATTTCTGCATCAGTAAAACAAATTTTGACAAATTTTTGTTTAGTTTTCTTCATTCTTTAGTAATCAGAGGGAAAAAAATATCTCTTGCATGATTATTTCCAAGCATCTAAAGATTATAAATTTCTCCGTATTTCATGTCTTCAAAAGCCACTGCTACACTCTGCATAATGAAAAACTTACATTCTGTACACTTGAAAAGTACTGTTGGCACGTAGATGCAATACACTCTTATTATAAATACACATTTACCCTCTAATGTGAATATATTGCATGATATAACTGATTTTACCTGCTAGACTATTCCATATTAATAGAATATGTTAATTTTACTTGCCCATATTTAAAATCTTTAATTTTATATCATATATATAATTTTTGTAAGTGTATATAGATATTTAATAATTTTTTTCTGAATTCTTTGGTTTCCTATGGAGTTTACTCTTTTTACGTGACCATTGGATTAAATATTATTAATGCAGAAAAAATACTGTAATTATTTCTTATAGATCCGTATTGTGATTAGATACTGATTATCTAAAAAATTGTAATATATGTTTATAAAATATGCATTAAAATTATGAAGCTTTTTTTTTTTGCTTTTAAGTATTTCTTAAATCGGGAATTTTTTTTTCTGGATGTTTTCTAAAAAACCCATACAAATGGAACTTGCAGGTAATTACAAGCATTTTTCTTAATTCAGTATGTGAAATCTCAAGAGACTGCAGATATTAGGAAAATGTACATTCCTTGCAGTTAGCTGTTTTAGAAAACTCTATGTTATAACTGTGTATACAGCATTTACTCTGTTGTGTAGTTCACAGACAGATCCTGATGGTTTTTTGTGCATGTTTTGATGGCACTTACTCCTCTATACCAAGTTCTCTCCTATTTTAATAGTTCTTTCCAAGAGTGAATTAAACCCAGAAAAACTCAGGATGAGAGAGTTTAGGTTTGTGGGGTTTTGTTTCAGTGTTAAAAATGAACATGTAATTTAACTACCATGAAACTCACTATGAAAAATATTAAGGTCTTTCAGAAAAAAAGTATTTTAACTGTTATGCGTGTTTTTGGCTTTTCATTATAACAGATGATTTGTAGGAGAGGAAACAAGAAATATTGCCTCTTATTGTTTGTTCCTAGGAGAACAACTGGAATTTCATATTGTAAGAACTGCCCCAGGACTGGGAAATGTTACTGTTGCGTGGGAGATAGTTGGACATAATGTAGAACAAAATTTTGAAAACTATTCTGGTACACTCTTTTTTCCTGAGGTAAGTCCATCAACAAATCTAGTGGCTTCAAAAGAATGTTGTAAAGTGAGCTGAGGAAACAGTGTGCTTTTATAACAGTCTTTTTTAATTGATGTGATTATTTACTCATCCCTTTACTCTGAGATTTCTAAATGCAGGGAGTTTTTAGTTTTTGCTACTTTAAATTTACATTTCATAGAAATATTGTTCAAAATGCATATAATATGATGATATCACATATACTCTATACACTGATTACTAATCAATTTTTCAATAAAATAAATAGGGTACATTGAATACAACATTGTATATTCACTTGCTGGATGATCATATTCCTGAAGAAAAGGAAGAATACCGCATCATCCTATTTGACATCAAAACTGAAGGTAATGCAGAACTACAGCCTGCTATATCATGAAACTCCCATTTAGTATTGTAGTGCTTTCCTACGTGTTAATCCATTTTGGAAGTGTAAGATTAAGCATACTGAAAATGTTGACAACTATGCAAAATTTATTCACATTTTATTGAAGCAGCCTTGATACTTCTCTTTATATGAGTGCATGTGTGTATATATATACAGAGAGAGAGAGATTTGCATTTAAAACCTACAGTGTCTTTGTCTTTTTCTTTAACTCAGTTTAATTCAATGCTTATGTGCTTCCCTTTCACTGAATATAAACTTGAGCTTACTAATGTGTTCTGAACACAGTTGTGTTGAAATAACATTTTTATCTTTGAAACAATCTTATCATGTCAAGCTGTCTTTCTAATCTCTCTCTGAATTCCTGGAGGTCAGAATATTTTGTTCTTCCATTGAAAATATAATGACAAGAGAAGCATGAAACTGCATCCCTTCTAAAATACCCTTTGTTAAACTGGAATTAATATCTAAACACCAAACTAATGTGGCATATGTTGTGTTGCTGCTAGGTGCCTTGCCAAATTGCCTTAATAATTTGTTTACTATTATAATCCCTCAGGATAATATCAATTAATGCAATTATTCATCAAGGCAACATTTGTAGTAATTTCTTAATGGATTGACTGAGAAGCTGGATGTAGTGTTAACTTTGGGAATGAATTCCTAAAAAATTTCTCTTTCCTCTTACAGTAGAAATAGTGTAGGAAAGTTGATATTTAGCACTGTCCCTTTTCGTATTTCTTAATATAGTTTTGTAACTCAATACTTAGTATACATGCAATTCTTGTGATTGAATGTGTTTTTATTTATAGGATGTAAATATGCGTGCATTCCACACCATCCATAAACTTCAGTGAGCACATCATGTATTTGGCTTGATTTAATTTTCACTGATACTAGCTGTCATTTGGATGTAATAATAGCAGTAATATAAGGCAACACTGTATTAACTGTAGTCCACTGATTCTTTTGCAGGTGTTTCTCCTTCAGGTGCTGCAGTTTTGGATAGCCAAGGATATGAAGCTGTTCTGACAGTAGAAGCTAGTGATGAACCACATGGTGTATTGAATTTTGCTTTTCCATCCAGGGTAGTTTTAATTCCAGAGGAAAACAAAACAGTTCAGCTTTTTATTAACAGAGAATTTGGATCTCTAGGTTTGTATAACAACTCCAAGAAAAATTAAGTTTTGTTTTCTAAATCATTAGGCAAATAAGAACTGTGACAAAGAGGCTGGAAATTTTGAAAAATCTTGTATACAGTTGATATTCTCAGAACTTCTATGCCACTTAGTACAGGCTTGAAAATGAAGTTTTTGTTCAAACTGTAGCCGTGGCCTTCAATATTTCAGCAAGGGGTCTGTTGTGACACATGATGTGGCAAATTAGCTATTAGGGCTGTACCTTCATGCCTGATGAACCTGTTTCGAAGTGTTAGTCTGTCCTGAAGAAATGAAAAACATGAGAAAAGGAGCTTGAATGGAATGATCACTCCCACATCATCACCTCTGAACTTCCAGAAGTTGACAGTTTAGGAATATTCCATAGAAAAAGTTTCATTCATGCCTTTGAATTCAGTTTATGTGTCCCCTGAGGATTCTGTATTCTATTTTAAATCAATTTATCCTTTTAAATTCAAATTAAGTGATGCACTGTGTGCAAAAATATTTTCTTATATTTGTTGCCTGAGGATTTTAATTTGCATTGAGACATAATGTATGTAATAATTTTCTATTTACACTTTTAGACTATATTTAGACCTCAGTGGTAACCAATCTTAGTTTCTTTAATCTGTTTTGAAGTGAAATGGCCAGTTTAAACAACTATTCAAGATCTGGACACACCACAGATTTATAGAGACATTTTATTGACATTTCTGTTTTCCCATTTCTTTTTTAATATCAGTCAGTATCTAAGTTAACTTTCAAACACTACTCAGAAACCAAATTGTTCATTCCATGCATTCCTAGTAAATGTAAAAGCTCTTAATTAAAGTTCATCATTATTTGTAAGACTAAGATTCTTTTATGAGTTATGTGTTTTTTCATGAATACTAGCTTTGGATTTCTTCTTTTTATCTCCAGGATAACTGTCTTTAAATTTGCAACTTAACTTACTCTGGCAGATTAGTGAGATGTGTCTCTGTTATTTAAATTAAATTATGTCTAGCTTTTTTCCCTTAGTAAAATTTGTCAGTGTGTCCTGTGATTTTTGCTCTTTATTGACGTCTATGTCAGGCTTTCTTGGAAGAAAACTAGGTTTGTCAATGTCTTTAGGCCTTTCTTATATATCCGTTGTTCCTGAAACATTCTACTTCCCTTGGCAGCAAACCTGGTACTCATAATACCTTAGATGTCCCAGGCAGCACTTGAGCAATGTAATATTTTCAGTCCACAGCACCTCAACTACCTGAATCCATTTGATCCTAATGCTTTCTGAGTACTGTGTTGTTGGACAAATCATCAAAGGCTGGACTGAAAGTGTGTTAAAACCAATAACAAAATTCATTGGCTCCAGATTATTCTTTTGTTACGGTTCTCAGGCTTTTAATTTTGTCAATAAGCATTTAATTTTTTTTCTACGTCTATTCTGCTGAGCGTTATGTAAGAATTGAGAGAAGTGGGTTTTTGTGATCGTATTTTGAACAGGTGCTATCAATATTACATACGCCACAGTTCCAGGATTGGTCACATTGAGTAATCAGACAGAGGGGACCTTGGCTGAACCTGGAGCTGATTATGTAGCAGTTTCAGACTCGCTGATTTTGGAAGAAGGAGAAACAACAGCTGCCATAAACGTTACTATTCTGGAGGTAAATTCCATATCTCCTCACTGTATAAACAGAAAAGGAAAGTTGTGGAACTTGAAGCTTGCAACCCATGTGTTACTTGAAGCTATAGATTTTCCTGTAATTTAGAAAGACTGTTTTTAACAGTAAAATCACATAAGGACAAATAACAGAAAACAACACTACCTATACTTAAATGTAGTTTAGTTCTCTCATTAAGATCAGTGTAATTAATTGCTTGCTATAGGCTCTTATTTTGTCAGTGGTTGAAATTTGCGCCTGTAAAGTAGGGGAGAAATTTATTCACATCTAATTCAGTGTCACCTCAGTCTTTTCAATTAAATAAAATGTTTTACTTCGTAATTCATTCAAGGTAGAACATTCTATATAAAAGTGTTCCAGTAATACATTGGTTTAATCCCAACACTTCTAGTGTGTTGGTTTTTGGCAACTTCTGTGATGGTTTCTTAAAGAAATTGAAAAGAGGATGTCCTGAATTTGTGTTTTGTAGGATGATGTGCCAGAAGTGAAAGAATTCTTCTTGGTTAATTTAACTTCAGTGGAACTTATCATGAACCATTCAACTTCATCCCTACCTAGGCTCGGTAAAACAGCTTACACACAATTATGTTTAATTTTATTTTTATATCAGTTGCAATCATACTCTGCCATGTTCTCATTATTCCACTTACTTGCCAGCTATGCTAATATATGACAAAGTATTCTGCTAGAAACATAGTAGAATATCAAACGTAGTCATTATACACTGACTTCTTACTTTTTAAAGCCTTGTAAAAATTATTAGACCATTTTCATAGAGGAGTTAGTAATTAATAGTTGGAGAGGACAACTGTCTCAAAAGTTGCATTGGTAGTCTGTTAGTGTGATTTTAATTTCCAAGTACACAATGGAATCAAATATGTCCAAGAAATTCTTACATGTTGTTGCTTTGGTCAGTCTTTCAAAAGCAGCTTTTTTTTACTCTTTATCAGATTTACTTTTATGAGTCATATTCTATGGTTTTCCAACTCTTACAGTGAACTTCATTTGTTTACTTAGTTAAGTTCTCATTCTACTTCTGAATTCAGTTGTATATCTGTTGTTGCCTTTAAAAACTGTTGGGTTTTCCTGTGGTACTAATTGTGTTGATATTTCTAACATCTTCTATGACTCTTTTTCCCTTTCTTTGCATGCGTATTGAAGTGACAAAGTTAATTCGTTACAGGCTGAAAGGTAACTTGCAAGACTGCTGGTTTGTAGACACTGAACTGTGATTAGTCAAGTCTAAAGTTTAAAACATAATAAGAGTAACATTAAAGTATAGGGGATTTTCTGAACTAAATTGTGCTGAGTGATGTATTTTCTCACCATTTGTCATAAGGCTTGGCAGTCTGAATTGTGACCATTCAAATCTGTTGTACTTAGGATGGTCAGATAATAGTTTTAAGCCGTGAGGCAAAAACTTGTTCTAATTATAAAATGTCACAATGAATAAGACTATTCTCTAACCTTGTTTTCTCTATTGGTATATTTCCTTTTTTATGACTGAAGATTTAACTCCTGGTTGGTGCAATGCATTTGCTAAGGACTTACAGCAATGTCAATGTCATACCCTATAGAAAATATTTAATATACTTCTAAGTGTCTAATATAAAAAAATCAGTACTTTGTACATGATTCTGGCATGTGCAGTCAATTCTAAACATCTGGAAAGTATTGTATGTGCTGTTCCTCTCATGGCCACATGCATGCAATATGTGCTGTCAGTCTGGGATGTCTGTGATATGCAACTAAACACACAGAACTTAAGTGACTTCTATTTCCGATCTGAGCCTTCACAGACATGAAGAAGGAATAGCAAACGTAAAGACAGTTCTGTTTTCATTATGTTGCTCTTGTTCCCGTCTTCTAGAAAAGGCCAGATTCTTAATACAAAAGTGCAAGGAATTAAGAAAATGACAGTTGTTCAATACCTGGGAATGATGAAAGACAAACAAATAAACTTATTGGATAGAAGAAAGACTTAAGCTGGGGTAGAGTGGCAGTGGGGTGTCAGAGGAGAGGAAGGATTCCAGACATGAAAGAGGTCTGATGTTGAAAGTGAAGTATTACAGATCTTGAGTGAGTTCTCAGACTGTGACATGACAATGGAAAACACAGGTTAAGAGTGAAGTTCAAGGGCCTGTGTTCACTGGTACTCCCTATGGATTGCTAAACTTCAGTAACATTTCTGATGTGTAGAGGTGTTTCAGCTGTTGATGATGTTTATCATTACCTTGCAGGATCAAGTTTAGTTTTGTGGCAGTGACTTTTTACTTTTATTTAGTTTTATCTGATTTGATAGAAATCTTTCCACTGGATCTAAAAATAGTGTATTTACTGAAGATCTAGTGGAGTAAATTTGTTTTGTAGAATCCTTTTAAGTCATATTAAAAGTACATTGATATAAGTTAAGGTAATCATGTGATGATTTTGAACAAATTAAAGCACAATTTTCTCAGAGGAATCAAGTTCTGACTGTCAGATCCTGATCCCTGAAATTAGTGAACACTAGTGATCTATTATTCAGTATTTTCAAAGGGCAATATATGCAATCATATTGCAGAATTATTGGGATGATACATATGTTTTTATGGAGTAATAAAATGTTACAGTGCATAACCTACAAAGAAATTATAATCCTGTCTTTGTAGCAGAATCTGATTTCTATGTCATTAAGGTTTATGATCAGGCACTGAAACATGAATAGGTGATGAAATACTGGGCCATTTATTACACTTTCTTATTCATTTTCCCTTGCATACTCAGAATAGCACAGTCTGGAAAACAGTAAATGTCATCACAATAAAAACAAAGTGAAGGTGAATTAAGATTCCATGAAAAAATCTTGCTTTTGAGATTTTCTAATTTTTTTGTGCTGTGGCGTTTTTTCTAAATTGTCTTTAGACTTTTTTTTGTATGCATTATCAAATGTAATTGTGTAATTCAAGGCACTGTGTTGCCATTGTAGTAGTAAAGTAATTAGAACAGATTTTCTTTAAGCCATTCTAAATTATCTTGCCCATGACCATTTTCTTCTCCACATTTTGGAGATGGAAAATTATGTATGTCTTCTGCAAAATCAGTAAAAAAAAATAATAAAGAAGTGCTTCTGTTATTCTTGAAAATAATGAAAATGGACTTTATAGTTTTTTCATATTTCTCCTTCTGTTTTCCATTTTAGATGTGGAAGGTTTAGCTTCTCAAATTATTATTGATGCTAATGATGGAGTAAGCGGAGTAGTTGAATGGGAAAGTACCAAGTAAGTCTTGTCTCTTTGTAGAACTCCCTGTGTCAGCTGGTGATTGGAGTTGTCCAATTATTTTAATTTTTAGTTAAGAGTAAAACTCCTATTAACGACAGGGTCACATCTTTGAGACAATAACTCATCACTCAGTTCGGTAGAACTGGAAAGTGCAAGGTAATTGCTACACTGGAAACAAGCACTTACAATATGTTCACTCAGAAATCTAATGGTAATGCATAGTTATTTTCATTACTGTCCTTTTCTATTGTGAACTTCTGTCAGTCCAACAGCCTCCAGCCAGTGCTCCAACCTCTACATCCACATAAGAATACATATTGGCATCCCCCAGATCTTTTTCTCTGATTTCCAGAAGCTGTGATCATACACAGACTTAATCTGCTACTAATAAGCAGGAAAAAAAGGACAATGTCCTATCTCTTAATTCCATATACATAAGAAACAAAGGTAAAAATGTTGAAATAAACAACAGTAATGATGCTGATACTATAATGGTGCCTTTATCTTATAAAGCAGAGGGGGTAATTTGAAGTGAAAATATAAGAATTATCTCTCATTCAGAAGAATATGCTCAGTGAGCATTGTGTTGTTTTTTTTTTTAGTTTTGAAGTTAATGAATCTCATGGGAATCTGACAATAATGGCATGTCGAAACAAAGGATCTTATGGCAATGTGTCTGTATTTTTTTATGCCCAAAATTTGGAGGCACAGCTGGGTTTGGATTTTAACGTGACCTCAAGGGTAAGAAATAAATTCTAGATTTAGTAATTTTCATTCCTTCA
This sequence comes from Formicarius rufipectus, assembly GCA_013399695.1. Lineage (NCBI taxonomy): Eukaryota > Metazoa > Chordata > Aves > Passeriformes > Formicariidae > Formicarius > Formicarius rufipectus. The sequence continues at coordinate 40,053 of VXAU01004745.1, read as the reverse complement.
AATTCCTCAAAAGACTGTCCTCTTGTTTATTCTGCAGAATGACCACTATTATAGCAAGATTTTTTTAGCTTATTTCAGTTGCTTTGATCATCTGAGTAGAATGAGCTAGAGTTAGTCATCTTATTTTACTCTTCCTTTTTCAGTATTGAAGCATTTTTAGATATGACACAGTGTAAATTTTCAAACATCTATTTCAAATACAATTTTGCTTTGACACGAGCGTATAAGATTTCATGTAAGTTTTAATATTTTTTACAACAGAACTTTCAAAGTGAGTAGCTCTTGCTTGTCCTCACTCTGCAGTATGCTGAACTATTTTGTTTCTATTTCAATCAACTTCTAAAGGGATATAGAAATTACAGCATTTCTTGCGTCCTCTTTTCTTCCTAGTTAAGACAATTATGCTTTACCTTAGTTTAAAATTTCTCTATGTATTAACAGCTGTTGAGTAATCAATGCTTTCTGTGCTTCAATGCTAGACTCTTTTCTTTGCTGATGGAGAAAGGAATAAATCTGTTGTTGTTATGATTTTTGATGATGATATTCCTGAAGGTGTTGAAAAGTTCCAGTTAATTCTAACAAATCCCTCTCTGGGCCTGGAATTAGGGAAGAACACAACAGGTAAAACTTAGTTTTGATCTCATTCTTCAAACTTGTATGGCAGTCATTTTAATTTGTTTTTCTGAATAGTCATATTTCAGAAAATACTATTGGCCTACTATAGTAGATCATTAATCTCTCTTGGAAATTTCTTAAACATCCATGTGAAATGTGTAAAATTGACAAAATAAAGAATAGAAGGAATCAAAAAGTACAAAAGTGAACTCTTTAATAAGAGAGTCTACATTCTTCCTTTCTAGAAATCTTCCTGGATAAGGCAAAATTCTTACATACTCTCTTCAAGTAATATCAACATTATATGCTTTAAAAGAATAGATTTATGTATATATGTATTTATTTGTATATGTGTGCAATTATATTTTACTGTGTTAATTAAATAATATTTCCATTATTTATTTCTCAAAAGCCACAATTACTATATTTGCCAATGATGATGGACATGGAGTTTTGTCATTCAATAACAGTGATCACTTCTTCCTAAGAGAGCAAACAGCTCTCCATCTGATGGAAAGCATTGCAGTATTAAATATTATTAGAGAACCTCCTCAGGGAATATTTGGATCTGTGACTGTTCAATATCTTGTAAGTGAAATTAATTCTTCAGAACCATCGGTGGATTTGACCCCTTCTCAAGGATACATTGTGCTGGAAGAGGGAGTCAGATTCAAGGTAATACGATAGCTATTACCAAAGAAGTGAAGAAAGCTTTTTCAAAACTTTTGGAAGGATTTCAGAAATGTCTATGTTTTTTTCACTTTTTTTTTTCTGATGTTTTCCTTCATTCTCAGAGCAGATTGAATCATGGGAATGGGAGTGCATAGAAGTTGAAGGTGCTTTTCTGTAGATATTTGTCTCTTTGTAATAGTTTGGGTAAAGTGAAGAAAAAGTATAATGGGCCTGTAATATTTATTGTAGGCATAGGACCATTTATTTGTATGTAATTAGCATATAGCTGAAACAGAAACTTGGACATGAAATAACAATTTACAAGTGTAAATATTTAAGGTGGAGGTAAAAATACCATTCTGTTATGTGGCCTGAACTGAACTAAGTATGCTGCAGCAATAGCAAAAGATGAACAGCTCTCTGAGTCTTTGAAATTGAAAACTACTTATTTTTCCAGGAGTTTAAGCTCACTGCCTCTGAACTGTCCCCACATTGTGTGAAATCCTGATCCTTCTGAAGTTTAATGGTGATGTGATGTTATGCTATCTTATTTTATCCTATCTTATTTTTTCAGTGAAGGTAGGGTCAGTAACAGGTTAATATGTTATAGTCAATAAAATAGAATGTGAAACAAGCCTTGCTGGATACAATGGTTTTCAGTTTCTGAACATGAAATGCATTTGAAACCTCAGTAATGGTTGGTTTAGCAGATCTGTGGGAAGTGGGAAGTAAAAGATTTATTAATACAGACTGTAAATATGGTTCTTAAGATAAGGGTAAAGAGAATGGAAAAATAAAACAAAAAAAAAGTGGATGTGCTTTGTGTTAGTGTTGCACCAATGAAGTTCACTAGAGGGATGACTTTACAACCTGAGCCTGAGTTGTCCCTTCCTCACTCCAGTTTCAAAAGCTGCTGTTGTGCTGCTCTGCTGTCCAGAGCCACATAGGGAAAGAACAGAAACAGCAGCAGGGTCTGAATGTTGTTGTGTCATTGCTATCTGTCAAGTCTCAGCAGCTTTCTGTGCTTGTTTTCTTGTCAGACTCTGCATATTTCTGCAATCCTGGATGAAGAACCAGAAATGGATGAGCACTTTGTTATCACCCTGTTCAATCCAACTGGAGGAGCCAGACTAGGCACCAGAGTGCAAACTATGGTTACGATATTACAGAACCAGGCTCCACTGGGGCTTTTCAGCATCTACCCAATTACAAATTGGTAGGAAACTCCAGTTCAGCTAAAAAGAGGTTTTTCATAGTCCACAGGAATAGTATCTCCCTACAGTTTTGATTTTAATTCATCCCCCTAAAGAAATTCATCAATGCGATTGTAAAATTTGTATTTTTGAAAAGTATTCTATCTATCAAATACTATTACTGCTATACAGAAGAACAGAAAAACACTTAAAATAGACTATTCATCATTAGAAATGTTGATTTCTCTATGAATTTTTCCATGAAGCAGTACTTCATTAATCCCCAAACATTCCACTAAAAATTATCCACATTAAGAGTTCCAAACCTTAGAACAGTGCCCAGGGAGTCACACATTTTATAATTAATTTTTTTTAAGCTTATGTAAGGTACACCCTTACTCAGGGCTGTTTTTTGGGAACCAAATAGGCCAGATTACCTGGACAAGCTTGAGAAATGGGTCTGTCGGAATCACATGACATTTAACAAGATCGAATGCAATGTTCTGCACCTGGGTCAGGGCAACCCCCAGTATCAATCTAGGCCAGGGATGAGCAAAAGGACTTGGGGGTGGTCATTAATGAGTGGCTGGACATGACCCATCAGAGTGCACTCACAGCCCAGAATCCCAATCATACCCTGGACTGCATCAAAAGCATTGTGGGCAGCAGGTCAAGGGAGGAGATTCTGCCCCTCTGTTCTGCTATGGTGAAAACCTGCCTGGAGTGTTGCATCCAGCTCTGGGCTCCCAGCACAGAAAGGACATTGACCTGTTGGAGCAAGTCCAGAGGAGACCACCAAGATAATCAGAGGGATGCAGCACCTCTGGTACAAGGAAAGGCTGGGAGAATTGGGTTTGTCCAGCCTGGAAAACAGAAAGCTTCAGGGTAACCTTATTGTGGCCTTCCAGTACCCTGGACAAGGGGGAATGAATTCAAACTGAAAGAGACTAGGTTTAGGCTAGATGTCAGGAGGAAGTTCTTTGCTGTGAGTGTTGTAAGGCACTGGAACAGGTTGCCCAGAGAAGTTGTGCATGTCCCATCCCTAGAAGTGTTCAAGGCCAGGCAAGTGAAAGTTGTTTCTGCCCATGGCATGGGGGATGGAACTAGATGGTCTTTAAGGTCCCCACTAACCCAAACCATTCTATGATTCTATGGTATGGAATGATGCTTTGAAAAATCATTCAGCTTTAACTGTACAAGTGATGTGTTGAATTTCAGGCTAGTTTAAGCTTTTGATGAATTCCTTATGATTGTGGCAAGGGCTTGTGTTAAGAAACATTGGACAACCTTAATCAATGTCAGTCCATCAGATAGCGAAACCAGTATTTGCTTTTTGTTTCATATTCTGCAAGAATATGCTGTACGAATCTTATTTGTATACTATAAATGTAATACTTGTTAAAATTTATTTTCACAATTCTCACATTTAGGACAAATACCTTCACAGCTGAAGAAGCCAACACTACAGTTTATTTGAAAGTTTCACGGAGCAATGGGCTTAACATGTCTGTGAGTGTTGAGTGGGAGACATTGTCGGATACTGCATTTGGCATCAGTACGTTCACTTGATTGAGAGCATCCATTGCTATTTACAGTGTGGAGATAGCCAGACACCAAAAATACAGCAGTTGTAACTTATCCAGACTTGATCACATTAATTAATATTTCTATGATATAAACATTCATTAGATAAAAGAGCTTAGCTGCTTAAAAATCAGCTTCTCATCAGCCATTGCTGCTAGAGTTTCAGTAATCTGTATTGCTCTTTTGTTGCTCATATATTGTCTCTAGACTTTTGATTTACAAAATCTGTTCTTTGTAACTTTGGATTTTTCTAGCATAGTATAAAATACATTTCTTTCTGCAAGTATCAGATCACTTAGTCAGTTTAAGAATCTTAGAACCTTTACTGCTTGCTCAGGATAAACACATTTAGGAGTTTCTTTGTCACTTTTTATTGCTACCTATCTAGCCGTTTTTCTCACTGCCAAAATCCAAGTGGAGTCACATTACCTATACATCTTCCACATGTAATTGTAATATATGAGGAATGCATTTATTGCTTAACTCTCATTGCAGCCTCAGTGCTATACCGTTTCCATGCGTTTACATGCACTTTTACTGGCTATTTAGAGACAATTTCAATATTTCTGATATGAGGTCTCGTTTTGGCAAATAAATAATGAAAATGGCCTTGTGAAAGCTATCAAGGCTAAACAGTTTTTCTTTTACTGTGTTGTAGGGGGTAGTATCAGTGTCCTGTCTGTCTTGCAAAGCTTTATGGAGCAGTCCTCAGCTCACTGGTGTTTTTTCCCATTCGGAGAAGTCTTGTATGGTGTGCTGTTGCGTACACCTCCAGCTGTGTTTTCTACTCTCTACCAGTGGAAGGGAGTTTTTGATGCTGTCGAGGTAAATGCTTGCTTTATAAATGCCAAGATGCTACCTAATAAAAAATTTGAGTCTCAGATCTTTATTTATTTCTCTCTCAGAATTTCAGTATGTGGAATCCTAAGAGCTGTGTGTCTTTCCAAATACGTACCTCTCCCTACCTGGTGATTACTCATGGAGGAGGAGCCAGGCAGGGAGCTGCTAACACCACTGTGTATGCATTCATGCCTGAACGCAAACTATTGAAGGTAAATCTGTTTTACTTACAAGACCATGACATAGCGGCGTTAGGAAGGACTTTGGGAGGCCCTCCACTCAAGCCATGTTTTTGGAAAAAGTACTCTGTGTTCAACTAGTTTGGCACCCAAATACTCTGCATGACTTCAGTAATGTAAGTTATTGTCCTGATTCCAGCCAGGACACAATTTTTGCAGTAGCCAGGAGTGGACATGGCCAGGCCTCAGAGGCTACTCTCTACCACTTCACATCTGGTGAAGGGGCCTTCCCTGTGTCAAGGGAGTGTGGTGACATTTGTGTGTTGCCTGTCTCCATGTGGTGAGCATTTTCACTTGTGACTCATTCACCTCTCTTGTACCCTCTATTATTAAGGCTGTTGCTGTTACTATTCATTTTCTTATTTCATTGCTGTTTCCAGTAAATTGCTCTTATCTTAACTCATGATCTTTGCCTTTTGTGCCTCCAGTTTTCCTCTCCATCCTACCACAACGGGGAGAGGAAAGGAGTGGGGAGAGTGAGCAGCAGCATGGTTTGGAGTGTTTCAAGGGGAGCACTAAATTGGGCAATACCACTCCTAAATCACGACAGTTATTACGCCTGGTTTTCTACTCTATTTTTATCATTATATTTTGGGAATGGGATAAAATTACCTGGAAGATGAAGAAAGGAATTGTGGAGAAATCATAGAGCATTTTCTGAAAAACAGATCATTAGTCATATGAATTTTGTACATTGAAACTACATATATAAACATGTTTTTAAAATTGTAGAACTACATCAATGAATTTTTGTATGTTATTTTATATATAATTTTATGTGTAATTTTGCAATTTTTAAAAAAATTGTGTATATATATGTATAAATTTGTTACTTGAAGTGACTTCCAAATACTATTTTTGCCATATCTTCCTTGTAGATCCAGACTCTTTCTATTTTGGATACCAGACATGTCAAACATTTTGCTGTAGATGAAGAAGACTATTTGATTTTTGTGAGTGACACCACCAATTTCAGTTCCATCCAGGTTAGAGTACACTAGTCTTTCATGGCTTTGATGTGGTAGTTTGGGTTAGTTTTGAGTTTAAAATATAGTAAAAGAAAAATATATATTTCTGAAAAATTATTTTATTTATTTCTACTTTTTTATTTCTATTACAGATTTATGGGATTTAAAATTTTAGACTTCTTTAAATTTAACACTTCTTACATTAACATATAATTTATACTTGGTTTGATTTTATTGCTAATATTGTTTCTGTTTTGAAATCTACCATGTTTAACACCTGTAAGAACAGAGATTGCTTCTGACCCTAAACCTGTTCATCTGAAGAACAGGCACAGGGTGCTTACAGTGAGGTAGTTAGCAACATGTCTCTACCTTCATGTGGCATCCACCATAGAAACGAGGAATTCAATTCCTTACAGGTCTTCCTGATTATTTTTTTTAATCATGACATGTAATTTGTTTCTTTTGCTGCTAGTTATGAATATATAATAAAAATATTCATGCTTCCTCAGGTTTTCCAGTGGAATAAAGATATATTTGTGCTGCATCATCAACTTCCAGTTTACAGAGCTCTGAACATTGCCTTGTTTCCTCGAGGAGGGATTATATACTTAGTAGTTTCTTTGGCAAATAACAGCCAGAATGTGCTCTTGTACCAGTGGCTGAATAATGAGTTTAGGAATATTCATCAGTTACAAGCAAAAGAAATCAAATATATGGAGGCCTGGACTTCTGGATCTGATATCTATTTAATTATTGCAAAAGGTATTAATCAGAAAACAAACACTGGGTTTTCTAAGTATGTACTCTTATTTGGTAGCAAAAGCATTTGGGGTGAAGGAGTTTTGAATAGGGATTAAATTTCAATGGAGCATAATTCGTTGATAAGGATCTTGTCGAAGTAATATGTGTTTTGTCCTTCAGAAAATAAATATTTATTCTCAAATATTTGTTCTCAAATATTTATGAAACCAATGAAATATTTTCCCAAGAACAATAAGAAATAACTCCATTCATCTAGCTGCTAATTATGCCTTTACTAAGCTTTTCTGAGGTTTGTGATATGCAAAGATCATTGTGAGCAAAGCATGGTGGTTTTTTTTTAATACAAGTATGACATTTTAGACATTGTTTTGTGTCTGTATCTCTATGCCTATTTAAAAGTTGGTATTGCAATCCATAGGTTTCTGTTGTCTGTTGTCATTTTTAGTCTTCTTGTATGTGAATGTGTGCAGAAAAGCCCTTAAATGTTGTCACTGGATGAATTGTCTGATGGAAGTAAGTCATACTAGGGAGTTATGCACCAAGTATAAAGGAAGATAGGATAATTTCTCTCACATGTAATTAGAGCTGCTGGTGTCTGCCTTTGAATGATTTATGGTGTGTGGTTTAACTAACAGGCAGTAATAAAATGTTTTTGATTTTTCTTCTTTGTAGAATCTGGAAATTCTTCTGAAATTTTCATCTGGGAGACAGGGCAGTCTACCTTCAGACATTTTCAGTCTCTTCCAGTCTGTGCTGTAAGAAACATCCATGTTTTCGTGCCTCCTTCAGGTTTAGGTAAGACCTCATGCATTCTACTGGAATTGAAGAAATATATGTGCTCATTTTTTCATCTTATCTAGCAGATGTTAAGACATACTTTATCAATTGTGATACCAAGGACATTCTGAGCATTACAAGGGGCACTTTTAAGTATATCACTGAATATTTCTGTTTCTCTCCTCTGCTCGATGTAGTTCACATCCTCCTCTCTGGTAAGGACACAACAGCACTGTATTCCTGGAACTCAGAAGGGAACCAGTTTTCCATGATGCTGGAAGCCCCATATGCAGATCATATCACTTCAGCTACTGCAAGGTCTCTGAACTCCAGCAAGAGCTTGATTGCTCTTTCTGTAGAGTCCAGCTCCCAGATTTATGAACTGACCACTATCTCCAACCTCTCAGATTTTATACCTAGGTAGGTTTTTGTTTCATGTATCTTTCTCCCAGCTCCTGTGTTCTTTTTTCTGTGATGCTGTTTTTGTTGCAGTAGAGAGTGTTATAGACTTCTGTGTGTGTTCCGCTTATTAACTTTAAAGGGGATTTGTCACACATAGCTTTAGGATACTTGAAGTCAAATTCTTCACAACTGGCTTTGAAACACAGGAAGAAAGAACTTGAAGTTATGACTTGATATTATTAAAGCTTTTATTTAGGATAAATTAAATTAATAAGTAATTTCAGTTACTCTATGTTCCTTTGTAATTTGAAAAAAAACTCCAAAGAACAGAACATTTACCCCACAACCTTTAAATCTCAATTACTTACTAAGGAATGCAAGCAATAATTTCAGCTCAAAAATGCTCATTAAGTTTACAGTAGTGCTTTCAAAGTTCATTAATTAGCTATCCTCAGTTTATAGTTACTTGATATGTTTGTTTTTATGCTAGTTCAGGTGAACTGATATTTGAGCCTGGGGACATGGAAGCTGTCATAGCAGTCAATATCCTGGATGACATCATTCCAGAGGAGGAAGAATGCTTTAAAGTGTGGCTGAAAAACCCTAAAGGAGGTGCAGAGATAGGTGTTCACAGTTTTGTTAACATAATTATTCCTCCCAATGACAATGCCTATGGAGTCATTGCATTTTCTCAGGTAAAACTCATAAGGTAAATCATTAAAATATGTGCGTACAATTTTTGAATAATGAAAAACAAACACACTGAAACTGCAAACTAAAATGTGTGATGGGATGGGTTTTCCAGAGTTGTGTAGCAACTTGAGTTAGAAGGTTTTTGACATCCACTTAGCATTGCTATTTGATTATATAGAAGCTCAATTCAAGTCTGTCCCTGTTGTGGGATTTTTGTGATCCCTTTACATTTAGAATAGCACATTACTTTATCAGCTTAGTTATGCAACAACCTTAAAAGTTTGGTTTTCAAATGGCAAATATATGATCATGGAGTTGCTACTGATGGGTTAATCGAGGGAACTCAGTAAAAATCTTTTTTCCGTAAAAAAGATACTAATTGATTTGTGCCACAGGATGAGAAAATCTACCCAAAACGAAAATAATTTGGAAAAATATTCAGGTGTTATTTGGAGTGGTTAATTCTTAAATCATCCAATATTGTAGAAGTTACCTAAACAGATGTATATTAAATGCACACTGAAGGTAAAAGACAGAAGAATCATTACTGAAATGAAACATTGCATCTGGACTTGTGTAAAGAGGATGAATAATAGTAAAGTAACAGCAGTAAAGGTATGTCTGCCTTGAAGGTCTACATGTTTGTTATTGACTTCACATGATTTGGACATGAAATACTATACTAAAAAAACTAGCAAAAAAGTTTTTGCCTTATGATAAGGAGGTCTGACGTTTTTTATTCTTATGTCTATGAAACTTAGGACTAAAATTAAGGCATATAAATTTAATCAATGGACTTGTATTTAGCTGCTGAAGAATAGATTAACTTATTGATGTTCAATGTCTCTTGTCTCCTTTGAATACAGAGTTCTTTAAAGAAATTTTCTTTGTAATAAAATAATGTTTTGGTTCTGCTGCTCTGTGTTTTCCAGAGCTCTTTATTTAAGCAAGTTGAAGAAATGGAACAGGACAGTTTAATCACCTTGAATATTGAACGTCTAATAGGAACCTATGGAAGAGTTACAGTAGAATGGGTCGCTAATGGGAGCATAAATGATGTATTTCCAGCTTCAGGAATGGTATGTAATATCACCGATATTGGGGAAGCACTGACTGTATTGTGTCAGGCAATAGGTACAGATGTACTGAGGAAGAAGGATAGTACAGGATGTTACCTTGCCTCATTTTTCTGTCAATTCCTGCTCTCTGGTCCTTTCCTGTGATTCTGACAGTTTGTGTTTCTGTCTGGGACATAATACCTCAACATTGCTCCTGCACTTCTAGAAACTGATATTGCAATGCTGTCTAGGCACTGGAAATGTGTATCTGTAGTATCCTGTTCCCATCTTCCTATTTTTCTGCTTTGAGAACAGGCTACTATGTCAAATCATTTGCATAGGTGGGAATGTGGAAGTGTTTGTCCTTTTTCCCAACCTTCTCAATACAACAGTGACCCATAAGTGGCCCAGGAGAATATGTCAAGTCCCATTTTTTCTATTTCTGAGACTTTTCATATTTACAACCATTAAACCCCAGTGTTTCCCGCCAACCAAAGCTCTTGGTACGCCTTGAGACTGGGAGGAGCCAGGTTCTGTAAGTCAAAGTCCACCACCTTGTGGCCGTCTGTAGCAGACTCAAAGCGCTAAAAAAAATAGGTAAAACGTCAGATGGAAAATGAGAGATGACAAAACTGAAATTCCTAGAGTCCTCTTTGAGCGTTCTAGATGGATGCTATGTGATTTTGCTGCAGAGGTTTGCAGGTAAGAAGAGTTGGAAAGGTAAAGCAAAGGTATAATGTTGTTCACTGGAAATTTTTGTTTATCCTTCACAGTAGGTGTAGCCTAAGTGTTTGTAGACATCTTCCTTTTTGAGAAAGACCTAGTCAAGTGGCAGGCCCTTTGAATTTAAAAATAAGTATCAAAACATGTATCAATCGTTTTATCTGAAGAAAAAAGTAATGAGTAGACACTTCTTCAGTTAGCAGTGATTTTGATAGATACACGTTCATCCTTATTTTGACATATATTTACGTAGTGGGTTGACCTTTCCTGGCTGACAGACCCCACCTACTTCTCTCTTACTCATCCATCTGAGCAGGATGGGCAGAAAATAAGGTGGAAAAGCTTGAGATAAAGGCAGTTAGGGGGAAAAAAAAGGCAAAAGTCATTGTCCATCTGAAATTCTCCAAGGTTTTTAATATAGTTTCCTACAGCCTCCTCCTAAAGAAACTGATGCATTATTCTTCACTCGGTATTATGGTAAATAGCTCCTTGTCAGACTGAGAACCTGTCACATGCATGGTTCCTTAGGGATGAATATTGAACCCAACACTGTTTAATATCTTCACAAGTGATCAATTGTTGGGATCAATTGTTCTGTAATGATGTTTGCCGATGATGCGAAATGGAGTGAGGAAACGGACACTTTGGAAAGGAGAGCCACCTTGCTGGAAGGCCTGGGTAGGCTATATGATTAATCAGAAACAAGTGTAAGGTCTTGTATTTTGGAAAACACAACCCAGGAGTGCACACTCATTGGGATCTACCTGGCTACTTTGGAGAAAGGGACCTTGGGGTCCTCTTGGTCATTAATGAGTTCTATATGGTGAACACTGTGGCAGTCCACCAGGATGTTTCTGGATTACATCAAAAAGGCCATCCCTAGAAGAGATAAAGAAGTCATTGTCTCACTTTATACTTGATCAGCTACACTGGAATACTGTGCTCAGTTTTGGGTTTTTTTTCTCTTTGGAAAACAGCTGTGAACAAGATAGACAGGGTCCAGAGCTGGTCACAAATATGGTTGAAGGACTAGAAAACCTGTCATATGAGGAAAGGCTGAGAGAACTGCTCAGTCTTGAGAAAAGAAGTCTGAGTGGAGACCTTATCACCATGTTCCAGTATTTAAAGTGTGGCTGCAAAAAATGAGATGTCCTTTTTAAAAGGTTTCATATCAGAAAGGCAAGGGATACAGGTTACTCCTGGGGACATTCTAATTGGACATAAATGGGAAATTTTTTGCCATGAGGACAATCATCCATTTGCATAGTTACCTCAGGGAAGTTGTGGATTCAGCAACACTGACAGTTTTAAGATTGAGCTGGACAGGATGCTGGGCCATCTTGTCTAGACTGTGCTACTGCTGAGGAAATTTTGAGTAGATGATCCTTGAGGTCCCTTCCACACTTGTACTCTATGATTATCTAAGATATATATGTGTGTATTTATATTTTATAACAGATACAGTTTTACAGAATAAAACTGCTTGTGTAAAAACACTGATAAGAAGTTTGACTTTTTTTCTCCCCCCCCCAACACTTTAGATTGCGTTTTCAGAAGGTCAGGCCCTGTCCACAATCACCCTGACAATTCTTGCAGACAGTGTTGCAGAGCTTTCAGAGACTGTAGAAATCACACTCACCCGTGTTACCACTGTGGGTGTTGAAGATACCTCAAAAGGAGCTGTCATTGATCCCAAGAGGGCAAGAGCTGTGCTTACCATTTTACCCAGTGACTCTCCACATGGTGTGATTGAGTGGCATATGGAGTCTCTCTTTGTTAAAACCATAGAGCCAGAAGGTAAGTCTGTTTCTTGCTTCTTAGGAAAGCATGTGTGTTTTTTTCAAAGTCAACACTGATGAAGGTATAACATTGGTTATTATATATCTCAACATTTTTGTATTGAAATTGAGTAGCAGAAATATCCCTTAAAATATGTAGGTGTGCTATTATGTTCCATATGTTTTATGCTATATTTCACATTTCACATATCAACGTTATCCAACCATCATTTAGAAAGTAAGTTATTGTTATCTTGGCATCTTGTGTTGTAAATCACTACTGCATAAAATACTTCTGTTAATATAAAAAACTGAACTTGATCATTTAATGGGATTTATACATTGTTTAAAATAATTTATATAGGAAGACTTTCCTCTTGAAGTGGCTTAAAAAGGAAAGCTTTTTGCTCTGTAGGATAAGGGAAGGAAGGAAGCAAAGCAGGTATAAATTTCATTGCAAGAGAAAAGTGAAGTGGTGTTTTTCTGCTTGCCAGATGCATGCTTGATTGGGTTGTGTCAGTTTTCCTTCCAGGCACCAAATGAAGTTGTAAAGGATCTTCCAGGCAGTTGGCCAGAGGAGAAGTGCCGTGGTGTTCAGACTCTTGCCCTTCCTCCTGGCCCAGGGAGGCAGCTGATGCTCTGGCATTCTCTGCAGCTGCTCTGCAGCGGCCTGATTGGCTATTCATTCTTCAACAGCCCAACACAAATTTCCTGACAATTTAATATCCTGTCCATATTAACAAATGGCATATATGAAAAATTTTCCATCAGAGCATAAACCACCTTACCACTTCAATTTTCAAGTGACTTACTGTCACATCTTTTTTAGCACCTGAAAGTACTGTGAAGGGATTATCTTGATTCTTTACACACACACATTATAAATATTTATACTTTGAAGTTAGGATTCAAGGAATAATTTTAACTTTCCTTGGTTGTACAGGGCTTTTGCCCCAGTCTTTAAATGTTGTATTTTCAAATTAATTATATACAGGTGATAACTGGGAAATAATATCTAGTTAATACAAGTAACAGAAACTGGTGTGAGGTTCAAAGCTAGTTGCTTTTTGTCTGTTTCTAATTCTTCAGTCATAAACTCACACTTTTTAGCCAGATGATTTGTTTTTTTCATTTATTGGAAAAGATTTTCTGCTTTTCCAAAAAGGAGGTGAGCCTAACTGATACAAGTCTGTCTCATTTTATTCAATATTTGAGTTAAGGAAATGTAAAATTCCTTAAGTCAGAGCGACTGTCCTCAATACTGCTTTCTGTGTTAGAATCAATAGTGATTGTCTAGGCATTGTAAGGCCAGGCAAAATATGTTATAAACATGGAAAACTGTAAATATTCCACGTATTATTCTTCCTTTAGATCCAGCTTTTAAATGCTTTCCCGATGTACTATGTTTTGTGTGTTCACATCACTTCTGCAGGCTCATTTGCCTGAGCCTTTGAATTATCCAGGTACTGCTAAGTTACTGAGCAGAACTGAATTGGGCTCTAGCAAGCAGTTCCAGTAGTTAGGTGAGTTGAAAATCAAGCAGGGCAAGGGTTAAAAGGGATCCCTGTAGGATTCCATCCTCTACCCAGTACTCTTTAACATCCTCATGCATGTCTGGAATGAAGGACATAAAGAATACTAAGTAAGTTTGCTGACAACTTACTGTTGGCTCCTTGGAAGGCAGGGAGGCCCTGCAGACAGACCTTGGCAAATTAGAGATGGAGTATCACCAACCATACGAATTCCAACAAGGGAAAGTGCTGGAGTCTGCCCCTGGGATGGGGTAACCCCAGATGTTCGTTCAGGCTGGGGAATGAGATGCTGAAAAGCAATGCCAAGGGAAGGGACTTGGGAGTCCTGGTCAATGGCCATTGAATAAGAATCATCAGTGCCCTGGAGTCAGGAGGGCCAACCCTGTCCTGGGGGGCATCAGGCAAAACATCATCAGCCAGGCAAGGGAGGAGATTGTCCTACTCTACTCTGCACTGGGGCAATCTCACCTGGAATATTATGTGCAATTTTGGGCACTTCAATATAAGAAATATATGAAGTCATTAGAGAGTGTCCAAAGGAGGACAGTGAAGATGGTGGAGGGCCTTAAGGGGAAGCCATATAAGGAGCAACTGAGGTCACTTGGTCTGTTCAGCTTGGAGAAGAGGAGACTGAGGGGAGACCTCAGTGTGGTCTTCAACACCCTCAACATGAGGGAAAATGGAAGGGCAGGCACTGATCTCTTCTCTGTGCTGACCAGTGACAGGACTGAAGGAAATGGAATGAAACTGAATCAAGAAAGGCTTAAGTTGGATGTTAGGAAAGGGTTCTTAACCCAGAGGGTGTTTGGGCACCTGAACAGGCTCCCCGGGGAAGTGGTCACAGCACTGAGCTTGACAGAGTTGAAGAAGTGTTTGGGCAATGCTCTCACGCCCATGTTGTGATTCTGGTTGTGTCCAGCACAGGGCTGGGAGCTGTACTCAATATTCAAGATGTTTCCCCTTCAACTCAGCATGTTCTATGATTCTAAAACAATCATTTATTGATTTTTTTTCCCTCTCCTTCATATAGGGCAAGTGAATTCAACTATTCTTACTCTACAAATTGTTCGAGAACAAGGATTTGTTGGAGAGCTTGTAATTCATTTGAGCACTGCACCAAACTTTGAACTCCCCCTCTCCAACCAAGCAACTGAGAATGAGGATTATACCCTGGAAAAGAAAGCAGTCATTATGGCAGAAAATGCAACAACAACTTCTGTCATAGTCATTATTTTACCAGTGAGTAACCTCATTAATAGCCTTAGCTATTAATGTCTTTTAAGGAAAGGGAAATGGTACTGATTCTATACTAGAAAAATATTCTTTCATCCACTTCTTTCAAAACAACTTGAGTACTCATCACTGGGAATGAACCAAATTCTTTGTTTTGTTATAGTCCCAAAATTAATTTATAAAAATGACAAAGAAGAAAATATGTCTTAGGTGCCTTTTGTTTTTCCAACTTGTTTCAGGTTTATACAGAAGATTTATTGATTTGTAACAGATTTGTTCTGTAGATCAGAAAATGTTATTTTTTCACCAAAAATATCTATATTCTCTAAAAATATTTAGAATGGAGGTATTGCTTTTCAAGTTATGGCTTAATTTCTGAGATTTCGTCAGTTTTTTTGTAGTTAACAGAAACAAGTGACAGCCAGTACTGTTTTCCACTGTTCTTGCAGATTTGGAGTCTGACTGTCAGATTCCGTTTCTAAAGCTCAGCAAAAGTAGTCTTCCGCACCATCCATGTGGTATGAAGCAAGGCATTGGTTATATGGTCCCAAATGCTGAGAATTTTTGAACATAAAACAACCTACAAGTAGTGACTTTCCTGTATACATTATAACTTAGAGTGTTTTATTTTAAAAGTGCCATTTAAATATATTTTTACAGGACGATGTTCCAGAATTACAGGAAGTATTTATAATCAATATTACTGATGTGCATCTGGCTTCTTCTTCATCTGGAGGTCAGCCAAGTGTGAAGAGGCTTGGGTTAGAAATAGCTGAAATAACAATTGAGGAAAATGATGATGCCAGAGGAATATTTAATTTTAATGTTACAAAGGTAAATAAGTCTGAACGAAAAATATGTAAAGTAGCATTCCAGCAAGAGAGTCTGGTTTTTTTAGACCAGTTCAGCTAGGCTTTATGACACTGAATTATTCTGGATAAAATGACCAGATACCAGATAAACAATTCCTTCTTAAGAGGTTTATCTTAAGTAATATACAAAATTTATTAGGGAGCTGGCAGTGCCAAAACTGGTATCATAGAAAGGGACCTCAGAAGGTCATGTAATCCAAACTTTTGTTCTGAGCAAAGTCAATGCTAAATCCTGACCATTTTACAAGTAATTATGTATTTATTTATTTTTAACTGCAAATCAGTTTGCAAAACAAGCAAACAAAAAGGTTTGCTGAGACACTCGGTAGTTTATTGCTGAATTTACAGGATATCACTGGAGCTGTGTCTGGTTATGAGGTGCCACCACCACAGAATGTACTGAAACTTCGAATTGTTCGACAAGCTGGGAGGTTTGGGTCAGTAACGCTGTACTGGGAAGCTGTTAATTCAACTGCCAGCTTTGAAGACTTCACACCATGGTTTGGAAATGTTACATTTGCAGAGGGGCAGGTATGCATTTTGTGAAAGTTTAGCTGTCTCTGTGTTACCAGCTTAAGAGTTTTGTGTATTATCTTCTAGCAGAATTTGCATCTTTTTATTTAAGACATTTTACTTATGGCTTTGTGTTTGTGAGTGGTGCTCCCAATTTCAGTTCTTTATCATGGAAAACCAGAATATTCATAAGCGTTGACCAATTAGGCTTGTATACCTTCACAAATGAGAACATAATTTATAATTATAAACCCTGTTACACTGAAAATTTGTAGCATAATCCATCCTCTCTATAAATTCTCAGAATAAACCCATATGTTTTCCTAACTGTGTTCTACATATAAATTTCATGCGGCATCTGGGAATACTTAGTGTGCACAAGGGATTTTTATTTACACAAGGAACATAACTGCCGTTTGGCAAATAGGATTTACTTAGTGAGCAGAATTTTGACTAAAGTACAGAATTGTCAAACTGCACTTACTACTGGGTACTAAAGCACAGCAGTTTGCTGCTTTTAGCATACAATCCATAGAATATTATAAAGGAAATTTTGTTGCCTTTTTTTTTTTTTTTAACCTTTCTACAGGCTACAGGAGAAATAGAAATCGCAATAATAGATGACAATGAAGTTGAATTCCTTGAGATTTTCAAGATTGCCCTGGTGAGGGTAACAGGTGGTGCAAGACTTGGGAATGACACCCTGGTAACTGTTGCTATTCCACCAAATGATTCCCCTGTTGGTGTATTTGGGTTTGAGGAAAAGAATGTGAGTTTGATTTGAATTGCAATCTTTCCTGCTAAAGTAGTATGTTGTGTCACTAATACATAGCTGATTTTTATAAGCCTTCGTTGCAGTGGAAGACATGATTTCACTGAAAGGGTATTAGTGCTTGTGTTCATCTAGCTGTGTGGGGTGGTAATAACAGTGAAAGTGCTGCTGCATAAATACAGATTTCTGCATGACTGAATCAATTTAATTCTGCTTACTAACAATTCAGGACATCCCAGACCATTTTTGGTGGTCTTTTGAATATTCAAAATAGTTTTATATTCATCTGCATTACTGAAAGTAAAGTTTGAAAAGAAATTACAAAATATATCTCATCTTAGTTCTTGCAATGCTTCTGCTCTCCATTTTGCTGCTGCTGAGCCTGCTGGTGACTCATTGTCTGTAATTGTTTTGAATCATGAGGCATACAGAAATGACATGAGTGACTAGTCTTTGCTAGCAAAATTCGACACGTTCTTATGATCTGCTCTTTTCATGTTCATTTTCACTTCTCTTGTTTTTTTGGACTGTCACTGATAATGTTTTTTTGTTGTTTATCTGAAGTTGGTATCAAAGCCTTTCCAAAACTCTCCTTCTCTTTCTCCATCAGGTAACAGTGAAGGAACCTCAGACACCTAATGACCCTGCTGCAGTTGTTTTGCTCACTGTGAGTCGAAGTCAGGGAGGACGAGGAGCAGTTAAAGTGTTGTGGATTCTTGAGGAAGCAGCCAGATATGATCTGACCCCTCTAAATGGTACCCTTCATTTCAATGAGGTATTTTTGATATTGCTATGAACTATTTACTATTAGATTTATGAATACTTTCTTCTACTTGTGTGTGTTTGCATGGTTGTTGTTACATGTTCATAGAAGTAGGCGGCTACTAAGTATTATACACTAAAGAAAGGTCAATTTGAACTGGTGGAGTTGGCAGTATTCAGTGTTTGTTCAAGCAGTAAAGAAAAGCTGACATGCTCTTCTTAAGGCAGCATAATGTAATCATCAGGAAGGTAGGCACTTCAAGTCTCAATTTTCTTGCAATTTAGAAAGAGGAATCAAAATCTACTGAATGTGAATAATGATTACAGAATCATTAATTCCATTACAGTATCATGTAATTGAAAAAGAAAATTTCTGTTGAAAGGATGAGAAGGATAAATGAATGCTCAAAATTTGCAGATTAAAAAAAAATACAACCAACCAAAAAAAATCCCATTTGAACAACTGCCAAACTGAACAATTTTGTTTGATTTATATTTCGTGGCCGGTTAAACCTCTGTGACAGGAACCAAAATATTAGATACCGGTGCTATCTTAATATTGATCTTTTAGTGTCTACTCAAAATAATTAATGAAGTGTTTTAACAAAGCGTAGTCTATTCTCTCTGTACAAGGTTGTTCTGCCTTAAATAAACAGGTATCCTGGTTGGTTTAGTTTTTTATTAGCTGGATAGACATTTTTGGTAAGACCACCAGTATTTAGCAAAGTTTTTCTTTAATTTTGCTGTCCTTTCTCTAATAGTAGGCTTTGACATTGTTTTTTCATCCTGAAGTTTTATATGTCCCTAAGTGTAAGAATACAACTACGTATATGTGGTATACTGAAGTTATACAATATGTATGCCACTTCCTACATACAAAAATGTGGATTAGACAGAAATTTGCTGTGACCTAGTAAATCTAATCTGAATAATGTGTTAATCCTTAGATGTGCCCTTGCTGTTGAGCATCCACCCTTTGATGGAAAAGATTTTTTATGGAGAGTTTCCCCTGAGTTCAAAATCTCTATGTGAATACAATTTTCAAGTAATTTCAAGCTTTATTGAGCTGAAAATAGCTAGAATATTTTGAGAGTGGTGCACAATGTTTGAGAGACAATTTTTACTATTTATTAATCTGTGAGGAAACATTTGAGCCAAAACAGAAATTTAATATTTAAAAATATTAGAGAATATGTCAAGCATTCTTCACATTTGATATGTTAAAAATTATATTTTTAATACTGTATTTTTTTAGTTTCATTTAATATATACATATACCTTCTGGTGTTTACATGATGCAGACTGAATCCCAGAAGCTGATTGTTTTGCATGCGACACAGGATGGTCTACTGGAGGGGAATGAGACATTTGCAATTCAGCTAGTCTCTACTGGTGATGCAGAGATATCCCCTGTAAATGGTAAAGAATTAATTCAATATCTTCTGTTTGGACATATTTCATATGAGAACTCTTCTGAGTCTGTTCATATTGTTTAAGTCTGTAGTACTTAAGTGTTTTGTGTGCAGCTAGTTGGTAGTAATTTTGAAAGTTAGTCTTTTTCCCTAGGTTGTTTCCTTGTCTGAAGAAAACAAAGAGAATTCCATGGGCCCTCTGTGAAGCCAAGGCTTAACCACTTATGACAGAAGAATTCACAAAAGTTAGCTCACTGGTTAGTTTTCATTTACCACAAGAAACTTTGTTCTCTTCCTAGGTATTGCAACCATCATTATTGTGGGAGACGAAGGAGCATCTGGGGTGATTGGGATAGCCCATTCATCCAAGGATATTCTGATTGGAGAACCTTCAGGAGATTATAATGGAACTGCTCTTATTAGGTAGGTACATCTCTCCTTTATTTCCAAAGGAAGGACAGCAACACAAATACAAATACTACATATTTTTATTGAGTGCTTCATTTCATAATCACTTCTATAATCAGAACTATTTTTTGAAATAGGATGGTTGGTTTTAAAGAAAGGCAAATTTTACTATGTATATGTCTTTTCAGTATTACTGGAGAGATCCAAATATTCCTCTCTGCCTTCAAATTATTTACAACATTGATTTATTAAAGAAAAGAGAATGCTAATGAAAGGAAAGGGGCAAGGGCATCAGTGACATTTCAAGATGTTTTGTGCTTTCCAGAATTCAGTTTGGGATTTGTGCCCCAGGACTATTTCAGTACATTGCCACGGTGTCAAACAAAAACAGTGTGGGAACTGGGGTTTTGGTGGAAACAATATGCAATTGTTTTATTCAGTCAGCTGAAAACAGGGTGAGGAAATTAAATGTTGCCGTACTTTCTAAGAGCCATGGTAAAAAAGGATTATGGCACTTTCCATGGGTGAACCAGCAAACACACACAAGAGAACAGCTTCTTGTGCTGCTTTCTGCAGTAGTGGTATTTCATGTAGGAATGGTGTTATATGCAGACAAAACTTTACTGTGACTTAGTTCACCAAGCCTGATGTTAGGTGTAGAATTTTAGACAAGTAGCAGACAGAACATTACTCAGGAGATCTCATAGAGGCGTTCTAGTGTCCTTCTGCCTTAGAAATCAGATTGCCTCCGGGCATTAACCTAAAGCCCAATTTCCCTTCTGTTTTGCATATCTAGTCTTTGGAAAACCAGAGTGGAGTCAAGAGAAATCAGTTTTGAGACTCTATCTTTGGGATATACATGCAAAGAAATTTGAAAGATCTTTTGGTAAAAATACAGTTCAAGATGCCTCTCAACACAGGAAAATAAAAGAGAACTTCAGAAATGTTAGTGCCTAAAGGGGGTTTCTAATGATGTTAATAGTGATCAGGTACATTGAAACTCAAGTTTCACATTACTAATAACTTTGCTTTCATACACATCATATGATATACTCTCTCTGGATTGCATATTAAGTACTGATGTTAAAAATAAAATCTCTGTTTCTATTCTTTCCTGCAGCCTGACACGTGGCCCGGGGATATTTGGGGAGATCATAATATATTGGAATATAACGCCTCCTCATCACACAGAATTTATTGAGTTATCAGGGACCTTGATCATGCGAGATAAGCAGTCTGCAGCAGTTGTTCTGATACAGGTATATGAGAGATGTGACACCAGTAGTTGTTTCAAGTACTTCCTTTTGTTTCCTTAGGATCTTGTTTGGAAATTTGTTATACCTCTATTTCTGGAAATGAATAAAACCTTTTAGCTAATGTTGGTACTTCTCCCTAGGCTGTAGATGACAACCATCCTGAAGAGAAGCATCACTACCAGTTTCAGCTAACCAGAGTCAATGGTGGAGCACTCATAAATGAATCTAGCAGTACAGCAAATATTACCATGGCTGCCAGTGATTATCCATATGGAGAGTTTGCGTTTTCCCGGGAACTGTTGCAAACAACAGAAGAAGAAAAATGGGTATTTGATTAAAATTCCTTCTTATGTAAAATTACTGATAGATATCGGTATTGTTGCTAGAATTGTGCTCTGCTTTGGAAAGAAAATAAATTTGTCTCTAGAATGACTGTCTGAGGCTTTTGAAGTAAGTAGGCTATCTGGTAAGATAGGCTATCTGGTAAGGTTCATGTATTCAGTACTTAATAAATCAAATTGTTGTTACCTGACAGAACCATTGAAAAGGCCCCTTTAGAACAGCCTCCTAAAGGCAAGTGTAACAGAAAACAAAGCCATCTTTTAAAGAAAATGTCCTCTTTCCCTCAGGTTAACATCACTGTTGTGCGTTCCAGGGGATCCTATGGCAAAGTACATCTTTGCTTTCAGATAATAAATGGGACAGCAGAGGAGGGAATGGATTTCACTCCTACAGTAAGGCAATTGGTATTTGAACCACAGGAGGAGAGTAAAATGATTTTGATTGAAATTCATGATGATGATTTTCCTGAAGGTCCTGAAGACTTTTCAGTGATGATTACTGAAGTGGAACTCCAAGGAAGGTAAAGATAAAATTCCCAGTTGATTTGTTACAGGCAGAAGAGTAAATTATATTTGGATTATGAGCTACCTACATAAAGTCCTTATTAGATTTCATCTATTTTACTGTAAAATTTTGTGAGATAGCTATAATTGTAATCATAATAGAAATTGGATGTATGTGGAACACAATTATTTTAACATTAATATAAAGATATTACTTATTAAGATTTATTAAAGCTAAAAGTCCATACAAGCTGCATATAAAAGTACATACAAGCTGTCAATCTGCAAGAAATTAAAATAAGGTAAAATGAAAAAGAACAAATGAAAGATATGCATTTTTTTCTATAAACAACTATTTTGGCATCTGTATTAGCAACTGTCAGAAAATAAAAGCATTTGTTGGTAATTGACAAATTGTCATGCAGACACCTTTCACAAGAATTATTAAATGGATTTTTCTGTAATTTTCTTTTTTTATGTTCTTGCAAGTGGATTTGATTTTACTGTAAAAGAAAATGGTATACAGGTTGATCAACCTCCAATCATAGGAAATATCTCCACACTGCGGGTCACAATTGCAAAAAGTGATAATGCTGAAGGCATCATAGAATTTGATCCTCAGTATGTCCTTCTGCAGGGTAAGTCTACTGTAAACTTTCACTGTGGTTCAGAAGAGAAAGCTATGGCATAAATTTTGAAATTAAGTAACTTTTTCTCAATCATTTTTGCAGTGGAAGAGGATGCTGGATTAGTCATGATTCCTGTGGTGAGAGAGCGTGGAACTTACGGCAATGTCACAGTTGATTTTCTTTCTCGAAGTATTTCTGCACTCCCTGATGGTGTTGACTATATCATCCATAATAATTCTGTCATTTTTTATCATGGACAGAACCAATCTCTTATTTATATCTCTATTATAGATGATGAAGAAAGGTAATTAAATTTTCATTCATTTATTCACTAATTTACGTCTGATAAATCCTTTCTTAACATGTGCAGGATACCTGTGTGTAGAACTGTGTGTGAGGTGAGCTGAAAAACAAATTTCTGCAGTGCTAAAAAATCACCTCAGTTCAAAGGGGAAAAAAAAAAAAAAAAAAAAGTTGTTATAGGGTCATTGTTTCTGCTAAATATTATGCAATCAGCTACAGGGTTTAATTACATTATTAGAAATTTTGAGTGTCAGCAATACTGCTGTGAAGAACAAAATACTTTTCCATATTTTTTTTTAACTTAACACTAATAGAAAATAGAGCATTATTTTTATTTCAGATATCACCGCTCTGTGCAAATAGGAAGAACCTTCTGCATTATGCCTACAGAGATTTTTTTGTATTCCTTTAAACAGATCCAGTTATGTGCATGATGGAATTACTCAGAACAGTTTTAATATTTTTGTTTCTCTCAGGTGTCTCAGAATCTCTTTTTCTCCTTCCACCCAGTGAATTTGCAGAGCAATTTGAAATCCAGCTGACAGGAGCCACTGGTGGAGCAGTCTTGGGGCTTCACCTGGTGAGCCAGGTCACCATTGTGAAAAGTGACTCCCCTCAAGGCATGGTTCGATTCCTCAACCAAAGCCGAATTACTCTTCCAAACCCTGATGCACCCACAACAGTGTCCCTGGTGCTGGAAAGAACTGGGAGATTATTGGGAGAGACACAGGTGGGTCCTGGCTGTCAAGGACTGAATGTTTTCCAGTGACTAGGTCAAAAAGCCCCTGTATTTTCCTTCAAAAGCTTCCTTAGTGACTGATTTCTAATAACATAATTACAGCTTTTTATTAAACATAAACTGCATATCATTTCAGGATAACACAAAATGTTGTTAACTTTTTAAACTCCTCTTTCTCCTCCTGTTTTCTTTCATTTATTGTGATCTTCTTTACATTGTTCTGAACTAGCTCCTAATCCCATAAAATATATGGTTAACTTCTTGCATTACCACTAATTTAATTTAATTTGAGAAATTGCTTATTATTAAGTTTTCCAGACTATTATTTTACTCTGTACAGACCACTGACAAAGTGAAAGTATAAATATTAGACAAGATAGGCCTTTCACATTCTATGCAAATTACTGGAAAATATGCATTAAAAGCCATGAGCTCCTCCTCTCCCTATACAAAAATTATGTCGGTCATCTTTTGCTTTTTCCAGAAATCATTGGAGAAAAGTGGAAAACACATTACCAAAATAGTAATTGCAAAGTGCTGAATATGCAGTGGGAAATTTTGTAGCTTTTAATCAGGCTGATGAAATATGTATCATAATCTGAAGGATTAAAAATTTCTATTACAGGAAGTATTTGTTATTTTTGGTTTTGATATCACACTTCACAGGGAATGATTTTGATCATGAGTATTTATGTGGGGAGATTTGTAAAACAGATCATGAAGGGGCAAGAAATTGAAACTGGCCTGTGTGATTCCTGTTACATGCTGAGGAAATCTTAGCTTCTTTTGTATTTCTAGTATCTATAATTTAATAAACTGGCATTGTAACTAACTATTGCCTCAAAATTTCCATTTGTAAATTGTCATGTTTATTTTTCCAAAGGCTTCTATATTTTGCCCAATAGAATTAGTTATGACAAATTTGTGTTCTGTATTAACAACAAAGATTTAAACATAGCTAATTAGCAAGTATAAATACTTGTGGTACTCTGTCATATATCTTCTTGGGATGTTCTTATATCACCCCTCTAAATCTGAAACTGGTCTCTTCCACAGATTAATTGGGACATCTTGGGACCCAATTCCAAAGAGATTTTGTCTCCCCTGAACAGTGACATTGGTGACCCTGTGAATGGATCATTCTATTTTGAAGAAGGAGAGGGAGGTCTGAGAACTATTAATCTTCAAATCTATCCTCATGAAGAAACTGAGGTTCAGGAGACCTTCATTATTAGACTGAGTCTTATAAAAGGTGAAACAGAAATGGATTCTAAGGCAAACAGCATTGCACTAATAGTAAGTCATTATTGCTTTTCCTTCTTCAAAGGTTTCTGATGATATTCATATTTATCTTGCAAAGCTTTTAAAAATTAACCACTGTGATTACGTAGTTTGTCATTTGGCTTTTTTTTGTCCTTTGTACTACTGAAAAAAGGGTAAAGAATGTATATAACTGTCAGTAAAAACTGGTATAAAGCACTGACCTGGCTCTCATTTGCAGTTTTCTGTGGTTTTCTTTGAAGAGAGTGAGGTTTAGACCCTTATTTCAACACATCAGGTTTTTTTGTTATCCCTCTTGACATCTTCAGAGGAGCTTTTCACAGTGCAAGAGAAATACAAAACTTTGTGAGAGAAGGCAGAGAGAATTGTTAAAGGCAAATTATTTTTCCTGAGATGCTGCAACTAAGGAAATACTTATAAGCCTGCTGTAAGAAGCCCTCAAAAGAAGATCTTTCCTGGAGATTGTATTTTTGTTTGATTATCTTTAAAATGTTGATGGAATTAGCTCCTATTTCCATAGACCCGTCAGTAAGCCAAGTCACCCCAAGTTCTTGTTGAAGCTAGTGGTTCACACAGATGGATGTGGATGAGCTCTCCCCTGTAAGGCTGAGTTTTCAAAGAGATACTGTTAGAAGAGATTTCTGTAAACTAGCTAAAGCTGCTTGAGCATTTCCAGCTTTAATATCAAAATATTGAGGTATGAGATATGAAATAAAACTCTCCTCTTTTCTTCCTTGTATGGGGAGACTGAAAACTGAAAAGAGGACATTCAAAACTTTCTCTACTGTCTCTCAGAACTAACAGATATGTGCCCTTGTATCATCTAGAAATGTAAATCTTAACAGTTTGAACAGGAACACAACATACACTACATTTCTAATTTTTTATGTTCTTTTTTACTTATTTGCAGATAGAGAAGTTTGGTGATCCCAATGGAATTGTACAATTTGCTCCTCAGTCATTAACTGAGAGTAACTATACAGAACCTTCAGGAGACCAAGGGCCACAAAGGATTACACTGTTTGTTAAACGAATTCAAGGCACTCTGGGAAACATAACGGTATTCTCACTCTTTTCCAGTATAATCTGAAATCATCCTCAGTGTCAATGTATGGAAAAATATCTTATTCTGTGCCTATTGCTTATTTCACAAATTAATTTTTGAAATGTTGCCTTTTAGAGTGAGTAGGCTCAGTACTTGTGTGTTGGAGAGTCAGATTTGGTCTCTCCCGGCCAGGGGAAATAAAAGAAATACAGTACTACAGTGTTGCTCTCCCTTTCTGTCTCTCTGTCCCCCTTTGCTTTTCATGGAAGAACAGAAGAGACTGTATTTTCATAGTGAGCTTTCTTTGAGATCATCACAATTCACCTTTTTTTTAGCCAGAATCAAACCTTTTTGAACCATCATTCACATTGTCTTTTACCTAAAGTTGTTTAGAAGCCAGTGTTTTAACAGGAACTCATTTTATTAAAAAATGAATTAATCATCTGATATGTTTAATGAAAGTTCTTCATCCCTTCCTCATGTGAGGAATCTTGGAAGCAGGAAAATGGACAAGGATATTTTGGTGTCAAAATAGTGATTTTTTTTTTAAAGTGTTCAAAGATTCCATATAGTTCTATGTAAATCTTCTGACAGTAGACAAAAGAAATCTTTATATTCATAATACTGTTAGTAGAATTATCACACTCTTTTGTGAGATGGTCTTTGTGCTTCCCTTTATGCATAGCTAAGCTAATTTTTATTTCACCCATTTAAAAATGTCAGTTCCATATCCTGTCTGTACTGAATCTTGAATATACAACTTTCTGACTTAGCAGGTAATTTTGCATCCTTTTGTTTTGTGCGTTTTCTGTACTCATTTCAGGTTTACTGGAAAATACACAGTGAATCTGACATCACAGGTGACTTTCTTAAGACAGAGGGATCTGTTGTCATTCCTGACCAACAGAGTACAGCTGAGATAATTATCTACCTGTTACCTGATGATATTCCTGAACTGGATGAAAACTATGTGGTCCAACTAATTTCAGTGGAAGGCGGGGCAGATATAGACCAAGAAAAAAGTATTTCAAAGATCACGGTGTTTGCAAATGATGACCCTTATGGAGTGTTTGCTCTATACTCTGGTCAGCAGTCAGTACTGGTTGAGAAAAACCTGGATCGATATGTTCAGATCAATGTAACTCGGCATGCTGGCACATTTGGGGATGTGATAGTTGAGTACCGTGTCATGTCTCATCATGAGGAAGCACTACTTGAACCTGAGAATGAGGTGGGATTCCTCACAATAAAAGATGGTGCCAGCTTTGGAGGTAAAAGAGTGCCAATAAGCAACCAGGTGTGTATTACTCTTTTAGCACCTGTGTTATCTACTGTTTCCATTTACTTCATTGTAGTACAAATAAGATACTAAACTTTCACTAATATCCACTGTGAAGAAGCAGAAAAGACTGTTTTAGTGTTATTAATTTCCTATTTGTCAAGTAGTACTGGCTTCAAATAACACATTCTCTGATAATAACTGCAAAATCACTTCTATGCATGTATCCAAATATTTAGTGTTTCCTTCCATTTTTGCTTTGTATGACTATCAGTTCAATATCCTATTATTACCTCTTTACATGTATTTTCTTAAGTTTTCCTTTTGGGTTATAAATGGTGATCTGTCATTGCTGACTCACAGAGTTGCAGATAAATGTACCTGGAATTCTCTGTGTTTCTTGGTTTGTTATTATTATTGCAGTCTTAGATCCACATTTACATTCTCTTACATCCATTTTACATGTTTTTAATACTAAGGATTAAAATCAGGCTAAAGCCCACTGTGTTAGATACAACTTATTAAAATAACAGTAGTTGCGCTACAAACTTACATTTCTGCAAACTACTGGGCAGATCACCTTCACAATGTTGATGGTTTAACTGTATTTCTTTTGAGAAACTTAATCAACAGAACACTTGTCTTGAGAATGTTGCTTTTTGTAGAACAAAAAGCAGATTGTTTTGCTGCTTACTTATTTGAACTGATGTAGTGGAATTAAATTTCTACCTTTTTAATGAAATTTTCTCTCTCAAAGGCATTTATTTTACTGAGCTTGAATTTTACTCTGGAACTGACTAATGTAAGCCTGGTTAGGGGAAGTGCCAAGGATGTGCCTAAAATATTAGGAAAAGCAAAGTCTGCTACGCTGCTTATTCCTGAAGAAGCTGCCAATGCACAGGTCAGTGGCCTGTCTGCTGTTTAATGCTTCCACCTCAGAAAAAAAGGTGCAGTTCATTGCAAAGATAACTGTTATAACAATTCAGTTTGCTCTGTAAAGTTTTCATCATTGTAACCAGTATAAAGACTGACAAGATTTTTCCAGTTAATACCTGTACTGTATGTTATTCTTTCATCTGGTACAAATTCTTACAGAATTATAGAATTCTTATAGAATTCTTATAGAGTACAGTTGGAAAAGGTGTCTTAATATATAAGTTGTAAATTGTGTAAATATAATGGTTAATTTCTACTTTTATTTACATGAAAGGCAAATTCTGAAACTGAAAGGAAAATAAATCTGGACAATGTAATTTCTCTAAGAATAGCAGCCCTAAACTGGATAACATGTATGCAGTATTAGGTGCAAAAGAGATGGAGGTTGTGCTGTGGTTTAATGGCGATACCTGTAAATTCAGCTAATCACTGAGTGATGAATTTTCCATTTTTCTACTCTGTATGATAATGAAAGAAGATGATTCTCTCATGATTCTCAGTCACACCATTCCTCTTCTCTGCAATCAAATTCTCAAAAATCTAAAATTTGGAGGTATTATTAAAGATCGGTGAAGGAAATTAAAAGAAAAACTACATGCATATACGCACGTGTATATAGATATATGTACATATAGATATATGTACATATGTATATCTGAATGTATCCTTACTATAAAATGTCCATTTTACAAAATACAATATCCTTGTACGTATGTCCCACTTTTATTCAATATTCTGACAAAATCTACTGTATTTCCACAGGTTGGCTTTGAATCTGTGGTATTACGACTTACAAACATTGCATCAGGGACAGGCCATGCTGTCATAGCCAGAAAAGGAGTTTATGGCTCTGTAATAGTTAGCTGGATTTCAGGATACCCACTGGACCGAGTCACTGACTTTGCTCATATAGGCAATATTACTCCTCCGTTTGGTAAGTATTTATCACAATAAAACTGTGTACTGCTACAAATACAACAGCTATGACAGTTGCATAACTGGTGATACCACCTTTCAGATTTTTGTACCTCTACACATTTCCTTTATTAACGAAGAGTCATTACAATCAAATTTTGTGATCTATTTTTTTTCTGTCAGGGATATATTTATTTTATGAGCAAAAAAAAGAACTAATTTTCATAAATACAATGTCATGCCCCTGAAGGACAGCTTTATATAAGAAATACCCTTACCATTAAGATTTCTTCACACTCAGTGGAGTGGAATCCTGAATAAAATTCCTATCCTGTTACGTTCCCAGGTAAAAAGAGAATTCCATTTTAGTGATTTAGTTAGAACATGGTGCTAATAATACCAAGGTTGAGGGTTTGATCCCTGTATGGGGCACTCACTTAAGAATTGGACTTGGTGATCCTTGGGGACCCCTTCCAAGTCAGAGTATTCTGTGATTCTTCTCCTTTCAGGTACTGTTGTATTTTCCTCTGGGGAGGAAAGTAAAGTGATTTCGTTTCAGGCTACTCCAAGCCTAAATAAACGTGAGTCATTTGCCATCACTTTAACAGCAGTGCACAGCAACGTGTCTGGTGGGGCTCGGCTGAGGTAAGGATATTACTTACACTTCTGAGTTGCCAGATGACCTGTATAGAGGCATATACTTCATATAAATCCCTATTAAATTATAGGTAGCTAGAAAATTGTAGTGCCCTCTTTGATAAATTTGTATGTCTTGTCTCAGATGGAAACAAGTGTCAGTACTGCAGATCTGACCTGACTGGAACTGAGGTTTTCCTTCAATTCCGGTCTGTTTCCTGTCGTTGGGATCCAAGGTGCCTAGAATGTTCCTGGAATTACAGAGACAGTTAGGAAAATGAGGAACCAAGATCAACTGTTTTAACGAGGAAGCTGAAGAATCAAATAAACTTTGATAGTTTTCAGTGTCCCTAAAATTTCATGCTTAGAAGATCTTAGATAACAATGATTTAAAATAAATAAAATGAAACAACAAATGCTGTAGGAATGACTAATTTATCTAACCTTCCCTTTTAAAATCAAAACCATTACATTCAGTTTAGTTTTTCATCTCAGTTAAGGTGTTATCTGTTCTTCAGACTATTTTCATTCATCTTTACTTATTGATAGCTAAAAGTGGTATGAAAAAATGGGCACAGAGTGACACTGTGTGAGGGGAAGAGTATTGATTTCACCATACTATGATTGCATTGGCAAATCTGAAAGAAGTAAAAAGTGAACCACATGGCTAGATTCATCAAACTGAGCCCTTCTCTTAGGCTTGTCCATCCTATGGACTGACAACCTCAGGGCACATGTTCACTGTGTTAATCAAATACTTTGAGTGTATGACAATGACCTTTCCTAGAAAACTTCTGACTACATCCCACAGAAGGTAAATCTGACAGTTGCTTCGGGAATTTTTTGTCTCCCTTAGTTGTGGAATCATCTCATTTTTAACCAAAACCACTCACTGTAATTGTGGTGCCTTTGCTAGCCTCTGGCACTGACTAATAGGTCAGTTCCAGAGATAAATGTGCAACCCAAGGTTTAGCAAAGTCTAAGACTGATATTTTCTAATAAGAGGGGGATATATTTAATATAAACAAAGTAAAACTTAACTTGATCTTGATAACTAGGCTTGGATCTGGAAACAAGTACTGTGAGTAATGTTGTGAGCAGTGGCAGTTAGTATTTCAGAGCCCCACTGTGTATTTTAAATTAACTTCCCATCCTTCTCTAGCTTCCTGGCTAAAATTGTAGATCTGCTAGGATCTGTCTACTCTACAACTTTCCCTTGGTACAGGAAGTTTTTTCAGTGTTTAAAACCAGTATTACTTGTAGTGGCCGTACTGAATTCCTTTATTATGTCTGCAACAGGTGAACATACTTTCCTTTGTCTCTCCATTTTCTAGGAAGACCATATGTTGTCATTTACTCAGTATCCTGTGCTGACTTAGGATGCATTTCATGTATGGAGGGCTTTTCAATTCAGTCATTACAAAAGCATTTTTCGGGGACCCTCTTTATGTCTTGCTTTGTATGGCTGTTATTTCTTTTCTCTACTGTTACACATTTTCTAATCCCCATTCTTACAGCCATCATTGATTGCTCACTGAAAATTATTCTGCTTGATTGTTTTATTTTCATTATTCATATTTCTTTTCTCAACTTTGATATCTTTTCTATTTCAGATCAGGATTTACGACAGCTGAAATTGAGCCAATGGGGATCTTCCAGTTTGATCTTAACTCAAGATCTGTTTCAGTTGAAGAAGATGTACAAAGAGTCACGCTACATGTCCAAAGATTGTTTGGTTTTCAAAGTAATCTCACTAAATTGACGTATGAAACCATTCCAGGAAGTGCCAAACCACAAGAGGACTTTATACCCATCTACAGAGGAGAGCTTATGTTTCTACATTTTCAGACAAGTGCTGTGATAGAAATATCAATAATTGATGACACTGTGTCTGAAATACAGGAATTTTTTTTTGTCAATTTGACTTCTGTGGAAATTCTGGATGTTCAACCTATGAACCTTGCCTGGAGTCCACGTTTAAATCCAACTTTCAGTGTTGCAACCGTCAATATCCTGGCTAATGATATTCTTAATGGAATACTAAGTTTGGGGCCAGAGTTTATTTACATTGAAGAAGATGCAAACAACAATACCTTCAACACAGCAGTGCTTCAAATCAGAAGAACCAAGGGGTATACAGGTGATATTAAAGTGACTGTTAAAACCTTTGGGGAAATGAGTGCACAGAATGGGGTAGGTTTATATCCTTTTGGAAATGTTCATGGAAAATCAAACTTTACATGGGCAACGGAAGGAGAAGATTTTGAAGAACGGTCAGTCTCTCTGATTTTGCTAGATGGAGAGAGAGAAAGCAAGGTGTCCATAAAAATTTTTGATGATGATGAGCCTGAAGGACAGGAATTGTTTTATGTTTTCCTCTCAAATCCTGAATATGGGGCTCAGATTGTGGAAGGAAAAGATGAACATGGATTTTCTGCTTTTTCAACAGTAATCATTGCAGGTAATACTATTTCCCCCAGAAAATGAATAAATATATTTGAATTAAGTAACAGTAAATTATTCTTGTAACAATTGTTATGTAAAATTTGGAATTCTATGTGGTAATAAGCAGGATACTCTATTTCCAAATCTCAGGTTTTTAGATCAAACAAAGCATCTAGTGCACTAAGCCCACTGTGTTTCTCTTAGCAATGTAGCTCAGAAGATGCTACTTATCTCTGGTTTTGTCCTGTTTTATTTCATGACAGGAGAAGCCTGAACTTAACTACTTATCTTGCAGATGTAGAAGCATTTGCAGGCTCACTTTCCGTGTGCCAACTCTTTCCCTGTGACCTGAGGGTCCTATCTGTAAAGATCCATGACTTCCACATTTAAAGAACAAGTGAGGTACTTTATGATCCAGACCTATGTCTATGAGAAGTATCACCAATTAATTTTATCTGAATAAGAAAGTGTCCAATGGGAACCTGTTGCAGGGCTGCTGAACTTCCATTGTTCATTCCCATTTCTCCATTTCTCAAGTATACATTCAGGAATGCTTAAGGGTTTTTTACCCCTCCCCCAGCCTTTTTTTTTTTTTTTTTTCCCTGTCTAGAAAATATGACTTTGTGAATGAAAATGTTGTGGAGCATTTGAATATAGGAAGACTTAGTTTCTACTAAGATGATAAGATTACCTAAAATAGGAGAGACATAAAAAATTAGTGATCCATTATTTAAATAGTGGGTTATGACAGCAGTCCTTGATAAGAGACACTCAAAATGAGATTTAGAGTGATTATATGGAAACCTTTTTTCCTATTGAGGACAGAGAGGCAGTGGCACAGGTTTCTTGGGGAGATTACATGGTTTCTCTCCAATCCTGGAATATTTCAAGTCCCAACTAGGCAAAACCCTGGGCCATCTGATCTAGTTTCAGAGCTGACTTAGCTTTCAGAATGGTATTGAACTAGAGGACCCTTTAATTTAAATTATGCTGACACTCTGTCAGATGTCTTTCATATGCTTTGTAGTTTTAAGTTTAGTCTTTCACTTTTGCAATGTATGTTTGTACAAAGCATAAAAACCAGTTTCTGCTTTTGTTCTGTGGTACTTTCCAGTTCATACCTACAGTGTGGTCATCCTCTCCTTCTGGGAATAGAGGACAGGAATAGGCCTATGGGATGTCCAGGGAGAGTTTTCTTTCAGTGTGCTAGTGTGAAATGTGATGGCAGAGCTCCAATTTCTTATAGGTTTTAGATATCTGTCAGGGTTGCCAACTGGATATAAACCAATCATAACTGCAGTATAGATTAAGTTTTAGAAGCAAGTTGGGAATTGGAACAATTTGATCTGATTGAGAAAGTAAAGTCCGATATGCACTGGGAGTTTTGTGTATTTTGATAGTGTAAAGAATTCAATGTGGGTATTGAGTTCCAGGATTAAACTGTGCTGCCAGATGAGTGCATGAAGTAGCCAAGACTGTATATAAAAACAGATTGTATAAAACAAGTGTTCCATTCATGTGTATTGTCTCTGGAATTTACCATGGAGTAACCAGATGCCTGTGTGTGCAAGTTAACCAAAGAAGTAGCTGTATAGGCACAGATTGGAGTTTGAGCTTGTATTGAATACCTCAGGAGTGTATTAACATGCTCCAGAGTTATACCCTTAGAATGAAATGTACATAAAGTAAGATCATAAGACAACACATTAAGGAAAAGGATCAAAGCATGTACCTGCTTTTAACTGTATAAATACTACAGGTTAAATGTTTGTGCATACACATAAACAAACGCATATATTCTCTTTAACTTATGTATAGTGACATTTAGTAAGCACTGGGGTGGAATTAGGCTGCCTTTTCAATTGCAAAGTAAATTCATCACTACCTGCAAGAAGTCCTTTAGACGCAAGATTTAATGGGACACTGTAAAGACGTTAGTTGCCCATCATTAACACTGTGATTTTTTCTTCCACTGCTGTGTTGCTGAAATTATTTACATTCCCCTGAGAAAAAAATACATTGTTTTACAGCTCTCTAGTTCCACACACTGAATTAAAGATGCCAGACATTAGCTGTTGTAACAATCTGGAGAAATGATTGAGTTCAACAACATTAGGGGTAGGATGAATAAGAAAGCTTAAGTTATGTCACTGGAAGTCTATCTTTACCCCATTATTTATTATTTCACTGCTGTCTGTCTAGGCATACATTGGGACTCCTTTCTGTTCAGAAAGAATATGTTTTAAGAGTTGTTATAAAGATAAAAAAATATGACTGAAGTGATATAAGAGCATTATAAGTGAGGCTTTTGACACAGTTCTGGACTACTGTCTGTCAACACAAAATTCAGTCAGTTTGTTCAATATTGCTGAAAATACAAGCTTATCTGCAAAACTAGTGCCAGGACTATCACAAGTAATTTACTTTCAAAAAGACTTTTTCCATTTATGAAAATAAAATTTCAAAATGACATTTGAAGTTCTGAATAATTATGGAGTATAAATTAAGAATAGAAACAGTAACAGAAATTTTCTTGATGTGTCCCCCATCAGTACTTTTCAGCATACTTTTGATACCTAATTTTGAGATTTGAGGGGTTTTCGCAGTTATCCATATTAAAATTATAATTTATTTTCGTCTTAACCTGATTACTTCCATGGGCTTTCCTACACAGGAAGTGATCTCCAGAATGGCATTTTGGGATTCACTCCAGAAGTACAAAGTGGTTTGGTACTTGATGAAGACTCAGAAAACAGAGAGCTGCTGCTGACTGTCTCACGTCAACCAAACAGGTGCAGGCAACAGTTGATTCCTGTGCTCTTCCTAATTTTTGAAGACTGTGTTGAATCACAGAGGCTGCTTTTAGTGGAAGGGGTTTTCATTGCAGAGTTTTATAATACATCTTTGCCTTTGGGCTCCTTTAACGACTTCCCAGATTTGGGCAAAGGACCATTTAAGGTGTGAATGTAATTAGGTCTGTCACTGTGTTGTTATAAGGCAGAAACAGGAGAAAACCCCAAAGGCTTTCTGGTTTCTACTGTAAGGCAGAAAGTGTGAAGGTTTTGCTTAAGGTAGAGTATTTACACTGCTGAAGATGTAACACCAATCCTCATCTCCCTGTATAACATAAGTAGCTGTGAATACTGAAAGGAGCAACTAAAAAGTTACATGTCATTATGCTTATGTCTTCACTCACACAGATACTATGGCCTTTTTTCTAATTAATATATTTTTGTAGTACATTAATGTGTACTTTAAACAAATATGCTCAAGTACTCTAAGTTCCTTAAAATTACATGAAAGGCAAATTCTGCCTGGCTTTCCGGACAAGTGCTTACTGTTATGTTAAGGAGAATACTTGGGAACATCCCTGTTTTCCTAGCACCACTATCTCTTATTGAGATAATCACACGTTCTCTGAAACAAAAATTGTGTACAATCTGGATGCCCATAATTTCTTAATCTTATT
The DNA here is from genome assembly GCA_013399695.1 of Formicarius rufipectus. Taxonomy (NCBI): domain Eukaryota; kingdom Metazoa; phylum Chordata; class Aves; order Passeriformes; family Formicariidae; genus Formicarius; species Formicarius rufipectus. Next base: position 4,464 of record VXAU01004745.1, on the reverse strand, counting down.
CCTCTCGTTTCTTTATAATCTGAATAGATTTTAAAGTAATAGATTTAAGTAAAAAGAACTATTTTTTTACTGTAAAGCAGTTTACTCCCTAATGATAAGTTTTGAATATTAACATAAAATGTATGTTACCTCTGTGGTTTATGTTTCCTAAACCAGTAGTGCTCTCCTTCAGTACATAATTACTCTTCTGTTTTGCTTATAGAGCTTTTGAAGATGTGAAGATCTTCTGGCGTGTGACTTTTAATAAAACAGCTGTTGTCCTTCTGAAGGATGGTGTGAACTTGGAGAATGAACTTGTATCTGTGCTAGGAGCCACGACTTGCATGGCAGGTCAAACAGTGTGCAACATCTCCATTGAAATAAAGCCTGATAATGTAAGTTATTAATGCTCATTTATGTACAACACTGTGGCATTGAATTGTAATTTATCAAGGTGAAAAAATCCTCTGTTTCAGGGGAACTGATGTTTAGTTTGAAGGCAGTAATGTGACATCTGCTTAGTTTCTCTGCAACATGTTTATTTATAGGCTTATGCTGCCTTCATTGTGACTGGTAAAAATTTTTGAAGGAGATGAATATTTACTTCAAAGAGTAAATTATAGATTTCAGTTTTGATAAAACAATAAGAAAAAAGGATTGGAGTTGTTTCAGTGAAATGCTTATTCATGTTCTGGACCCTTATCCTTCACATTGTAAGTTTTTTGTCTATCAAAGCACATTTTAGGGTGGTGAGGGCGTTCCATAAGTAATATCTCATTCAACAAAAACCTTTTATTCCAGCATATGTGGAATTCCTTAATCTAGCACTGTGATCTGTGAAAACTCTGCTCATAAAACTGCATAAGAGTCTCTTGAGTCTCTTAAAATCTGTAGCTGTGCACATCAACCTTGTGAATAGGGAAATTCAGTTTAGGAACCATCATCCACTAAATGGCATTTGACATTCAGGTATGCCTAAGCCTGAGAGTCTTGTGAGTCCCATCTGGCACTCTAAAGTACAGACATGACTGAGTTAAACGCAAAGCAGAATATTCAGTAATTTTTATTGAAGAGAGAAGGAAAAAATATTTTTGTGTGAATACCTAGTGTTTAGAATAATCCTTTAGGAAAGGAAGGATTAATGTTTCCATTATTTCAAAGGTTGGAGAATTTTAAACCTTCTAAGAAATTATCCTAGCAGCCAGGCAAAGCTGAAGCCTAGGCAGTGGGAAAGGACTAGATGAGCAAGTTTCCATGTTTTCTTGGACTACAGTTTAGGAAAATAGTGCAAGACGTTGGATGTGGGAAATAGGCATTCCCTTGGTTCGGTAAGAGGACCATTTTCCTTCTTCATCTTCTGATGTTGTCTTTACAATACAGAGCTAGTGAATAAAAAATTTAGAGGAGGAGGGGTCACAGTCGGCCTTGCTGACTAAACGGGATTTTGAATTTGTTTAGTCCAAGGGAGTGGTATGTCTGTTACTGACAGCAGTGCAGCAGCTGCAGACGTGTGCAGTTGTGCCACATGAAGCACAAGCCTGTGCCATTCTAGCAAGTGCTAATGGAAGGCAAAAGCATTCCAGTAAAATTGTGACTGTCATCAGTTTAGATAATTTCATGTAGAGAATTACTTAACAATTTAATGGAGAATATATGCTATATATCTCGCCAGATATTTCCTCATTCTTTTTCCAGTTCTACTTTCATAAGTTAGCTTATAAAGTAGTAATAAATACATTGCGAAATTATGAAGCAATAAGTACATTAAATGAATATTTCACATTTTTGCATGACATATTCTGTTTTTTGTAAGATTTCACTTAGTCAGCTATTCTGATTCATTAGCTAAAATCCTAGAATTAAAGTAAGGTTTGCAAAAATTCAGTGCTGAAACAAAAAGATGTATTTTCTAAAAGTAATTTGTCTTCAGTGATAATCATTTTTGTAATGCTATTTTCTTGTAAAGAAATACTTTATTTTTTTTCAACTTTGCTACTTGACAAGGGCATGCAATAGGTACAAATAACATCTTTCCAATGATTTCTGGAATCTCAGTAACCAGATTTCTATTTTTATAGGTTACATTTGTATTGTGGGTACAAAATCAAAGATGAGGCAGAACATCATATTATAAACATAATACTGCCACCTTATTTTCCATAAGGAAGCAAAATTCCATAGCCTGTATTTTCAGAATGACAGATTTTTCTATATCTGAACCTTCACAGGAATCTATCAAATAGTATTCTCTGAGCATGGTGATTTTAGATAAATTCAGTTAAGTTGCAAATCTACTGATATTTTCTTGTAAAAACATGCATAAACATGTTAGTGTTTAAACATTAAGGTTGTATTTAAATGTTTTTCAGAATTTTAACTGCGTTCAGTACTCGAATACTGTCAAGTTAATTAATTTCAGTTTCAAAACTGCATAGTTACTTTTGTGAAGTTTTTCCACAGATGTGGCAAAAAGAAAATGAAAGGGCAAATTCATCACAAGATGCACATCTGTGTAAATCAACAGAATGGGAAAGGGAGCTCTTGGAGAGTTTGCTGTCATGTTCAGCAAATTTACAGCCGCAATACCTGTACTATATTAATAGCTACTTTAATGTNTAAAATAAATAAATTTTATGTGGGATTTAATTATTGTAATTGACAGAATGGTTGCTGTTGGAATATTGTTTTTAGGATGTAATTCATTGTACTTACTGCACAGTTCAGGAAGAATGCTTGTGGTAAGTGTTAGTACAAGTAATCTAGTGTGTATTCAAAAATATATATATATTTCTTTAAAGATGAAAGTAATTAGTAGGTCTTATAATAATATGAAAATCATCCCTCACTTACAGGTACCTGAATTTGAAACTTATATTTTTGTTGAGCTGTATGCTGTAAGCACAGGAGCTGCATTGAACAGCAGTGCCAGATTTGCTTTTATAACAGTCCTGGAAAGTGATGCTCCTCATGGTCTAGTGTATTTTGCTGTAGGATCTCGTTTTGCTGTGGCTTATAAGAAGACGACTTTAATCAGCCTGCAAGTTCTTAGAGATTCTAGTACATCAGTAACCACAATGGTTAGCTACAGCATGAAGGTAAGACATTATTTTACTTATTTTTATAATTTTTTTCTGAACTATAGGACAGCAGACTTTCATCTCTTCAGGGAGATAGTCAGTGGGATCCCCTGGGAGACTGCCCTTGGAGACAAGAGAGTGAAACAGAGCTGGCAAATCTTTAAGGAAGTCTTTCATAGAGTGCAAGACTTAGCGATCCCTAGGAACAAGAAGTCAGGCAGTGAAGAGAAAGAAGCAAATGCACAGACAGTTGTAGCAAAGGCAGGTGACCCAGGAAGAGTATAGAAATGAACTTTGGTTGTGTAGGGATGAGGTAAGGAAGCCCAAGGTGAAGGTGAAACTGAACCTGGCAAAGAACACAAATAATAACAGGAAGGGCTTCCACAGGTATGTAAACCATCAAAGAAAGGTCAAAAAAGGTGTAAACCATCCTTAGAAACAGTACTGGAAAACTGGTAACAGATGAGGAGAAGGCTGTGGTACTCCACAACTTTCTTGCCCTGGTCTTCTCTGGCAACCTCTCTTCCCACTCTTCTTGAGTGGATGGACAGCAGAATTGGGACTAGAGGAGCAAAGTCCTTCCCACTGTAAAAGAAGATCAGGGTTGTGAACACCTGAGGAATCCGAATGCACATAATATGTTCAACAAATGAAAGTGCCAGATTCTGGGATGAAACAACCCTGTGTGTATAGACTGAGGAGTAAGAAGCTGGAAAGCAGGGCCATGGAAAGGGACCTGGGATTCCTGGTCAGTGGCCTTTGAATATGAGCCAGCAGGGCCCTGGCAGCCAGGAGGGCCAACCCTGTCCTGGGGGGCATCAGGCACAGCATTGCCAGCCAGGTGAGGGAAGGGATTGTCCTGCTCTGCTCTGCACTGGTGCAGCCTCACCTCAAATATTGTGTGCAATTTGGGGCACTGCAATATAAGAAATCTATGAAACTATTAGAGAGAGTTCAAAGGAGGGCAGTGAAGATGATGAAGGGCCTTGAGGGGAAGCCATATGAGGAGCAGCTGAGATCACTTGGTCTGTTCAACCTGGAGGAGACTGAAGAGAGACTTCAGTGTGGTCTTCAACATTCTCATGAGGGAAAATGAAAGGGCAGGCACTGATTTTTTTCTGTGTGGTGACCAGTAGCAGGACCCAAGGGAATGGCCTGAAGTTGTGTCAGGGAAGGTTTAGGTTGAATACTAGGAAAGGGTTTTTCACCCAGAGGGTATTTGGGCACTGGCTTCTCCATGGACAACCCCTTGTCGTGGGGAAGAAGCTTGTGTGCCCTTATGAGGTTGTGAGCTATGTGGTGGTGGTTTATGCCTCCAGCAGGGTTTCCCATACTGGTCAGGTCTCAACTGAAGGGTCAGACAAAGTGTGTCTTCGGGCAGTGTTGCTGCCTGGCAACCATCCTAGGG
>VXAU01004744.1:1278036-1288178 GCA_013399695.1 Formicarius rufipectus | reverse complement strand
GCTGTGACATCTTATTTCTAGCAGGGTTGCATGAACTTCTCTGTAATCTCTCCGGTTGCAAATGTACACTAACATCAGGCAACAGGATGAAGCTTCAAAAATGATATCCACATCCAACCACTTAGAAAACGTATCAATCACCCATCCGGATGAACATAGTATTAGGACTCCTTTTTAAAATTTGGATAATCCAAGTAGAATTCCTAGGATGCTGAAATATCTTTAGATAGCTGTAATCCATAACCAGTTTTCTTTCTTTCCCCATATGTTTCTGAAGTGCCAATAGAGCCCTGATTTCATAAATTGTGTTGGGAAAGAGAATTTCAGGATGCTGGTCTTACAAGGACTGTGGACAACACACACACAACATCCATTTCTTGGATGCATTCCTGGATAACAAACAGCCCTGCCTACAGAAGAAGTATCTGCAGTTTTCCCTCTGTCTTCCTTTTTTCTTTACGTGATCATATACAAGCCTGCATTTTTGTATTGCTGTGTTCGTGAAGGCAGGGCTTCTTCAGAGGTCATTCTGTGAGATGAATTTGCACAGTGCATTTCCTCAAGGAGAAAATTAAAAGCACTCTGAGCAGGTTGTCAGTATTGCTTGCAAAACATGGAATGGATGCTAAATAGTAATTACCACCGAGCCAGGGTTTCCATTTGGGGACATAACACTGAGAAAGCTTTTAAGAATGACTGGTGACTGGAACTTAATTTTTGAAGATGTTGAAAGGTTATTTAAACAATAATAACCATAAATTGAGAAGAAATGGAGAAGGTTATATTTCATGATGGTTCCAGTCTTTCCCAGATAATATAATCTGTAAGAAATAGCCATCCAAAGCCCTGTAAAATATGTAATGGAGTCACACACCGTCTGCTCACTGTACCTAGTCAAGGATGATATTATGCCCAAAGAATGTGAAGCAACTACCCATGAATGCCTCCAAATGCAGGAGGTGCAATGCTGGCCACATTAAAGATAATGGAGTTTTTGTCTCTGCCTCAGCAGAATACAGATTTTACTCCAAGAATAATTCTCTTTTTAGTTGTCTTTTTTAGTTTTTAATGAGTACTGCAGAATCTGTATCCGCATATTTCTTTTTCTCTCTTCTCACAGCGTCCTATATAGATCTGCTATATTTAATTTTTCTGTTAGGCATGTACTATATGAAACAGAGGAATTTATTGAACCATCCAATTCATCATTTGAAAAATAAAGACGCATTCTTAATATTTTTTTCCATGCTAAATCACTGAGTTTGCAGGTTTTCACCAGCTACTAGTCTACTGGATTTCCAGCTAACATTGTTTTGTCTCTATTTTTATGAGCAAAGTAGTTGTACCAGGTTAATCCTGTAATGGGAAATCATATTTCACTTTTGCTTTAGGAATAATATGTATGCAATTCATATCTAAACATGATGGCTACCTACCATAATATTATCTACACCATTCTACTAAGGACTTACTGTTTTAGTCCTTCATAAATCACATTTATTATATACTACTTATTAATAATTCAGAAAACCAAAGTGAAGAACCAATACAAACTGTTTACCAGTAATGGATTATTTTCCCTAATGAGAATCTTGCAGCTATAAGCAAAGTTAACAATGGCCTGTGCAAGCACTCTGTTCCTGTTCAACATTGGATACCAAACTGAAGTACACTATGCATGACTGCAGTTACGCTAACAGAGTCCCATGAGTTCTTTAAAGCTTGTATTGATATTGAGTTTAGCTTGTTCAAAAATTTTGTTTAAAGTAGAAATCAAAAATGTTTTGCCTTAGAATCTCCACATTTTATTTTGCAGTGTAAGAGCTTCACTCAAATATGTAATTATTTTCCATACTGGTGTAATTTTTACATTAATAATTTTAAAACTCTGAATAAGCATTAAGCTATCAGTTTTCTACTTCTGCAAAGCAGATATTGGGTTAATTTTTAGCCTGGCTTAGATAAATGTGCCTGAATACAAGTAAAATTCAAGCACGATTTCTATCACAGAATGTTCTGAGTTGGAAGGGACCCATAAGGATCATAGAATACAGCACTTGAGTGAATGGCCCATAAGAGGATAAAACCCACAACTTCAGTATTATTAGCACCATTCTCTAACTGAGCTGATTTCAAAGTCAATATCTATCTTATTGATACAGNGCATATGTAGCATGAAGTTCAGAAGTGAAAAAATTAAATGAGTAGCAAAAATTAATCTTTCCTAAGTCTTGTTTTTAAAACCACTTCTTAGTTTTGATTTCATAGGCTGACTACTCTCCATTTTTTGTTTATACAGCTGAAGTACCTTTAGGTCAAATAAGTGATTGGACAGTGTTGCGCAGTGTATTTTATAACAAACGAAACCATGACAGATCTATCTCAAGAATATCACAAACTTAGGTCTTGAGAGCAGACAATAAAATATTGGCTTTAGTGGTCAAAAAGCTGTACATAACTATTAGCCCATCATGTTATTTCAACGCAACTGCAAAAAAACCCAAAGATCATCTTTTAGAGTGCCCCAAGTGCATTTTACATTGGCAAGAGCTACAAATCAATTGGAAGAAATTAAAATTTTGAAAGAGGAAGTTTAATAAAATTATTCAAAATTATGTTTTCAGGGGTCAAGAGACTTCTAGAAGACTTTCATGGGGGACACAGCAAGTGCTCTGTCATTAGAACTACAACAATACGCACATATATATGCCTAATTAGACACAAAGGAAAAACAAATGAAAAGGAAAATACTACAAGAAACCAATGTATCCAGAAAGGATGCAATCATTAAGCACTTTGGACTCCCTCAGTTTTGATCAAGAAGGCTTTCAAATTTTGGGCAGTTTTGATTTATCATTATGTGATCATGGTACAGGTCTCAGACATGAATAGACACAGCTGGCAGCATAAAGTCAATCTGTCACCACAGCAGAACCCACTGCAAGATTCTCATGAAGCAAATCCAACATATATTTTATGGTGAAATTACAAGGAGCTTAAAACTCCTTTCAATGTGAGGATGCCAAATTACAGGGATATTTATTTATAAATATTTCAATTGTTTATCTTTAGGACAACTTAGAGTAATCATTGAAGTGTCACAGCCAGCAGAGAAAATTTAAATTTCGGCACCACTTCACAGTTTTCAGGTATTGAATTTTTAGAAGTACCCCAATATTTTAAGTTGTCAGCAAATTCCCATCAGATGCATATAAATTTGCATTTCTAAGTTAAAGAAAGGAATCAGCAGGAATTGCTGGCAAATGATCTGAATAAAGCTTTTGTCTTCTAAGTAGAGGAAGATAATATACTATGAATCAAGATATCTTTGGGCAAGTAATCCAGTGAAAGATTTTGAAAGGCTGAAACATGTCTTGGGAAAAACAACAACAGCAAAATACCATTTGCCTATCCAGGATATAGCTAATAAGGACAAGAAATAAAAATCATCTTAAATCCCATCTACTATATTAAAACACCTTGGAGAGCTGCTTTGACTTCACACACTGGGGAAAAAACAAAACAAAACAAAACAAAACAAAACAAACCCCACAACCAAACCCCACGCTATAATCAATGGGTAATTCTTGAGTTAAAACATTTAAAGGACCACATAAATCACAGCATGCCATGTTTGAGCTTCAGTTGTCCTCTCACAGGGAGTTGTAGTTGAAAGACTCAGAACAATATATTGTAATTGTCATATCTCCAACTTTGACACTCTATCAGTTCCCTGCAATGGCTAAAAATTAAGCTTAATATCCCAGTATTTAAACAATAGCAAACCTTCTTTTAATTGGCCATCCATGCTATGGGGAGATTTGGAGTTAATTACATCACTGTGGACAGTAGTTTGTTCTTTGTGGTGGTGGTTATCTCTTTCCACAGTTGGTTCTCTTTTTATTGTTTTGTGATGTCCCATTAATCACAGCTACATTTAATCTATGTCATGTGATTCATCATCGTTTATCCCCACAGCTGTTTCTGTGCTGGACTCTGATAAACTGCAAATCTAAGTGGATAATGTCCAACCTTGAGCATTACGATGGCTCGTAGCATACCACTGAGGATCAGCTACTACATTTACACAGCCAAAGATTTTTAGTCAGACCAATTATTCTACAACCTCTGCTCGTATGTTGGGGTGGAGACCACCTCAAGTGAGCGGATGGTGTTTTTGATGTGGACTTGACATGACAGGGCATAAAAATATGCAGAGCTTTTTCTAATGTGAGGGTATGCTGCTTCTTCTCTTCCCTTTCCCATCTTTAAATCTTTCATATTTCATCCTAAAATGAGATGAAGTTGATTATATTTAGAGAACTATGGAGAGGTGAGAGGATGGGAGAAAGGGTTTGCTATTTCATTGCTTTTCCAAACACTTTTCCATTGTCTCACATCACCTTCTTCTATGATATGTGTAATACAGCAGGGGAGAAAAACTTCTGCATAAAAATGTGACAAAGTAGGTATAATATCTAATTCCATAATCTTAAAAGAGTATTTTGAAAATGTTTGTTTTGATTTATTTTTATTATTTCTCAGATGACACCTTAAATTTCAGTTAAAGCAGCATATTTCTAATGATCATGAAACTGAACAAACTCCCACAGCGGCCAAAGTTTACACCATTTGATGATTCACTCAAGGAAAAAAATCAGCAGTCTGTTAGATCTCTTTTACCTGTTTGGTGTCTTTTCAAGTGGGCAAACATGTCCAGTGCTACACCACCCATAAAGCTTTCCTGTTGTAGCAGCCTTGCTTTGCAATGAAGTCTCTTGTTAGTGGCTTTATTGCTTCCTCCTCAAGAAATGACATTCGTGTGGTTAGTTAGAACTTTGGAAGAGAATATTAAATTACTAAATGGGATATCACTTAAAAGAAAACCAATTTTTTACCATTGTATGACCTGTAGGGGAAAACGCCGATTGAAAAATATGTTGTCCTAGCAGGACCTGCACTCTGTGCACATAATCTGCTATGGTTTTGTCAAAAGCTGTGTTGTATCTTCATAAAGGGTTATTTTAGCTTAGTTTTCTCAAACCCTGAGGGCAGAGGAACAACACACATTTTTAGGCATGAAATTTCCCTTCGGTTCTCCAATCCAACCTCAGATTGACATCCACAAGAGCTGTGTGACAATTTCTGTTCACTGCTAACCTCTTGACTGAATCCTTTCTCCTAATATCTTCTTAAAACAAGGACATTTTCTCTGCTATTTCATCATGTGATGCAAGAAAGACAGAATATTTCGTATGCAAGGTTTCACAGAACTGGTCTCAGGCAACCTCACTTCAGAGCCCCACCATCCACACCATCATTTTTACTCCGGGACTTTGAGAGCTTCTCCGGAAACACCTGGGAGATGCAGGGAAAACTGATAGGGGCACTTCAGCATAATGTCTTACAGATGGAACAGGTGGGCTATCTTTGCTCTACTACTCCATTTAGTTTCAGAGGCTGTAGTCCTTCATTTTATTTTTTATGGTCCTGTAGCTTTTGCTTTTGTTGGAATGTGCATGGATGCTTTGGCCTCGTGTGTAAGGGCATTCTGTGTTTAAGCTGCCCTTCCTGGGATTACCTGAAATCCTGTTTGAGCTTCTATGGGAACAATTTGGAAAGGCTCATTCATTTTATGACAATGTGTCACAACTGACAGTAGCTATGAATAAATCTCCAAGGCAGATATTATCAAGGGTTCCTCCTGTAACTGCGTCACTCATATACATTCACTCGTAAAAGGCTTGTGCTGACTTAGAAATTGTTTGTTTTTTTTTTTTAATTTTTCGGTATCTCAGAATCCCTGTATTTGAAGAGGGTACATGCAAGAGCAAAATATTAAGTAACGACTAGTTATTACCTTTCCTTGTATTAGAGCTAATAAAAAGTACCACCACAAATTTTTCAAAGTTAATAATCATTTTGCATTAAAGGCTAAGACTGTAGGTAGGATATAAACATTACAGCAATTATTTATCTGAAAATTCCATTATACTATTTTCTTATTCTAGCTACAATTATGAAGCAAAAAATCAAAACATATAGAAGGAAAGAATTTTGATTGACATGATGAAGTATGGTTTTATATTGTATCTTCTATGAGTTAAATAAGATTCCTGACCCTAATTACGAGTGTAGAGGATTAACCACAAATGCTGAGCATCCTCCTAGTACACATGCACACTCCTGCACCTGCAAGTCACTCTACAATTTATCAAAAGATACAGGTGCATTTCAAGACACCCTCCTGCACTGTGGAAACCTGGCAATGCTCCATGATTACCATGAAATTTCTAAATGAATTCTCATTTTTAAAAGCTGTGTCATTGGCACATTATACATGCATATTGAAAGTCAAGGACAAATGTAATAGAAATTGAAGACATTCTCCACCAAGATTGATGCTTGCTATTTTGTAAAATTTGTTTATTGTTTGGTATGTGTTTGTTTTTTAGAATGTCTTTACAAGCCAACCCCTTGAGGCATCAACAGCAGCAGCCTAATCTCTCCAGGGACATATTTTATGATATTGAAATCTCACAGAGAATAACACTACAAAACCAAGTAAATTAGATGAGCACTGGAGTTCCCAGGACTGATGTAGGTATACACAAGCCTAGGCAACCAGCAACTGCCAAATTAACATGTATTTCTTTTATTAATAGTGTATATTTATTAAACCAAACAAATAAACAAACTACCACCAACAAAATCACAGTAAGAGAAATTTAAATCAATATATTAACATTTCTGACAAGTCAGAGTATAGGCTTGTAAAACCAATCAGTTTATGCATTTAGGTTTTGATTCCTAGAACTGTTTTCTATAATCCAGACTAACTGGAGAGCACATGTTTAATTGAAAGGAATGTCATAGTTCTGTCACCATAAAAGTGAGGGGGCAACTTCTAATGTTCAATCACAAGCCTTCAGGGTTCTGACAGTGCTTAGCCCTTTGCAGGAGGGAGCATTTCTTTACTTTCTATTTTTCTCTTCAAATACCAATGTGCAGGAAAGTCAACACACAATTATAAGGTCAATGTAAAGAAAAAAAGCCCACAGTTTAGATTACTACATATAGCACTCATAGCATTTCAAAGCAGCAACAACTTGGTCATGCAAGACTGTCTTTTAGTATTACGCTCTTAATTTTGGTATTGGTCAAGATATTTTCTGCTTCACATCTGTCTCTCAATCAATCAGAAAGTATTTTCTATCTCTATTCTCTGAGAATCTTAAATTTTTATATTAGCAGACATATTGATGCACACTTTATAATTTTCATGTGTTATTCATCGATTAATCTCAAGATGCAGACATGTGGACAGACTTGGATACTGACTACACAATAAAGTTATTGCAAATTTTGTTTCATTTTCTACTTAGTGCAGAGAAAATGTTTCCTGCCAGGTTAGCAGATATTTGGCCTTATCATAAGAACTCACTATGTACAGCTATTGTAAATGGAGAATATATGAACTCAGATGCAGATGACATAATACTGTGTTCTTTTCAGTCTTATGATAATGACATACACAACCCAGCTTCTTACATATTTTTCTTTACATCCAGTTATATGACTGAATTATGCATTTTTTGCATATTGCCTGCATTACTGCTTACAAACACTGAAGAATTCACTTAATGTTTTGGGTAATGTCCAGTTGCTGTTATTTTATAAATTCTGTCTATAAAAGAAGATCCCTATGACACTAGCAGGTAAGTTTTGTAAGAAATGACAGGGATTGATGAAAAAGAAGTTGACAAATTAATCTGCTTCTGCTGTTGTTCTTTTGGACCTAAATATTCATTATCTGGCTTCACCATAGACCCACATATTGTTATGTGAATATAGAAACTGATCCTCAAAGGTGGCTCATGGCTTAAGAATTAGGACATAAGACATTAATTATTCACATCTTGAAATGAACAAAAGATATTTTCTCAAGTACAGTAATAAGTGTTAAATAATGAAAATGTTTCCAAGATTCTAAACAGAGGCCCAGATAATGATTGGTATTGTAAGCCACAAGTCCTGCCCAAAATGTTTGCAGGACTGATTACTCTCTGAGTGCCTTGCACTTTGTATCCATGCTGCTTGATCTTTGCCAGTAATTACTGTGAAGTGTGAGATGAACCTTATAGCTGTGATGAACTATGAATAGAACACTTAGGGAAAACAATGCTATGGATATTTGCTACTGCAGGATGATGGCAAATTTTGTACACTTGTATTTAAGCTAAAGGGCAACTGAGGTCCATGAAGTCTCCTAGTGGTCCTCGTCCTGTAATAACCCAGATGAAGTGAAGAACACAGCTGGAATAGCCCAAATATCATTTCTGACCTGCATAAACTTCTTACATTCTCAAACAACAAAGAAGAATATTTATGTGTATCCAGGTTTATCATGGAGATAAGATGGGATTCTTCTACAAGAGACTAGTGATACAAAGCTATTAATAATATTGCAGTTGCTGAGATAATTTTAACCATGTTTCAGAAAAGTCAGCATAAAAGGAAAACATTGTTCAGGTTGCTCTTTTCTCCTGTTTAGGGTCAAGAGGAAAAAAAAAAAAGAAAAAAAAAAGGAGAAAAGAGTGTCTGATGGCTCTCTTGGAACTAACAGAATTAAAGTATTGATCAAAGACTTTTAGCCTTTTACTGACAACAGTTCAAACATCATTGTTTTATAAAAGGTGTCTGTGCAGATGCCATTTCCCCTCACAGCAAATTCCCACTAGATATGCATCATAGTGTGCCAGGCTCTGAGACAGCTGGTTTTAGCTCCATATCTCATATTTCTTCTCTAAATGCTAAACTCATATATGGTCACTCTGCCTTGAGAGAACACTTTTCACTGCCATTTTCTCATCATGGTATGTTTGGACTTTTGTTAGAAGAAACAGACTCTGTAGGCAAAGCTATGTAAGAAAGATGGAAAAATCCCTTTTTATTGCCTAGGCAACTGTCATGTACATTGCAAGAGTTTTTAATTTCATGCCTTTACACTCACACTTACAGTACGATCTTCAAAGGTGTTTCATGACAATTATTTTAAGCCATTATATCCAGTGGAAGTCACAAATGGCATAATTACTCATTTTAAGTTTGTCCTTTTGTTTTCAGAGGTGCCTGACACACTTCAATGCTCAAGAAATAATAATATAGGAGTAATATGGTATGAAAGTCAACCTTAAATTTAGTCATCCATGACTGATTTCTATGTACTTAGGAGAAAAACAGTGTCTGATTTAAGACATTCTTTAGCACTGAAAAATCCTCATCTCTTTTACTCAGTTTGAGAAGAAAAAGCCCCACAAATTTTCTTCCAGCAGTATTTTGCTTATCTTCTCCTGCACATTCACAAAATAACATGGTGATGTAAAAATAGAGACTCACATATAATATTATTACTACACCAGTATTATAAAAAAATAACATTAATGAAAAATCCACTGCTATCTTAGCAGTTGAAGCAAGGCATTGAAGGGTAATTTAGGACTACATGAAGCAGCCTATAGTCTTAGCTCAAGCATTTTGGTTCTCAATAGTATCTCTCACACAAAACTAGGAAGGACTTGTGAGGACTATCCTGAAGTTACCCCTGTAGCAGGCATTATCTTGGCTTCAGGGGTCAGTTACACAACTTGGAAGAGGCAGGCTATGCCAACATCAATAACCTTTCTCAAATATTTAATTTCTAGTTGGCCCAATTTTATACTATTACCCTTTAAGAGGTCTTAGCTCTGCTGTAGAGAGGAATTGTGACACCAGAAACACCCAAAACTTCCAAACATCCAAAAGGTCTTTCTTAGGTAAAGTATGTGGAAATGTATATTCTGAAAAGTCCTAATACTTTCAAAAGAGCATTACACTGCAGTCCAATACTAACCAATTCCTAAGTAATTACTTACACCACAGAGGGCAGGAGCGCTGAAAGGAAATTACCAGCACATGTTACTTCTGCAGGAATCAGATTTAGCACTTAGAATATTTAAAAATATTTTAAAAATTATTTAAAAACAACAACAAAAACAAAACAAAAACAAACAAACACAAAAAACCAACAAAAAAAACCAAAACAAAAAACCACAAACCCCAACACAAAAAAAAAAAACAAAAAAACCCAAAACAACAAAAAA
>VXAU01004744.1:1245544-1277974 GCA_013399695.1 Formicarius rufipectus | reverse complement strand
AAAAAACAACAGGAGAAGAACCAACTGGAGCCTCTCAGATACTTGATTTTAACTGGTTATTCACACTGGAATTTAGGAAGAACACAACCCTCGACTACAGCTGAAACATATTCCTTCAGAGTTTTGAGGTCCAGTGCATGAGTAGGATGTGGGTGTCTATTTAAAGCAAAAGAAAACTCCGATAGTACAGTGCTCCCAATATCACATTGGACTTGTGACAGAGGGAGCAGTGATGCCCATTGAATTGATACTCCTTTTTGTACTGCAAATCTGTCCACTGAAACCTCATCAACTAATTTTACACAGCTGCTGTGTAATTTGTCTCACTGTAATGCTCCAGGGATTTGTTCTGGGTGATAGAGGGGAAAACTCAACTGAACAATAGTCTCAGTTCAGGTGGTTACAGCCAGGAGCAGGTGTATTATCTTCAAAGACATGCTTCTGGCTATGACAAAACTATTCACTCTGATTTGTGGCTGAAAAGCAAAACTCTCAAGAAAGAACCAAACTGGCAAGTAAAGATGAGGTGAAAATCAGAGGGTTGAAAAACCTGATCAGTCTTTAACTGGAGAATCACAAAGTCCAGAGTGAAATGGCATTGAAACTTTTTACAGATGATGAGATGCTTTTCAAGAAGCTTTAGGAATTCTGGATTCTAAATATTCTTACATTTATTAAATGCAGAATTAAAATAGCCATTGAAATTG
Source organism: Formicarius rufipectus (assembly GCA_013399695.1). Classification (NCBI taxonomy): domain Eukaryota; kingdom Metazoa; phylum Chordata; class Aves; order Passeriformes; family Formicariidae; genus Formicarius; species Formicarius rufipectus. The sequence goes on along the minus strand of VXAU01004744.1, from coordinate 1,277,267 downwards.
AAGTGTTTCCTCCTGGGCAGTAGCGCATGTTCAGCAACTTGGCTTTTAAGGAACAAAATATTTTCCAAAACTTGTACTGATAAGGGGTTAAACCCTTTTGGTAAGTGTCTAAGCCCATATTGCTTAGCCTTAGCAGCCTAAACTCTGATGACCAGACTTCTCATAAAAAAAACAACTTCTACCTGATGTCTTTTGAAAAGGTAGTCAGTTTCTTTATTGCCTTTTATCTTCCCCGCCACGCCACGCCCCCCACCCCCCCCCATTTAGCCCAGTCTCATGAATGTGCTTTCAGAAAATCTGCAGTCAAGGTTTAAAAGCAGGACGGACTAATAAGGATGTACTTTAGTGAGTGGATTGCAACAATGCTTTTTGGATGAGCTCAACACTCTGACAGAGGTGTTCCCATGCATAGGTATGGGAAGATAGCTGAGGGGGAAGGTGGGAATATTAGAGGAAACTGAGACGTTATATTCATATCCTAACAGAAGTTATAATGTTACGGAAATTACAGGGTAAAATTCAGCTACTGCTCCCTGAATGGAATGTGGTTTCCATGCTCAAAACCTACTCCGTGATAGTTCCCCATACACACAATCTTCAGTTCTAATCACCTGCCAAAGAGGAGTGGAATGGAGGGAGAAGCAGAGTGAAGACACTACGGCCAGACACTGTGGAAATCTTTGCAGGGAGGGGAACTCAATGGTACTTTACAGCTGATAAACCGCACAACACCTGTCAGCCAAGGGAGATAGGAGATGATGTCTTGCTGCTGAGCTAACAGTGGTGGTAAAACTGTGTGAAATCTGGGCTCCCCAGTACAAGAGAGACATGGAACTCCTGGTTAAGGGACTGGACCATCTTTCTAATGATGAAAGGCTGAGGTAGCTGGGCCTGTTCAGTCTTGGGAAGAGACAACTGAGAGAGGATCTCATCATTTTCCATAAGTATCTGAAGGTATTGAGAGGATGGAACTGGACTTTTCTGAGTGGTGCCAAGCAATAGAACAAGAAGCAACAGGCAGAAACTGATGCAAAGGAAGTTCTAAACACAAGGAAGAACTTTTTTACTGTGCAGTTGACCACGTGCTGGAACGTATTGCCCAGAGAAGTTGCGAAGTCTCCGTCACTGCAGATATTCAAGAACTGTCTGGATGCAATCCAGTGGTAATGTACTCTGGAATGATCCTGCTGGATCAGGGAGGTTGGACCAGATGACCCACTGTGGTCCCTTCCAACTTGACCTATTCTGTGATACTGTGACAGCATGTGCTACTTGTAGATTTTGAATTTATAGCATTATCACCAATCTGTCAGGTCTCAAGGGGAAAAAAAAAAAAACAAAAAAAAACACAAAAAAAACAAAAACAAAACAAACAAAAAACACAAACAAACAAAAACCACAAACAAAAAAACCACAAACACAAAACAAAAAACCAACCAAACAAAAACAAAACAAAAAAAAACATGGGGGGGGATCAGTAACCTCTTTTTTCTGTAAATAGTGACAGGATTTGATTAGTTTGAAAGCTGCAGAAAATTTACTCTAATATTTTCAAAACAAATATGTTTACATTTCATGTTAGGAATCATGACCAGATTATATTTTCCTGATCCTCTCTTAAGAAACACTTTGTTTTGAGCCTATAAGGAAATTCATTGAATTTCAGAAAGTGTAAAATACACAGAATTTTATTGTGCTTTTTTCTCAGGAGACTTTTAGTCTACATTTATAGCAAGAAAAGGCACTGAATGAGATTTAATTTTATGGGGATTTAGGTGCCTAATTCCCATAGGTTTCTTTGAAAACTATCTGTTTGATAAATACATTCAGTAAATTAAGACCTCTATATTAATATATTTTCAAACTATGGGTCGGGTCATTAGATCATCTAGCCTGTCCACTTGTATTATATCAGCTATAAAACTTCATCTAATAACTTCCCTAGTAAGCCAAATAGTTTGTGCTGTGTGAATAAATATCTTTAGGGGGGTAAAAAAAAATAAATCCTTTCTGGAGTTGAACACATCCACAGACAGAAGACCTGCAACTTCACTTTGTATGTATGCTACTTGTTACTCATTCCAATAACTAAATTATGTCCTTGATTTCTCAACTGAATTGGTGCATCATCTCTTTTAAGATTTTTAGTACTACTTTTTAAACAACTCTTAGATTCTGAGCTCTATCTTGGGAATATTATGTGCCACCTAGTTTAAAGTTAACTATAGTTGGAAGATTTCTTGAATGAAACTGTTGATGTGCTAAGAAAAAAAAAATTAATTATGCAAGGAAATTTCAACCTACAGGCTTTTCACAATGTATTCAGAAGCGTCAGTATTTTATGTTTACATATTTTGCACAAACCAGCTTATCCTATCTGAATAAGCAACTTCTAAACATAAAAGAGGCAGTAAAGATGCCTGTGCAAATATTTCTGGAATGGTTCTTGCTATTCACAGATGCAGCCAAAGCACTTTATCTCTGTGAACATTCTTGCCAATAAAATGTTCTTAGTTGAGTTTTAAAAAATTATGAAAAAGAACAGAGAAGCACTGTGGAACTCTAAAAGTACTATATGGTATTTGTGAGCATGTATTTTACAGACTGTTTAAAGAGTCCACTATTTGCTTAACTTTTTTTCTGACATGGACACAGTTTTATATTTCCCATGACCATCTAAAAGTGTGTAGACACACTGTGTCCAAAGAGGTAATTTGGATTTGAGATACTACTAACACTACCATGCTCTGAAGTTAGATATAAGTAAGACAGTTCTGTCACTTGCTACTGGGACCGTTCTTTGCTTAGCTGGCAAAAAGTCATTCTGTCAAGAAGAGACAGCAGAGTATTCCCCCTTTCTGCCTACTCAGGGGTAAATATATTTTGTTGACTCTCTCTTCTTGTAGCATTATCTTGACACCTTCATTTTTGTGCTTGTACATGACATGTTAGTAGAGTTACCATACTAAAAAACCAAGAAGCAGGCTAAGAAAATTGCAAAACTACATTGTATTTCAGCATTTCAAAATAGCATGATTCCCAGTTTCAGATGGAGTTTAAACCACGTGTAAAAACAATTTTTGAAACAAAATTTAATCATGTGACAATAAAGCATATACTTCTGCAGAAATTCCATGCCTAGCTGCAAACTAAGTGCAAATTGGAGGATGTGTTGCATGTATTTTCCTCTATTAAGTAACATTTTTTTGAAAGATCTTTTCTTCCAGCCACTAAAGAGCTATCAGATTTTGAAGTGCTATGGAAAATAATATGTACAATAGAAGAACTTCAGCCACAGGCTTCTCTAATTACCTTCTCCAGTGGTCTTTAAGTTTCTTTTTGCTCTTTCCCATCCTCAGCTGCCACCTGGCACTCTTCCATTAGCACTAGAAAAGCAGGCCAAGCTTGCCAATAGCATCATTTGAATGACGGGTTGTGAAAATTCATACACTCCACAAACTCATCCTTTTCCTCTGGAAAAATGGAATTTGACATCACTATATTTCTTGGGGTTCTGATGTAAACTCCGGTCTGTGGAGTATAAGGCCATGGTCAGTAATTTAGTTCAACAGATCTAGAAGGATTTTATTCATAATTTCAAAAGCTAAACCATTTTCTTTCTTTTCCTTCCTTCCAAATGCTACTTTGCTTCTTTTCATATGCAATTTTACATTTTTAACTTTCAAATGTTGATGAAGTACTTTCATAGGATTCATAGCCTTCAACTGTTAGATACCTATATTTGCTGACTATAGCTTGTTATCTCAGATAACACATCTCAGCATGTATTAGAAACAATTTTCTGTTAAAAAAAAAAAAAGGAACTGCCATATTTTGTTAAAAAATAATATTTTAAGAAATATCAAGTACAGGAAAACATTTGCAAAAGTGATATTGATCAGATTCAGAGCGAAGTTTCTTATCAAAAATCAGTAAGCCTATTGTCAAATTTTTATATCCTATGGAAATAGGTAGAAAACTCTATCCAAAAGAACTGCTTTGTTTGGTTCAGAACAAGGCACCTTCAGTCTTTTCTCAAAGAAATTTTTGCTTAAATTAGCCTAACATAGTTTTTATATAACATTAAAACAAGTTTTTAAAATATTTGCTTTGTCATTGAATTACTAACTTTCCTCTGTGTGACTCAATTTAAAAAACAAAAACAAACAAAAAAAACCAAACAAAAAAAAACAAACAAAAAAAACCAAACAAAAAAAAACAAACAAAAAAAAACAAACAAAAAAAAACAACAAAAAAAAAAAAAACAAAAAAAAAAAAAAAAAAAAAAAAAAAAAAAAAAAAAAAAAAAAAAAAAACAAACAAAACAAAAAAAAAACAAACAAAGGTCATCACAGCACCCAATTAGATGGCCTTGCAAAGGTTTGTTCTATAGTCCAACAAGAATCAACCACACCTGCTGTGTACTGCAGTAAACCAAAAGCCTGTTATTTTGCCCATGTTTTTCGATGGAATTGCTCTTTCATCTTAGTTATTAAATGCATTGTTTTCAGAAATTCACATCCCTCACTGAAAGACAAGAACTCTTATTTCTTCACAATTGATGTTTGGGAGACTTTCCTGGGATTTATACAATACCTGTACCTCCAAAGTCATACTTACTACAAAAAATTCAACTGAAATTCACTACACAGTCTTAAAATAAAAATACAAACAAACCAACCACTTTTTAATCTCAATATCTCTTCAATATCTTTGGCTCTTTTAAAACCAAAGGCTCTCCTAAATCCCGTGGTACAGCCACCTCCATTGACATCTGCCTCATAAATTCACAGGACCGCCATTGAGTTCAAGAACTCAATGTAAACTGCCTAGATTCCATGGAAGCAGCTTATATCTCCCATTGATTCCAGTCCTTTTCACAGTTATGTGTATCTTCCAGTAGCTTTCATAGATCCAGTCTGAGCAAACTGTTCATGTTAACATGAGGGGGGGAAAATAGGTTTAAAAAAATCTAGGAAAAAAAAAAGAACACAAACAAAAACTCCCCCCAAAAATACAAAAAAAAAAAACCCTACCAAAAAAAAAAAAAAAAAAAAAAACAAACCCAAACACACACATTAAAAAAAAAAAAAAAATAAAAACCACACAACACTGAACTCAAGAACACAAACATAAATTAACCTAGAATCACTCAGTGCAGAGACCAACCTTCTGCATTCCCTAAGGCTAAGTACTATTTCCATGAAACAATTTCCAAATAGCTCAGGATTAGGTGCTACTTTAGAGATTTTATCCAAAATAATAACAGTATTATGGGAGTCCAGTATTTTCATTAAAGAACCACTAAGGGGATAGTTGAGTCACTCCAAAACTACTGAATCCAAGGGCAGCTTTTCTCCTGCACACAATGCAGCACAACCCAACTCCCTGCAGGTATGTGAACCTCAATGAGTAAGTGCAGTATTACTCCTTCTGCATGAAGTGCATCTATTCTTTCTTTTTGGCAATTCATGTAACATTTCAGGCAGTTGCCCTGGTGATGGCTAGACTAGTTTAATAAGATCATGTAGTGTTTATTAGCTGAGAAAAACAGTTATGTCTCCAGCATTCCCGGGAGTTTATTTTGCCAGGAATTCCTGCTCACACAACAGATTTCAACATTCCTCTTTTAAGACAGGAACAAACAACTGAACTTACTGAGAGTACCCTTTGTCAGAGCTTGGTACTATTTTTCTAGTAAAACACAGACAATTTATATGTTCACATGGAGGACATATTTGGCATACAAAGCAGTTTCAGCAAAAGATTCCTGGGTGCCAGAAAGAGGTTTCCTGTTATTTCACATAGATCTTCTGTTACTGCTCAGAACAGTCAAGGAACTTTTATGCACAACTTTGAAACAGTAAAATATTCTCAGTGGTTAATAGACATAGACTATTTCTCCAGGTGTAGAGTAAAACCACAACTATAATTGTTCTACCATGAGACAAAGCCCTGAAAATTGCCAGTGACCAAAGAGCAACAGGATACCCATACTTACATCCATGTTATGGTTAAAATAACTCATTTGTGTATCACTGATTTTATACACAAGGTCCTGGCACAAATTTGGGCACCTAAAAACTATTACCTCTTCAGGGGAAGTTCCTCCAGGAAGCAATATCTGCCATAGAACTGCCATTCTCCCAGGAGAGCACAGCTTCCAACACCACCAATTTTCCTGGGCAAAGATTGCCTAGGCAAGGTACTAGACACTATTTTTCTGTCCTAATCTTACTGTTAGTTCTCTACAACTTGACTCAGCAGTCACAGGTATTTTTAAGCCAACTACAGAGACAACAGCCTGTATCCAATCAATTACATTCAGGAAGGATTCAGGTCAGGTGGGGGAGTAACAATGCTTCTCCCCCTCCCCTTCCCGGCCCCAAACTGGGCAGGAGGAGGTAATCCTCAAATAAATATGCAGTAAAAAGAATCTCAAAGAAGCCTGACTTTTTAATTCTCCCCTTTTTGAACAGACTTTCAGGGTTACAGCAATAATTCCCCTCACACCTTTCTTTTCTTTTGTGCATATTTACTTATTTTAATACACTGATAGAATTGCATCAGGAAAGGAAATTGCTAAGGCCCAGATGTCAAACTAAGCATCAAGGTGAGTGGTTTATTTTTGTCTTTCTCCCCCAGTATGTTCTACTATAATGAATAATTACAAAAAAACAATACTTTTGACCTTATCGCGACCTTGATAATTTTTACTTTATGGCTTACCTTTTCTTTACACTTTACTTTTTCTTTACTAGAGCTTTGTAACAATACACAATAGCACCAATAAGAGCAGACCTATAAAATGGAAGAGGCATACTTCAGACAATCCCAGTACAAAAACCTGTTTGAAACGAGCTTGAAGGAAAATAGTTGTAATGCTAGCCACAGTTACATTTCTTAAGTAAAACAGACTAACAGAATAAGTGACTTTGTGGCAGATAAGAATTTATGCTGACAAAATTGCTTTTTCAATGTTCAATGGAGAAAATGGGGAAAAAAATCACTCCCATGAGATAAAACATTGATCATTTTAGCAAGTTTCATAAGCTGTGTATTTTGTGTCCTAGTTGTGTTTCTCCTTCCTCTATATTTATGTAAAAAACATATACAGTAGAAGTGAAGCTCTTCCAGCTTTCTGAGGAACAATAATCAGGTCATACATTTTAAATATGAAATTTTATAATTATATTCACTTCTATTGTCTACAGAGCTGAATATACTTTGTATAGCATTTCAAAGCATGGTAACAAAACATGAGAAGCCAGTCAATTACTAAAAATATAAAATACATTAAATCAAACTAACAAGGAAATAATACATGGCAGTTTATTTAGACTAATTACATAAAAAAATTGTTTTTACTTATGAATGCTTAAATTAGAAGCAGCTACTTTTGCTGCACACAACAAAGCTTCGGTGAAAGAAAACATCAGTCCATCTGATCTGCAGAACTCTGTCACCTACAAAAGAAGTATTTAAACAAGGCAAAATGACAGTTCAGCAGGTTCAAATGAGCCCATATAATTTATTTATTGTCCTGAGATAAATCACAAATCCTTCAGCAAGTCTGATTTTAGTAATTTATCAAATTACATGCGTGAAGCATACAGAATACATGCTCTACTATTTAAAAAACACACAGCATCTAAAAAATGATTCTTTGTCAGCAATAAAGATAATAAATCCTTATGCTCTACCAGTTTGCCTCAGGCACCACCTCTTTATCTCCTGTCATAGACACTCATAATGTCTTACCCAAATAACATCTAAAAGTAGACACCCACATATTTCAGTTAAGGTCTTAATTCCAAGATTTCCCATTAAAAATTAAGGGAAGCTTAAAAAAGATCGGCCAGAGAATAAGGACTTTACAGAACTGAAGTTCAGATTAAGCATTTACACAAAAGACTTCCCTGTGAGATTTCATACCAACTGTACATCATCTCTTGGTGGGGGAGGGAAGTTGGAAAGAAAAGCTGCATATTGTGTCCAGATTAGTACACAGCAATAAGGTGTTGAGTCTATTGCCAAATACCTTAAGATCTGAGCTATCAGAAAAACAGGCGAATCATTTAATGAGAAATTTAGAAGCTGCTACTTCACAGACCAGTTTATTGCTTTCTTATTTCCTTTAAACAGAATTTTTTCCATGCTCCTTTTATAAACAAAGGAACATTCTCAAGCAGGTCTGTCATTGCGTTTATTTGGAAATCAGTGTTCTAAGAAAATAATGGGAAGGCAGTAAGGGTAATAAAGTTTTAATGTAACTATAATGGAAAATTTTGAGGTAGGAGTTGTTTATTTGAAAAATACACAGTCCATTCCTTGTTTTTAGTGGACCCTGGCGTTAAAGTAGCTTTATACCTTACTGCTTCAACAACAGTACTGACAGCTGATGCAAGCACCTCACTATGTCTATTTGATGTGATAATTATCACAGGGACTAATCACCTTCGAATCTAAATGTGGGAGTTTGCATAGCATTAGTAGGAATATCTCTTTTCTAAGTTATTTCAAACACAGCCTTGACTGTGTAAGGTTTAACACGTCTGTGATGTGCTAGCAAAATTCTAGGACACTTCTGTATCTGTCATGCTGCAACTTACTAAATTTCATCTCAGTTTTCTGTGGAACTTCTCCAACTTTGGCTGTTACTCTGAAGAACACTCATTTGGCTTTAAAAATGTACTCAGTGGCACTTACATTTGCATCTGTTAACATTCTCAGTGTGCTGAGTGCCATTCCTAAAATACCACAAATGAATAAATTCATAGGAGAATCTTGGGGATTTTAGAGACCTAAATTTTAGATCCTCTTCTACACTGTGAAATGCAGACATTTCAAATTAGCCAGCCTAGTATGGGGACAGTTAAATGTTCAGCAACTAGGGGCTCAAAATTCCTTGGAGAAGGATTTAGATAGTCAGTGTGGTTTATATCTCTGAAAAAGGGAGTAATTTAAGCTGCGTTTCTTGTTAGCATCCTAATGTTCTCAGAGATTCACAATACTAAGCTCTTTTTTCAAATGCCAGGAACCAGTCAAGTTGTTTCGAACAAAAAAGGAGCTGATAGTCAGTAGTTCAGCACTGGGATTACACAGGAGTGTGGGAAAACAAATGCTGCAAAGGCAGTTGAGTAGCAACCTGGCATGGGGAATTTCTCTCTCCCTCCTGTCAGAGCTCCATTCCAGCCAGAACACAGGCTAAGAACTCACTGGAAAGGTAGAGAGGCAGCAACGACCTCTGCAGAGTACCTTCCCCACTTAAAATCCTGACATCTCACAGGACTGCACCTACATCTTCTACACTTGCCCATTGCAAGCCAGTTGCCCTCCTTCATTATTGTAAATGCAAATAATCCAGTTAGCCCTCCTTCACCATGACAAATACTTTTTTCATCTGCCCCTTTCCCCTTCCCATCTCTACCCTCCAGATTTCCCCCACCCGTTTGAAAAATACTGATTCAGTGATTAGAACATTTGTTGGCACAGAGGTAGGAAGCCAGCCCACTCACCTCCAAGTGATTATCTGAATGAAAGTGACAAACTCATGAGAATTTTCATTTTCTTGTTCTAGGCCAATGCACTGTTAATTATTTCATGCCTGAGCACATCTGTTGGCTGGAGACTTCCAGGTAAAGTAGGTGAAAAATTTGTGAACCTTGGCAGGGCTAAGGCCTTAATCATCTGCCAAGTATCTCCATGCTACGAAGACTTTGCTGGCTATAACAGTGCACCAACAGCTTTCCCAGAGGAAAGATGATGCAGAAGTTTTAGACACCTGCAGGGTTAGGCACAGATTTTGTTCATGACAGTGGGTGTCTGCAAAATTAGCTAGCTCTCCTGTCAGTCCATCTCCCAACATCTCAATCAAGTACTCACAAATGAGACAGTAGGGCACCACACACTACTGCAATATGCGCACACAACAGGTTCAGCTTAATTGAAATACTCAGACATAACTAAGGAATGTTATTGTTCTACTTTTCCCCTGAAGATCCACATGATCACAATCCTCATCTGCATAATCTGCCTGCATTTCCCCAGTGACTGATGCAGGATGTGCCTTTTCTGGAGTAGCATTCCTGCTCCTCAGAGCTGGGTAGTGTTGTTTGGCAATGACTGAGAAGTTTGGAATAAGAAAAAAGACTGTCAGCATTACAATACTCATGATATGTTCCATCTTCAGAACTTTTCCCCCTAATGTCTTGCAGTGAATGATGCAATTAAAATTTTGGAATTGCAGGCATGGTGATTGAGTGTTCAACTTCTCATTTTCTCTGGCAGCTACTCAACTCCTTTGTCCAATTATGGCAGGAACTAAATGAATTGCAAGTGAAATAAATATTCCCCAGAACATTCCCATTTTATCAATATGTGCTTCAAGTTCTGAGGACACTTAGCACCATTGTGTCTCTCACATACATGATTTCAAATTACTATTTCCTTCTGAAAACTGAGGACTATCTAGTCACACAGAAAGAAGCACAAAAGAAAGTAGCCTTGAACACAGTGTTCCTATCTGTTTAATATAAAATTTCAGAAAGATCGACTGAATAGTCTCAATACTGGAAAAAAAAGGTCGATACTAACTGTACACTTTTAAGGAATACTTTTGTGATATGACTCAGTGCTTTTTCTCATTGTTTTGAAAATAATTTGACTGCTTTTTGACAAAATATGTCCAATACCATAATCATTGAAGAACATCACAATCATTTTCATAGGCTGGTAGTTTATTTTAGTAGCATCACCTGTAACTTTCTTCAGAATTTGCAGGAATTATGTTTGTGTACACTTGTGTGCAGGCACAGGAGAAGCTGTCATTGAAACCTTGCTATAAGTTCTGTTGAAAGAGTTTGAAATATATAGTCAACATCAGAAGAAAACAGTTTTAGGTTCTTTGTTAAACAGAAAGGTGGTACTTCTAATCATGTAAGAGATAGAAATGTTAAGGCTTAATGATTTGAAAAAAATCAGCCATTTGCAAAAGCAGTGGGGTATATTGCTGAGGCCAGGTTTGTACTCTCCAGCCAAAGGGGAGGAGAAAAGTTTTGGGGTGAGTGGTGGCAAAACCCCTGGTATTTATGAGAACAGCCCAGGTGCAGAAGGGGTAAACATCCATCACCAGAGGATAACCACTACAAACCAATCTTTGCTTATCAACTAGCTGGGTCTTGAGCCAGATAAAGAAGAAGGGTCATAACAAACAGATCCGACAGAAGTGAGATAATGCTTTATTACCATGTTAATGTCCTTCCTTTGCCACCTTTTGGGGCCTGCCCCAACTCGTGTTACAGGCGTGGCTGCAGTGCCACGTTTGTGTCATTCGGTGGCAGAGAGGACAAGGCGAGGTCTTCCCCTGGTGCTCTGACCCACGTGGGCTCCCAGGATTGCTCAACAGCCTGACATTATTGCTTTTCTGTTTGTATGTTACACTTGAGAGGCGGCGGGCGTTGGCCGAGTGGCGTAGGCCCCCGCCTGTGGAGCCGGCTCCTCCTCTGAGGACGCTGGTTTGAATCCTGGAGGAACTCGCTGTCACCGTCCGAGCTGCTCGGCCGTGGCAAGATGAGCCTCAGGAGTAAAGGGAGTGGGGCCAGTTCTGCGCACCCTGTGCCTCACTTAAAAAATCCATTGCGCAGGCTTATCCCAGGATCTTCATTCGTGAAGTCCAGCCAACAATGTCCTTCCTTATACAGGCTCAGGTGTGTAATACTCCAAGGAGAATATTGGGACATTCACACATAGTTCTGAAGGTGTTCATCCCTTCTGATGGGGCATAACTGGCTCAACTAAACTGATGTGAGAAACAGCAGTCATGTCTTAGAAGCTGTCATAAACCATCGAAGACTTCCAAAGTGCCTGTAAAGTAATTTCTGACACCTTCCACCAGAGGACTGCACACGGTCCATGGTGTTGCAACACAGCATAAAACTACCCCTGCAAAGGTGGTAACTGGACTTTCCCATCTGAATCTGAGTGTATATTAACCCACTGAACTTTGTGCTTCATGGGTTTCCCCACCCCTGATGGACCAAGAGTGTGACCATCGCTTCAACCAACAGACATGGAAATTGCAACAATCAGGTCTCATTCTGTATCCACAGGTCGTGATATCTTTTCTCCCCACTATCTACTCTTTTCCATTGTTTCTCTTTCTTTTCCTTATATGTTTTCTGAAGTTATATTTTTATATTGTTGCATTTCTATAAATAATAACCCAAATTCCTACATATCTCCTCTCCATTGCACTGGTCCTTTGGTGTTGCTTCACTGTATTCTACCCAAAGGGATCTGTAAACAAGAACCTCAGTTACCATCTCCTTCAGGGATGGGTTGTAACAATGCATTTGTGTGACTAAATTCAGCGGACCTGGAGAAAAAGCATCACATATACATCAATCAGAGTATCAGTGTAGACAAGGAGAAGGGGCTTCCTAGGTCATCAAATTCAGTACACCATGGTTAATTGTGATATAATCTTTATAAAATTTTCAAAGAACTAACCTAAAGTGATTCAGGATTTTTGTCACAGTATCTATTAAAATGGTGTTCAATAATTTCTATCCAATCATAATTAGAAACCATTTTACAATTTCTACAATAAAGACCAGATGGTAAATTAAATTCTGTTAGGTTTTGTGTTAATATGTCCTTCTTTTCTTTTTTAATATCTCTTCCCCTTTTTTTTGGTTGTTTTTTGTTTGTTTGTTTGTTTTGTTTTGTTTTTGGGGTTTTTTTGTTTTGTTTTGGGTTTTTTTTGTTTTGTTTTGTTTTTTTTTTAAACTCCTAAACACATTATCAAGAACAGGTTAATCTGGTAAATCCATAATGCATCTTATCTCCATTTAAAAAAAAAAAATCCATATTTTTTGTGGTTTTAGCTAAATGGGAAGGATTTAAGTGATGAATATTTCATACCGCCATGTCATTTAAAGCATGGGAATTGCCCCTGACTGAGGTGAATTGGGGAAGACTGTTCTCAGGGGTATCAGAACCTGCTGTAAGGGTGAGTCCTTGGAGTGGGGCATCCTGGAAACACAAGAAACAGGAGGCAAAAGAGTGGACACAGGCTGGAACTGGTTCTCTTGGTACCTGTAGACTGTTGAAGTCTTTTCTGGGGTGTTCAGCCATTTCCTTCTCTGTCTGACCAAACCCAACTCACTGTCAGATGGACAGCTTTGCTCCTTGTTTCTTGAAAAGGCCAGGGGAACACCATCGCACTGCTTCTTCAGAGCACTTTTGGAGCTGTTTCACAACAGCCTGGAGTTGCCACCACCTCGGCCCAGGGGCTGCCCCATCTCAGTGGCAGTCATTTCTCTCTGTCACCCACCCAAAGTTCCACCACCACATGGCCCGAGGCTGGCCCGCCCCACCAGACCCAGCTCAGCACCAGGTCAGTTCCAGTCCCAACATCCACACCCACATGGTTGCCCTGCTGGAACCTAAGCCATCACCTCAGCAGCATAAGACTTTCTCAAGCAAAATAGCCTTCCAGGTTTTGTTTTCACCTAGGAGGAAGGGGGTAGCTAGGTAATATTTTTCTGCTGTTGATTTTTGTTTGTTTGGGTTTTTTTGTTTGTTTGTTTTTAGTAAAACCACTATTTTTTCTTTCATTCAGAGTCCTCATAATTTTTACCTTCTCTGTAATGGAGGAGGGGAATAAAAGGGGAAGGGTTTATCTCATTAGAGATCTCAACCTCCTTACCTTGCTTTTAACACAAATGCTCTATTTGTTACTCTACTGTCACAAGGTAATAATTTAAATAAATAACTACAGTTATTTAGGACATTTGAAGCCTGATCTGTGTTTTCATGTGCTAAAGCTTTTGGTCTTCTAAGATAGAGATATCTGCTCATCACTTCCTTGTTTAAATACCTTATGCTCTGCACCTTCTCCTCAAAGTTATTATCTCCATCTCTTGTTTCCACCAGCCATCCTGCTTGTGCACCATTTCTATCATCATCTTTAATTAATTTGCAAAGAAGAACCTTGAAGTCCCAGACAATAAGCTGCCATGAGCCAGCAGTGTGCCCTTGTGGCCAAGAAAGCCAGTGGGTCTATTAAGAAGAGCACTGCCAGCAGCTCAAGGGAGGTGATCCTGCCCCTCTATTCAACCCTGGTGAGATGCATCTGGAGTGTTGTGTCCAGTTCTGGGATACTCGGAGAGATGTGGAGCCACTGGAGTGGGTTCAGCAGAGGACTACAAAGATGATTAGAGGACTGGGGTATCTCTCTTATGATGAAAGGCTGAGGAATTTGGCCCTGTTCAGCCTCCAGAAGAGATGACTGAGAGGGGATCTCATCAATGTCTAATAAGAATAAGGGGAGAGTGCCAGGAGAATGGAGACAGGTTTTTCTCAATGGAACCAAGCAATAGGACAAGAAGCAACAGGCAGAAACTGATGCAAAGGAAGTTCCACCTGAACACGAGGAAGAACTTTACTGTGTAGGTGACTGAACACTGGAACAGATTGCCCAGAGAAGTTTTGAAGTCTCCTTCACTGCAGATATTCAAGAACTGTCCGGATGCAGTCCTGTGGTAATATGCTCTTTAGAAGAACATATTTTTTTTTATTATTATTATTATTTTGCTTTTAATGATTCTTGAGGTAACCCAGTACTTCCTGATCCCAAATACCTTCTTTGCTAGTCAGCAAATTCCCCTCTGTTCTCTGGCTCACTATCATTTGAATTAATTTTAGGCTTAGCAATTATGCATTTTTCTTCATTCTTCCTACTAGAAAATTAAAACAAATGACATTATTGAAGTTTCTGTACTGAAGATGAAACTTTAAGTAATGTATCATATTGAAGGAGTGCTAAAAAAGCTTATGCAGGAAGCAATAGGTTTTCAATGGAAATTCTACCACACTATGTTTCTTAAACCATAGCCAAAGGTGGAAGAGGTAGATATGATCTCCACATTTTTTCTATACATCTGAATTCGAAATTTCAGTGTGGCCTGCATGTCAGGTGGTTTGGAGGCTGTATTTCTAATAAGGTTGAACATGTTACATAGATATTTTGATTAAATTTTGGGAAAAAAATGTATGGCATGCATATTTTTGGTATTCATTATATGTCTTGGAAATCTCTACATCAGCACTCTAATGAATTATTTCCATATATTTTCTTTTGTGTTAGTTCTTAAAAGTTTTTCTTTGTCATAAATACCTCATTATCTATATTGAAGCAGAAATCCTGTAGGAACCTCATGACAACGTACTGCACTTCAGTCAGGGCAACCCCTTGTATCAATAGAGGCTGGGGAATGAACGGATCAAGAGCAGACCTGCCAAGAAGGACTTGGGGGTGCTGGTGAAGGAGAGGCTGGACATGAGCCGGCAATGTGCACTCGCAGCCAGAAAGCCAACCGTGTTCTGGGCTGCATCAAAGCAGAGTGGCCAGCAGGTGGAGGGAGGTGATACGGACCATCACTCCACTCTCATGAAACTTCTTCTGGAGTATTGTGTCCAGTTCTGAGATCCCCAGCGCAGGAAGGACATGGACCTGTTGCATCGAGTCCAGAGAGGGCCATCAAGATAACCAGAGGGCTGGAACACTTTTCCTGTGAATACAGGTGAAGAGAGTTGGGACTGCTCAGCCTGGAGAAGGGAAAGCTCCAGGGAGACTATATAGCAGCATGCCAGTACCTAAAGGAAGCCTCTAAGAGAGCTGGATAGGGACTTCGCACAAGGGCATGTGGTGATAGAACAGGAGGGAATAGGATAGGATGGCTTTAAACTAAAAGAGAGGAGATTTGGATTAAATATTAGGATGAAAATCTCTACTGTGAGGGTGATGAGGCACTGGCACAGCTTTCCCAGAGAAGCTGCAAATGCCCCATCTCTGGAAGTGCTCAAGGCCAGACTGGATGGAACTCTGAGAAACTTAATCTAGTGGAAAGTGTCCCTTCCTTCAGCAGGGGGAGTGGAACCAGATGATCTTAAAAATTCCTTCCAAACACAACATTCTATTACCTATGTTTCTATAAAATGATGAAAACTTTTTTTGAAATGTCAAGAAATAAATAGCATCCTTGTTAACTATTAATGATTCAAAAAATTAGATAATTTCTGAGTCAATAAATGTGTTTGCAATAAAAAGATTATCTTGAAAGTTCTATGCTTCAGTCTTCTAAACAGATTTAAATTAAATTTGGATGAATAGCAGAAATCTATCTGCTAATGATGTCAGTTGCAGTGTCATAGTGTTTCAAAACTGTGAAAAATACTTAAAATGCCCACTATTTGTTCTTTATTGCATACTATTTATAAAGGTCATGTCTTCATGGTTAGGTAAATACTTAGTCTTTCTTACATTATCACACTAACTTCAGATTAACTTTACTGAAGTAAGCATCTAAATACAACCTTCCAGACTGTCTAATACAGAAACCATGATGCTTTTTTTTCCAACTAATTAATGCAGATATAGAAACAGAAGAGACATATGATGATATAATCTAAATTTTCAAAATGAAACATTTGGATCAACATTTTCTATTGCAGTCACAGTGCCAGTATAAGACTTGACTTTACAGCATACTCATTCCTTTTTTTTTTAAGAATATTTCATTTGTTTTAAAAAGATTGTCTTTAAATGTATGAAAGACATTCAAAATATGTTGTACAAATCTACAGCTAACACTCTGATTCTCTTTTCCTGCAACAGTCATTATAATCTCTGAACAAAAACAACCAATCAAACAAACAAAAAAACTCCACTTTTTTATGCTTTGAAAGCAAATTACATACTGGTCATTTTATGCTTTTACTGCTAGATTACTTTACTGGATTCTCTGAAATAGCAAGAAGTTAGTGCCATCTATAGACAGAACTTAATATTGAAAAATAATAGAAAGAAATTATAGGTTTAGCAAACCAGTCAAATCAAACAAAGCTAAGGTCATTCTACAGTATAAAATTAATAGAAAAATGCCTCTGTCCTGCTCATTATTTCCAGTTTTTCCAAGAAACACTTTAACACAAATAAAGACTTTAACCCATAACAAAAACAATATAATTTTTCTTTAAGTAGTTCTATGAAATCACTTTAACACACCCTTGTTTAAAGTAACCCAGCAGTGGTTGCACCATTACTGAGTCGTTTCACTTTTTATTGTTTCATTGCTCAGATGAGCTGCCTTCAACAGTTATTATAATGACTGTTACTACTTGCAAATCTAGTCTTGTAAAGCTTAAGCACCTAAGTAACTTGAATTATATGAATAAGCCAATTAACTTCAAAAGTTTATCATATGCTTTGTCTTGTGGGAACATGTTCATAGATCATAAAATTGTCTGTTGTATGCATCTTGTTTCCATTAGCTGCAAAGCTTCTCTCCTGGTTTTCCATGAGATTTAAAATTATATATATTTAATGTAAACATGGTATTGCAAAATAGAGAAAAATATTTGCTGGTAACCAAAATCTACTTAAGTACTTGATGAGAACTAGAAAGTTATCAGCAGAGTAGTACTTTCTAAACTGTATTAAATACCTTAGTCTGTAATTTAGGTGGTGTAAATGTGTACATAAATATATTTTCTCTCAGTTTTCACCTCTATTAAAAAAGAAAAAAAATATTTGTATGTCCAATCCATTTTTCCAAGAAACACTTTTTAAATTAAACAAGGTTTCAAATCAAAAACAATGTCACAATGCCAGAAGTAAAAATGAGATTCAATTTGTTGAAGTAATATAGAGGAAAAAACATTGCTGTTATTGGTCAATAAGGATCGATATTTTCATTATTGTCAAAGGACCAGCCCTTCCTCCAAGCCCTTTTAAGCAACCTCCTTCTATTAATTCTCCTTTCTCCACTATTTTAAAAGTGGAGTGGGGAGCTAGAAACACCTGGCAGAGGACTCTGTGCTCATGCTGGAGATGTGCAGAGCAGCAGCAATGCAAACAGGAACACAGGGTGCAAAATGCCTGTAGTGTTTGCAAAGTGGTAACCACAAACTCCGTATGTGCATAAAATACATCACGTGAAAAAATATATCACATGAAATATCTAAATGTCTTGTTTGGATCTGAAAGGTGAGGTCAGGAAACTGCATATTATAAGTGGGAAATTCAAATATCTAGAAGTAATTAAAATATAGAGACTTTTTTTAGGAAATTATCATATAATTGACATTGCTGTGCCAAAATTGTATGGTACATCTGACTTTGGCACCTTCAAAGAACGTGCCTGTGTATTATTGCATGCAATTCCATAGCTCAATCTTAGCAGCGTTTGAATACTCCATTGAACACACACATCCATACGTATATGGATATAAATATATATAAAATGTGAGGAATAAAACTGCTTTAAAATCTCTACATTTTTCCTGCTATAAAAAAAAAAAGTAAAATATAAAGCATTACAGTACACATAGAAATTCTTCAGTATTGGCAAAACAATTTCACAAAGAGTTTTTCTTCTGTGCAGTTCAGCACAATTGCAACTATGGTAGAGAGTTTCTAAAAGGAATTGGGTTGCTTGAATTTGCCTGTCAAACTTATATATTCTCCCTCTCCTTCAATTTCTTCCAAGTGCATAGACAAATTGCCTTCTTAACTAACCTATTCAAAAGGCAGATTTGTCCATAAAATTACTAAGCTTTGAATTTTCTTCATCTCATGCTAGTCAAAGAAAATGTCATAGTGTCTCCTCAGATTTTAGCAAAGGCACTTGTGCCAGAGCCATGCATCTATTGTGGCAAAGCTCAGCAAGTTGGACATTAGCAAAGAAGGATGAATGAACAAGTGACTAAAGATAGTGTCATAAAGAAACAGAATTTCCTGGGAATCTCATGATTTCATTTTTTATTTTGCCCAAAGCTTTTATGATGTTCTTCTGCATCTGCAGTTTTCACTTGGCAAGCTCATGAGCAACCTTTATTTTCACACTGCTTCAGAAAATAAAGATGATGGATTTGAAATGGAGAGGGTCTAGCTGGAATTTGGGGCAGTCTGATGAGCAAATCAAAAAAATGGACAGCACTTGATACACTTGTTGCTTTCAGGGAAAGAAGTTTCTGTTTTATCCCTCACTTAACAGCTCTAAGAAAAAATTAGAAAAAATGGCTGAAGTCCTACGGTTTTTGCAACCCTTCTGCTACCTGAAAAGTGAAGGCAAATAGCTCAGTACATTTCATTTGTCTCTCCTTTATTCAAGCCTGAGAGATTTACAGATAAAGAATATTTGTCAAATAATTTTCGTATGTTTTCAACAGATCTTGAAATCTGGAACTGATGTAAGTAACTTCCATCCCTTTCTTTTTCATGTACAGCATTGATTCTCAGTGAGAGTACTGCTCACAAATGTCTATTTTAATATTCTTTCAAATGAAAAATGATAAATACATAACTTTTCAGTATGATTAAAAAAAATAATCCTTCCTTTAAATATTTCTCTAGAAAGAAACAAATTATAAAATTACACACACATAGCATCTGGAAGAAAAGAAAACACATGAGGTTTATCAGTGTTTAAATGGCTCAATCAAGCAAACTTACAGTTTGACTATGGGCTGTTTTTTGAACTCCAAAGGAACTAAAGACAATGATCAACACTTGCTGAGGCTAACAAGACTTTGGGCATGGGATCAGGCCACAAAATGTCACATGTTTTTATGTACAGTTCTGAAGTGAGTCAGTAAGATTAATATCTCATATTTTGGAGTGCTTTTCTGAGACCATAATCACTTGGAACACTTTGAATAGCAGGACAGCCAAGATGATCACAAAAAGAGGACACATCAAATTAACCAGCTTTTTTATGAGAATTATGAAAGAAATATCCAGAAAAACAAAGCAGTAAATTTTTTTCAATTGAATTTATATTTTTATATTTTTTAAATGGAAGTTGTAACAAACAGACCAAGAAACACCTTATTGGCAATTGGCCCATCAAACATAAGCATTAAGATAATCCAGAAATAATTCAGTAATATATGCCAATAATAAATATGATTATGGGACAAAGATCTTCTTCTAGCACCACTAGAATTACATTAATTAGATTTGACTATTTCCTCATAAATTACTCACATACCAGTAGAGTCAAAACTTATACCATCCTAAATAATACGCTTTATTTGTTTTATTTGTTGCCCTATAAAACCAATTTCAGATCTATGTGGATATATGTATGTGTAGTATGTGTATAAGTAATAGTGTTAAATGAGGAGATAAAGTAATTTTATGAAGATATTTAAAAAAAGGCTAGGAAAAGCATTCAGTGAAGAAATTGAATATAATCAAATATCAGTGTTTTAGGGGAATGATATGAAAGGGCTTTTTTTTTTCTTTTTGTTTAAAGGAAAAAATGAAACCATTTTGAAAGGCTGAGATATTTCCCTGCTGTGGTCTGGAGTCCTTGTAATATAACTTTATTGACTCTTGTGCTGTTTTGAATTTGTATGAGGCCATTTATACCATTTATGAAATCTCATATATTACTGTGAAGCACATAATGTGGTTATGTAAAATGTGTTTTAGTTGCCAAGGAAAATAGAGAAATAAAAAAAAAAAGAACCAAACCCTTGGTGTCTTTGGGATATTTTAGTATGCACTGAGCTTTAGAGGATGAATACAAAGCCAAATCCAACCTGAATGTTGTGGGTTTGCCCTGAGGCCTTTTCTTTATGTACTCTGCTTTCACTTGGAGATAGATGCCTGTAGAATATTGAGAAACTATATAAAAAAAAAAAAAATTAAGAAAAAGTGATCAACCACAGTCTTGTCCAACTTCAAAAAAACCCAGACTGTTTCCACTTTCTATAAAAATGTTGATTTCTTCTTACTAGAAGGCAAAGAAATTGATAGAAAGAACAGTATAATGTGGAATAGTGTGCTACTGGATAATCCTTTTCCATGGAAAGAGATTCAGTCAGTCTTCTACAGCAAATGCTGTAGACTTTTACTCAGTGTGAAAGTATCCCAGCTACAGGGTCTGTAAATTCTTGTAAAGGAGGTTTGAGAGAATTCAAAAAGGTAAGGTGATGGAAGGAACTTAAGGATTATTCTGCGTCCCTTGAGTGAAAGAGCTTTGCTGGAGTTGCAAGAAGGGAAGTAAATCTGTCTGGAAGTACTATATTATCTAGTGGTAAATTGGATGTTAACTGAGTCAATCTCCACACAGTTGTAAATCTGCTGTAGGAGAATTCAGAACAGTTTGTCAGTGTGGTAGCAGCTCTAAAAGACTGACTCACCCCTAGCAGAGAACAGCAACTTACTTATGGGGCATGAGAAATGAGGCCCTGCAAGAAATTTCCTGCTCAGCCCATTTGAAAATAAAAACAATGGAGGAGCTGACCAATTTGCAATCCAAATAATTAAAATACTGTTCAGTGTTGTAGACCTCTGTGAAAGAAACCAACCACAGGAATGCTAGTAATTACTGATGTTGCTTACAAAAATACAGATAGAGTAGTAATTATTTTCTCATTTTATATATGAAGACATTACTCAATGTGATGACTAACAGTAGGAGAGGACATTTTTTTTCTTCTTATACTAAGGCAGAAAATAAAACATGAATACTTACCAGGCAAAATGCTGTGCTCAGGGGCTTATTGAAGTGAATAGAAATAACTATTTTTCTGATTTCATTATACAGGAATATTGCATAATTTATAATAGAATTGTTTTGATGTGCCATTGTCAGCATTAAGCCTCTCAAAGATTGTCATAGGTTTCTGTAGCTGTATTTTAGTAGAAGGGGGGGCTACCAGGATGGCTTCTGTTAGAAGCTGCTAGAAGTTTCCCCTGTCCTGCGAAGCTAATGACAGCCAAGTCCAGGAGGGACTTCCTGCTGGTGGCCAAAGTTGTGGCAATTAAGAATCACAGTCACACCTTTGTGATAACATATTTAAGAATTTAGGAGTGTTGCGCAGCTGGTAATTCCAGCCGTGAGATAACAACGCAGTGTGAGAGACCAAGCTCAGAGAAGGAGGAGGAGAAGGAGGGACCCCACACTGGAGCAGGGAGGGGAAGGATGAAAAGTTATCCCCCCCAGTGCAGCCCATGGAGATCCATTGGGGTGCACACACCCCCCTGCAGCCCACGTAGGAGCAGGTGGATGCAGGACAGAGCTGTTGCCCTGTAGGAAGCCCAGGATGGAGTGAGATCCTGGAAGAGATTTGCGGTCGTGACTTGTGGAGAAGGAGACCCACACTGGAGCAGGGAGGGGAAGGATGAAAAGTTATCCCCCCCAGTGCAGCCCATGGAGATCCATTGGGGTGCACACACCCCCCTGCAGCCCACGTAGGAGCAGGTGGATGCAGGACAGAGCTGTTGCCCTGTAGGAAGCCCAGGATGGAGTGAGATCCTGGAAGAGATTTGCGGTCGTGACTTGTGGAGAAGGAGACCCACACTGGAGCAGGTTTTTCCCCCAGTAGAAGTGTTGCCCGGGGGATGGACTCACGTTGGAGAGGTCTATTGAGGACAGTCTCCTGTGGGAGGGACCCCATGGGAGCAGAGGAAGGACTAAGAGCTGCAACCCCCCTGCAGACCGTGGTGAAGACTGTGGTGGAGCAGGTTGTCCCCCTGCAGCCCACGGAGACCATTGGAGTGCAGAGACCCAACTGCACCCCATGGAGTGACCCACAGGACAAGAGCAATGGCAGCAACAACAACTGCCTGCAAAACCCCCATTCCCTGCTCCCTCGAGCAGCTGGAAAAAGGGAGGAGTGGGAGTAAGAAGGTGTTCTTAAGATTGACTTATTTCTTACTTTTTAGTTTTCTTACTTTTAGTTTTAGTTTTTATCTTGTTAGTAATAAATTGAAGTATTTAACTGCTCTGAATTTGTTTTGCCATTATCTCTCAGCTGTTTTTTTGCCTTTTCTCTTTTTCCTTTCCCTCTGGGAAGGGGGCCTGGAGGTTTGGCTGGACGTCGGGTGAAAACCGCCTCAAAGATTACCTTCAGTTTTCTCTTAGAACCGTAAAATATCACAGAATATTTCATGATGGAAGAGACCCATAAGGATCATTGAGTCTAACTCCCTGCTCTTCAGAAGACAACTTAAAACTAAACCATATAAACAAAAGCATTCTCCTGATGCTCTTTGAACTCTGACAGGTTTGGTTCTTCTTCATAATACACCTCAAAATGGTTTATGTTTTAAAGCTCAGTCACATTCTTGACAGTGCATAACACTACTCTTTATCAGGGCACAATCTACGGCACTGGCAACACCAAACCTCAGGCCAACAGAAAGTTCTTGTCCAAGTTTACCACTCATAAATTCTCCACTGGCTTTGGCTGCTAGACTCAGTTCTACTCTTGGAAATCAAGAGTAATTCTACCAAAGACAATCTCTTGTAGAGCAATGTTTTCAAACCAAAGAGGATTCAAAATTACTTTGGAGAAATCTCTTCACAAGGAAGAAAAATCAAAGGGGACTCAAGTCATTTGTTGGCACAAGACAGTTTTTTTCACAATAGAGAAAACTACTTAGGAAAATGGTCTTGATAAACAATTTATGATCAAGTCAAAAGATGGATAATCTGTCTGCAACTCATACAATTGCTGTTTGGAAGTTATCATCAAGTTCAAGATCCGGCATTGAATGGAAAGAGATGTTCTTTAAAAGATTATAGCTAGTTTTGATAAGCCAGTATCTATACTTAATGTTTTACCAATTTCTAATGTATTACAGAATTGCAGAATACACCAAGCTGGAAGGGACCCACAAGGATCAGCGAGTCCAACCCTTAGCCTTGCACAGGACAATCCCCAAGAGTCACACCATGTGCCCAAGATTGTTCTTCAAATGCTTCTTGAACTCTGTCTTAACTCAAAGCTTAGTGCTGTGACCACTGCCCTGGAAAGCCTCTTCCAGTGCCCAACCACCCTCTGGGTAAAGAACCGTTTTCTAGTAGCCAACCTAAATGCCCCCTGAGACAAATTCATCATAACCTGTCACTGATTACCTCAGAGAAGAGATCACTGCCTGCCCCTTCTCTCCCCCTCACGAGGAAGTTGGAACTGCAGTGAAGTCCCCCCTCACTCTCCTCTTCTCCAGGCTGAACAGACCAAGTGCCCTCATACAGCTTCCCCTCAAGGCCCTTCATCATCTTCATTGCCCTCCTTTGGACTCTCTCTAATGGCTTAATATCTTTCTTACATCATGGTGCCCAAAATTGCACACAATATTCAAGGTGAGGCCACCCCAGTGCATAACAGAGAGGGACAATCCCCTCCCTCAACCAGCTGGTGATGCTGTGCCTGATGCCCCCAAGGACATGGTTGGCCATCTTGGCTTCCAGGGCACTGCTGACTCATATTCAACTTGCCACTGACCAGTACCTTTTTCGTGGCACTCCTTTCCAGCATCTCATTCCCCAGTCTGTACGTACATCCAGAGTTACCCCATCCCAGGTGCAGAATCTGACACTTTTTCATATTGAATTTTCTGTGGTAGGTGACTGCCCAGCCCTCTAATTTGTTGATGTCTCTGCAAGGTCTCCCTGCCTTCGAGAGAGTCAACAGCTCCTCCCAGTTTTGAATTGTCTACACACTTGCTTAGTATCCTTACAGTCCTGCATCCAAGTCATTTATGAAGATGTTGAAGAGCACAGGGCTGAAGATGGAGCTCTGGTACCCCACTAGTGACAGTCACCAGTCTAATGTCACCTCATTCACTATTACCCTCTCTGTTCGACCCATGAGCCAATTGCTCACCCACCACATGATGTGTTTTTCAAAGATAGAGTAAAAGCAAACCCCACAGCCTTATACACAAACACTACTGTATGACATTAGAGATAGCTGGAGCTGATTAATGTCAGTTAACAAAACACAAATCTCAGTATACATAAAGGTTTTCAGATTCTGTATAGTACTTCCCAGGAGTAACAAATATGTACTCTGAATCAGTTTGATTCTATGCTAAGACTAAAAATAAACATGCTAATGCTTTCTAAACATTGATAGCCAAACCCATATTTTTAATTTATATACTATCAATGTTGATTATTAAAAATGTTGAGCTCTGTAAGCCATCTCAAAACCGACATAAGGCACTGTTACTCTCTAGTTCTGAAAGTAGATTTATTTAGGATATCTATGTAATCACTTAAGGATCTGCACTGACACTGAAATACATTCACTTAGGCTGTATCCACTATTGAGTGCATCCATATAAAATGGAATTTACCATGTATTCCAATGAACTTCACCTATATATATACCTGAGTGAAGGCAGGGACGCTCCCTTTTTTGCTTGTCAGATATGAGATGAATTCTTAGTGCAGCAGCACCAATGCAATTTCCCCATGTCTTCTTAGCAGTATCTTAGTTATTTTCTCCCACCCTGTTCTGCTCCAGGCCACTCAGCTATTTTGTTTATGCATGTGACAATCCCTGGCTGTCTTGCTCCACATTAGTAAAAATTCCTTCTCTGGTTTCTATATATTTTCAATGTTTCTAAGAAATTTGATGAAGGATAGATAGCAAAAGAGGCCAGACCACCAGTCACTGTAAACTGGATAGCTCTGTGGATTTGAGTGAATTAAGACCAAACTGTACTGATTCACAAAATATGTTTTTCATGCTATGACACTGCTTTGAAACTCTGTTGTGGCTGCACAGATTCTTCATTTTTTGGATGCCTATTTAAAAACCAGACATTTCTGTTTGCTGTGCATATTCATTTCAATATGTACTTGAAGCCAAAGAGATCATATGGATCCACACATAAAATGCCTGGAGTCATTCATGTCCACTGAAAAATACTACTAGGGTGACCAGAGGTGGAACCTATAATTTAGCTGTCAGATTTTGTTAATGGATCCATAAAATAAAAATTATAGGCTGACAGCATCCTCTGTTGGGAAACTTCCCATTGAGATATTCTGAGGTCTCAAATGAAAACTAAGTGAGAAAAGTGCTGTTAATATGGTGGTGCTTTGGGGTAGCTAGATTTCTTCACAAATACTCTACACTGCTCGGGAAGGGTAAATGCATAATATTAATATTATGTCTCCAAAGGAGATGTGTAAACTTTCGGGGTGAGAAATATGATAGTCAAACACAGAGATCAATTACATAGGGATCCTATTTATTCTCCATCATGAAGAATCTTGACATGAAACTTGAAGTCTTTCTAGAAGATGTGCTGCACTCTGGCTGTGGTTATAGTCTGAAGGAGGGAGACGCTTGGTAAATCACAGAGGCAGTGATATGGAAAAGGTAATCAAAATCCTTCTTATCTTTAAAAATCTATCAAGATGTGCTTTACACCAAACCAAGTATTTCTTAAGAAATACTGTTGTGTTGCAGCAGCACAGTCCAAAGCTGTGCCCCTGTCAGGCCAAGAACCAGGACTTGCTCTCCTACTGCACACATTCCTAGGAGGTGCAAAAGAAGTTTCCTCCCGTAGTACAGGAGTTCATGGGGTTCCTTGCTTCTGCTCCTTGATAAAAGAAAAGAAGGAAAAGTCTGTTCATATTGAAATATTAGGTATATTTACACAAACCTTTACATTACAGCTATCTGTAACCCTATTTAGTAGCTCTCTTCAATGTGTCCCTAGGAACATTGTATTCTGTCTCAATGTGTAAATTTAATTTTTTCCCAAACTTATTTGAAGAGGAGAGTGGAATTAACCCCATGAGGTTCAGTGCTGTAAAGTGCTAAAGACTTGCAGTTAATAACTGAAACTCAAGTTTTTGGAAATAGGCCCTTCTCTGTGGTCTCATAGGTAGGGTAAAGGGCTTGGAGGGGATGGCAGAGCTCTGAACATGAGAAGTCGTGGGCACTATGATGGAAAAAATTCCTATAGTCTTTAAAACCTATAGCAGCAATTTCATCTTTAATTAAACTGAAGTTGAGGGAAATAAAGATGCAAATAACTGCCTCAAAGCTACAGCAGTCAGAAGCACAGGACCACAGCAAATATCTTGTATTATTACACCTTTCTTTCCTCATTCATCTTTAGATGTTCTGTTTGTTGTTTTTTTTTTATTTTCCTTCTTTTCTTTTTCATTATTCAGTTCTCAATTCTCTTTTTTTCTCCATCCATCTGCTATTTCTCTGTAGTTCTTAAGTACATGAGAAGCTGCATCTTTCTTCTCAGTAAAACAGAGTAAGCAAAGAGTTATGAGCAAAGCATGCCTCTGAAGCATGCTCACCTGGGGCCATTGAGGGATATAGGAGCTTCATATATTACTTAGTGGTATTTAAGTATCTAAATACTTACCACAACAGAAGTCTGCATGGTTTATTCACACACTGATTTTTCTGGGCTGTTCACTCTAACTAGTATCCAAACCAACCACAACTATGCAGCAAAACTCCACATCGTTGTATAAACAACTGCTCCATGAAAAGCAATTTCTCCATGAATCCTTGGGGTTTTGTGGGTGTTTCATTATTTACTTATTTAAATTACTTAACAAATGTACTCAGATACCAGATTGAAAGGCAAGATATACAAAGCAAAGTAGAACATGCACTGGAGAAAATAGAACAGTTTAAGATCAGGTTCAATTAACTAGCTATGGATCATCCTCTTCTTTCCTTTTTATCTAGGCTGGAATAGATGTGATCAAACAATAGCAGTTATGTGGAAGAAAATTTTTTCTGGACTACAAGCAGAAGGATAGTGAACTGCTTTTCCTATTTATTTTTGGAGTTTATATATCTTTACAAATCCTTTTTTAAACTTTCACCAGGAGCATTTCTGAATTGGTCAGCTTTTCCTGATGTCTAGGGGAGCCTTAGAAGAGTAAAATAGCAGAGAAAGCAGTTAATATGATCTTATAAGCTTAGCAAAAGGTAGGAATGCTATATATATTGTTTTTTAAGAGTTTAATTTTAAAATTTGCAAGTTTTCAGGTTGCTAATGTCTATATTTGAGGCAAGAAGGGACAACTTCCCCTGAACTTGCTTAAAATTTTCTTAAAAAACTTTCTTAGAAAACTAGTGTTGTTTATTCAAATTGCAAAATAAAACTGAAACAACCACAGAAAAATAAAGACATTTTCTAATAGCAATTAGAGGGGGGAAAAAGTGGGTAAAAATAAGCAAATGACATTGAATTTGAGAGCAGCCTCTAAGAAAAATAAATCATCATCACTTACTGATTCTTAATATCTTACCTAATTTTGTGTCCCCTAAATGTCAACTTTACAGTGAATAGGAGGATTTTATAGCCACTCCTTCTTCTGTGTAGGAGTGCTGTGTTTTCTTTATAGCTGGATGAGCTGCACTCCATTTCACCAAAAAACCAACAGTTTAAAGCCCTCACATGCTCTTTGGGCACCAGCTTCAATCACTGTACAATACATGGCTTGGAACCCATTCATTGTAAAACAGAGCACTCCATAAGTTCCAAATTACTCATACAAACACAAAAGGAAATGTTTATGAGGGGAGCAAAATCCAGCTAAGTCTTGCACTGCTCTGCTGCCTTGATCATGGCTACAAACCTAAATGCACTGGTTCGTATCTGCTTGTATAATTGTGACTGTGTTCTGCTCAAAATTCATCCCACTGCCAACACAGGTTTCTAAACCTTTTCTCAAGAGTTATCAGGTTCATTCATTTCTTGTTATCTGTAAGAGTCCTGCACAGTCAAGGAGAAGATTCCCTGTGGTTATGTCAAGAGACCAAGGCTTGTGTGGTCAAGTGGAGCTAAACTGAAAAGTTCTCATATGCATATCAAGGGTCCTTCACAAATAGGAGAGAACCAAGTAGTTTCATACCTATCCTGGCCTGGAGGCTGGTGAAGTGTCTGAGAAAAGAGGTGAGATTTAATTGTCTGCCTGGGGCCTTTCAGATGAAGCTGGAGTAGGCACCAGGAGAAAACAGACAGATAAGGGATGTCATTTGAGGTCCTGAAGAAAGATGGGCACTAGGCATAAAAATTCAGACTGGAAAGAATTGCATTAACAAATGGAGAATAAGGTAAAATGTAAATGAAAATGATGGAGCAGGAATGAATTTGGTTTCTGTAGCAAGCCATCATATACACTGTTTAGGAGGTGACTTGTGAGACATATATAGTTTCAAGGCCTAGGAAAACTAATGGTTGTCCTCATGAACTATTTAAAACAACCTGTCTGGAACAATTCAGCCCTTAGGCTCAAATAAATCTTTTTAATTGGGTGCTGGAGGCTCAAGGCAATGGGTGCTGTACGGAGTTTAGAAAACTGTGTGACTCCACCTGCAGTGACTCCATTGGCTTCACCAGAAGCCAATGCATCTACAGAATCGAAGGTGACTCCAGTGGCCACTGACACTTGTAACTCTTCACTGGAGGCTGCCTTTCATGCCCACTGTAGGCAGGGCAATGCCACCATCACCAGCATTTCATCACACTATCTCAGGAGAAAGATGAGGAGAGAGCTGGGGTGGTGGAGGAGGGAGAATCCTCTAAACAGAAAACCTATTGTAACTCCATGACCCAGGATTTAAGATACTCTTAGCATCCCAAAGCCACAAACATGGGTTGTGAATGCCATTTGCAAAGAGAGAGAGAACCCAGAGATGGATCAGTCTGAAAAAAAATCTCTTTATAAATCCATGGTAATTCTTATTCCTGGTGCTTGAGCCAAAAGTTTTGCTTTCCCATTTTCCTGTTTCCTTTAGTAGAGAATCAGTTTGGAAGAGTTATTTACTCAGCAGAGACTGAAAAATAAAGTCAAGAATCATGTTTCTGTTCCTAATTCTGGCATTTTATTTAGTCTGTGGCTTTCACTAAATCACAAATTCCAAGTCCCTCAGGTTTATCCATTTTTGAAAGGTGAATAACACTAGTTCAATGAGTGCAAAGCACTTTGATAAAAAATGAACAAAATATGCAAAAAAAGCCTTTTTTTTCTTTCTTAGCCTTTACAGTAAAGAGAATAATTCACAACGAATAACTTATGCAGTGACACAATCTCCTTTGCCTTTGAATATTATTCATCCACAATGTATAGTTTTTTTCTGAGTTACTTTTTATTCTACACTGGTTAAATAATTTCCATAAATATTTATTTGTTTATGGGCCATTCATGAAAAGTTTATTCAGAATATTTGTCATAGAAAATTTAGAGAATTGGTTAATTTTGGCACATCCAGTGTCTACTTCATGTCTAGATTCATGTAATTTGCTCAATCAGGTCTTTTATGCAAATTATTTTGCTTGTACATCAATTATATTTTCTGTACATATTACTTCTTATAATGTATATTTGAGAACATCCCTACTCATCAACGCATTCATCCAACAACAAATGTAATTTTAAATCACAAACATGGATAAAGAATATCCAATACTTTAGTTAAGGTAGAAGCATCCATTTGCATATGATCTTACAGTATCTTATTCTTCATGTACAGAAAATGAATACAAAGTTACAATATACTCTGGTCTTTTTTTTATTTTATTTTTTTTAATTTAAATTAAATTACCATTAACTCCTTTCACATAAAAGAAATTTAACATGATTAAAGAGAATACTCTGTGGATTTACATTTTCCAAATGGATTAGCAATAGATCTCTTGGAATTCATCAGGTATAAGAATGAAGACATAAAACAGTAATTTAAGTAAATGCAGGGAATACCAAGAGGATTAAAATGAGAGCTCTAAGGTCGATAACGTTACAATGTAGATTTTATTGGAACATCAAATCTTTTGAAACATTTACAGAGAAGAAATATACTTTAGCTCTGAGACAAATTATAGAACACAGAAGTTTGAGAAAGCTATGATTTACATTTTCACTTACCTGAGGGAATCACTAATTGCTAGAAACTCATTATTTAAGAAGTCTTCAAGTAAAATGGAAACAGGGAAAAATTCTGGGTGACAAGAAAGCTAGTTTTAGATATAACTTTGTACTTCTGTTTTTATTTTCTAAAAATAAAACCCTGTAATCATATTTCAATGATAAAATAAATGCATTAAAATATTTTTATGTTGCAGTTTTATCTTAGTGTAAAACTATGAAATAACCAGCAAAGTAATTAACTGGAAGGACATTTATATTTTTAATGCTCAGTGTTCTGTAAGAATTTTTATTTTCTTTAACAAGACTTTAATGCAAATCAAGGAATAGTAATATCTCATGGGTCATAATCTCCAGAGTACCATTTTTCTGCATAACTGCTTTTCTCACATCAGTACAGTCCTTCGAGGACAAATTTTATTTTTAGTCGGGTGAAATCTCAGTTAACATCTTTCAGGGTAATGGACAAATGGATAAGCTCTTTAGAGTCTTACTCTAAAGCATTTGTGAAGTGTGCACACATTTGTATGCCTGTCAACCTAAATGTCTTTCCATCCTCTCCTTCCAAAAGGCCTTCATCCTTATAATTACTACATTTGTACATACACAGAAATTCACATGTAAACACAGAATTTCTGCTGTGAGAAACTACCAAGTATCAGGGGGCTAAAGCTATACTAGTCTGGTAACTGCTAAAAATTTAGCTTAAAAATACTTGACTGAATATATAAACTACTGCCAAAAAAACAAAATAATTTTTTTCCCTCATAAATTTTAGGCTCAGCTGTATTTGAATTAGACCTTACAGTAATTGCATCATCAAAGATATTGGATGTTCATTTAATTTAGTACAAAGAAAGGTCCAAACATAACCTCCATTTCCAGTGTTTGTAACTTTTATCTAATATATTATCTCAGAGTAAAATTAGTCTTCTCATCTCACCAATTAAATCTTAAACAAATCTGCATTCTCAAGCACATTTTCAAAATGAAAA
>VXAU01004744.1:1215018-1245515 GCA_013399695.1 Formicarius rufipectus | reverse complement strand
AAAAGATAAAAGACTGTTAACAGAAAGAATGGTTATGGATAAAGATCCAAATCTAACCTGTCCCACAAATTCTAAAATATACCAAACTTGAAAGGCATATTCTCTTTAATACTTTCTCCTGCTTTATATTCACTGACACAAGGGTACTCTTTAGCAAGATGATGTTTCCTGAGGCATAATAAGTGCTGGCAAGCTCAAAAGAAACAGTGACTACAGGAAACACATATACTGATTGTTCCAGACAATAACACGAACATGCATTGTTTAATCTTCCTGCATGCTCATCCTCCCACACAAAGCAACGTGGGCTAAAAAAAGATCACTAGAAAACACAGAAACAAAATCTGCCACAGACATCTCAATAGCTGTGCATTTACTGACAGTTTCACCCATAGGAAAACAAAGCTCAGGAACTACAGAAAGTTCCTAAATGCAGCATTGGTTCAATATGAGTGTGTAAAGGCCACTGACTTTGAAAGCTACTGACCTGCTGTCTGCAGTGACTATGCCTGTGAGTCACCCTTATATAGAGATAAATTATAAAATCACATTTTAGTACTATGCAATGTTTTCTTTCTATTTGAGGTACAGCTCATCAACACCAGATACAAGACACTACATCACGAAATTGTACCCTGGTACTATGATTAGCTAATGAAGGAATTGCATCACATCAAGCAAAAATCAATTTTGCCTGAGTTCAGTCACCTGTGTTTAAAAACAAATTTAGTAAATCCAGCTGTATCTGGCAGTTCCCAGAGCAGTTGCTACATAGTAGTTGTAACTAAAGCAGGAGACAGTGATGGATAAATAGCCTGCTGTGAATGATTTTGGGAAAAAACAAAACAAAACAAAACAAAACAAAACAACCAAAACAAACAAACCAAAAAAAAACCCCTTAACCATTAAGAGGGTTTACAAGGTTCACAAGGTTTGGGATTTTAGAAGCATAAAATCTTCCCAGCTGCACTCAGTGGAATTCCACCGATGCTCCTGCCATTCACAACAATACATTATTTAACACATGCAGGGGAGAAGCTTTTTGAGAGAAACAGGATTTTACACACCACATGCACGGTTTCCTCGCATGTACTTTTCCTCAGATTGCCACAGACAGCTCCTCACTAGCAAGGAATGTCAATATAGTCAAATTGAAAAGACTGCAGAGAACCTATTTGGCTGATCTTGGACTTCTGCAACACTTTCTGGTCTCCAATATATTCAAGCTTTTTATTTTTTTCTTCAGAGTACCTATATATGGGTAATCTTTCTATTCTTAATTACTATGTTCTACTGTATTTTCTGTGCTTTCTTTGTCTGCCCTTTTTTAGGACATCCATTTTAACCTCCTTCTTCCTTCCAGACCCTTTGGGACCTACTGTGGGCTGAGTAGAGCTTCTGATTTACAGTCCTGGCTTTTTCCTTTTTTTGCTACTGAAAGCCCTCCCAAATTTGATTTTCTCGCTAGTCAACTGCTTTCCTTTCTCATCATATTAAAGGGGTGGTGGTGTTTTTTGTTTTTTGTTTTTTTGTTTTTTTTAGTTCAGTCAGTTCTCAATTGGATATTAGTAAGCAATGAAAGGCAAGCAAAAATCAAAGTCCTTGATAAGAAAAGCCACACACAAGTTTGGCTGTGTGCATTTAACTTCAGATCTGTAGTAAACAGACTTTTGCAGATAGCTCCTTTAAAGAGCAACAGGAGACTGGCAAGTGGCATGCATCCTGCCAAGCTCTCCAGGGCACTGTGTTGCAGCAGGAAACCCAGGAACAGTGATCTGCAGCTTGGATAATCTGCTCCAAACTGCAGGGAATTAGGTTGTGGACTATTTAGTCCATAGAGCTTGTTGAAAGAGTCTGGTTTTTAAAGTACTGGACACATATGAAGTCAAAGCACTAATAAGTAACCATGAAGAAGCAGAAAGATTGGATTCTTGGGCATGTGGTAGGAAATAAGCAGACAAATCTAATCTTTGCTTCTAATTCTTCTTCCCTTCTCAAAAGGAAAAAAATTTAGCACCAATATTTATGTCATTATTTTAAAACAAACCAGAGCAATATTTTAAAGCAAGGGACTAGATCAACATTCCTTCTCTCTGTCTGTCTGTGTCTCTCTCTGTGTCTACATTTTACTGCATTGAATTAATGTAGTATTTTAGCCAATGGCAACTAAGAGCAGCAAACATCAAATTAAGTCTGAATTGCATTTCAGAGCAGCTGTATCTGTGCCATTGCTGTAAGATCAGTCCTGGGCAATGGTAGAACATTCTAAACCCCGGGGTTTACTTTTGGGCTGGACCTGCCACTGGAATGTCTCTGCTGCCACTGAGAATTATGAGTTAGATGGGGAGAGAACAGAGGAAGACACAGGAAGAAAAAAGTGCAATCCTCAACCACAGCCACTGGCTCAAAAGAGGCTATACCTGCTTGAAGAGGATGGTGAGAAAAGCAGGGACATAGGGCCTAAAACCTGGAGATCTAGACTGGTTCCCTTGTAGGTAGTAGGTGTACATCAGTGCTTTTCCTACCATCACAGGGTGAAGAAGAGGGAGTTGGACTCACTGGTGGGCTAGAAGAAAGGGGGGGAAAAAAGGGAGTTATTCCAATAAAAGTTATAATTCCCACCTCTAAAAACCCAGGGTCATCCTCCAACTGCACCTCTGCTAATTTTTTCCAGATCAAGTCCCCATCAACCCTCCCCATCTCCCCTTACCATCTTTTGCTGAGATCTCACTCTGCTGCAAGCACTGAGTTTCTCTTCATGAGACCTTTTACTCTTCTTGGCCATAACCAAGAATGAATTCGGAACCATGCTTGCTTACAGCACAGAAAAGGCTTGATCTAGCTTTTATGTAGCCACAGAAATGAACCATCAACCTCTGTGAGTTCCCAAATAGTACTACAGTGTGTACTGTAAGAAATCCTGGAGAGATCAGACATAGATGGCTCACACAGTACAAACCACCTAATTGCTGAGCAACCTGAGTAGCTGGGTAAGCTGTGTCCCTGGTCAGCACCTCCTCATTTTAAGCTGAAAAGCTACTTGTGGTAAGGAGCCATTCCTATTGTTTAATTTTTGGCTTTTATCTTAAGCCCAAGCTTTCATCATCCATTTTCAGTCACAGCCTCTGGATTTCCAACTCTGTGGCTGTAATACTGATGCAAAACAGAATATTGGAGACAGGCTACAGAAGAAATAGGAGTCCTTGATAACCAGCATTCCCTAGAGTTATTAAATAATCTATATGCACTGCTTGCTTTTCAGTAGGAACTTTTTTTTTTTTTTCATTTTATATATACAGGAAAACTCTAGAAAGAAAGATACAGGCAAAAACCAGACTGACTGGCAACTTTGCAGTTTCTTATTGCTGGTGCACTAGGCAAATTCTGAAATCCAACAGATTAAAAACCAGAGTAAGATGGCTTGTTAAGGATCAATGATTAATGCTGGATATTTTATCTAAATAAATGGTGGATTGAAATTAATGAACTCATAGGTAGCTTCTTGACTCCACTTTTCATGACCATCACTGTAAGTCATACAGAAAATCCTTAAATTATTTTAAAGAGGCAAAATCATAAAAAACTTTATGAAAAGCAAGCAGAGCTTCCTTCAAGATCTATAATTTTTAATTTTTCAGACAGGATCAAAATAGTTGTCACCTCTTTGCAAGAGGTGACAAGAGCTATTCATGATAACAAATTGCATGTGTACTTGAATTCTTAGAGAGAGGAACCCAAGCATCTCCCATGTCAAACCAGGCATATAAGCCTTGGTTGGGAAGTAATCAGGAATGTGGGTAGAACTTCAGAAACTGGCAATTAATATTTCATTAAGTGCAATATGCCAGGGGGGAGGTGGCTCCAGTAGAAGTTGCATTGCTGTTAGTGATGGCAAAGTTTTGCTGGAGGTTGGTACCTTTGACCTAAAAACATCATATGGATTTGAAGAAATTCCTGCCAAAATACTGAATGTGGAGTACAGTATGTTCGACCTTAGTGGGTAGAGTTTTTGGAAATTTCTTCAATGTCAATAGTTTCAGGAAGAAAACAGATACTCTGAAACATTCTCTCAAACAGGCCTTTCCAGCTCATTTAAACTGCTTTTTTTTTTTATTACCACAAGTCAAAATACCCCTACATTGCAAGAAATTTTTGCTACTTCACTTGCTTTACAACACAGCTGGTGTGACCTGGGAGACGTCACAATACAGTATTGTGCCATATTCCTGGGTTGGGCTCTTTAGTTCTTCCATGAACATGAGACAGACAGTTCATTCCAGCATGAAATCAGTTGACTCAGACCATAGCTGAGAGCCGGACCACACAGACACAGAAACTGCAGAATTTTTTTTGTTCTGTACATCACCCTGTAAAATAATAAAGCCAAACCCACACCATATTCCCTAACTCCCTATCATATTTTATTTCCCTCCTGTTTAGTTACAAGCAGAGATCAATGGCTTTCTATATATTCTTCAATGGCAATGCACTTCATATACTGCAATCTTGCAATCCACCACATAGACAAAAGATACAAAGGATCCATTTGCCTGCTTTACCCATAATGAAGACTATTCNAAAAAAAGAAAATAAAAAAAGAAGCTTTGTAAGCCAAAAAGAAATTATGACTTTAAAAATAATAATATTCAAGGTGCTTTGCCCTTTTATAACTAGTTTTAAACTATGTCTCATTATTCACCAGTATATTTATTAGACTTTTGTGTCAGGAATATACATAGTTTGTCCTTTCAAAGATGGTCGGTCACACAACTTACTTTCCTCCTTATATGTAAAGAAATAACATCCTTGGATGTTATTCTTCCCTAAAAATCTATGGACTTTCTTTTAATTCACCCCTGAAAACAATAACTAAATGAGAAATAGACATGTATCTAATAAAATGAATTCATTTTTTTCGTGTCCCTAAAGGACATTTGGGGCTTGAAGGTTCCTACGCATTTGTAAAATAGAACACTAAGTCTACAATGTATAGTTTTAATAGTCTTTGCTTTCATTAACATATGATAATCGAAGTTCAAAATGCCACAAGAAAAAAGCAAACATCTTACCTGAATAAACAATGTATACGTAATTGCAAGTGCTAATTTAAATTGAAGATGAAACAGAAATGCCTTCGAAATTTTTCCATCAAAATCCTTTTTAGAAGGAGAATGATCATCTGATATTATCCTCACCTATTTTGACACATTTAATTTTTCAGACATTTTGATTATCGCAGTCTTTCCTCATCTGCAGATAACCTCTTTGACATGGATAATCACTCTGAGTGTTAACTAGCTTTTCCTGATACAAAAATCTTAAATGTCAAAGAAAATAATTCTAAGATAGCCTGACCTGGTGGATTTGGAGTGACAATATGAAAATTTATGAACTGCTGTGATGAAGTCATTATGGGGTCAACTTGGTAGGAGGTTGTACAGAAAAAGACACGGGAAAGAAAAGATATTGTTGATTTGTGCCTTCTCAAAACACTCTTCTGGAATTCACTTGTTAATACTCTGAACTACCCATTTTAAGAGTCATGCCAATATCTCCAGGCAACCAAAAAGCTGTCTTTCAATTTCCAGAACAGTAAAAATTTTGAGCAGAATCAAACAGCTGAAGCAAAACTGAAAAAAGGGGGAGGCCCCAGGTGTCAACAGTTGCCCGGGAGAAGCAAGTCGAGGTGTGCCAGCCTATTGGCTGGATGAAACAGAGCAAGCCCAACACAGGCAACACTTCCTTTGTTTCTTTTTTTTAAATAAACAAGGCAGAAAGAAATGTGTGTTTCCATATCTCAAGGGCAGTTATTCTTGGAGACCAGGATATGAGGCAGATCTGGTGCTGTCATT
The DNA here is from genome assembly GCA_013399695.1 of Formicarius rufipectus. Lineage (NCBI taxonomy): Eukaryota > Metazoa > Chordata > Aves > Passeriformes > Formicariidae > Formicarius > Formicarius rufipectus. The sequence continues at coordinate 1,239,663 of VXAU01004744.1, read as the reverse complement.
TTAAAAGAGCTGACTTCCAGTGTTGAAAAGAAATAAGAAATGACCAAATTAAACTCAGTTGTTGCACCTATCCATTTCTACCCAACCAAGATTTCATTAGAGGTCTCTAGACTCCTTTGCAGACACTAACTCTGAGAAATCCTGACAATTTTAGCAGGTCTACTTCTTAGCACATCTACCAGACCAATAGAGGCATTCCACCGTCATTCAAAGAAAATAATTACAGTCTAGAGTGTGAAGTGAGGAGTCAACAGCAGCTGAGTCCCCCATATGTACTTTAGTGGTTGAGAATCAAGGTCAGACTTCAGACTGAAGAAGAAAAAACATTGCTGCCTTAATAAGTGAAAAACTTTAAAAAATGTGATCTGGGGAACCCTATATGGAATATAGAAATGTGTCACACACAACAGTAGGACTTTTGTTTTGCTTCTGTGGAAAAAAAATAACTAAAACCTAAATTGCATCAGTAGTCTTTTGAAAGCATTTATTAAAATGACAAGTGAGAAGTATCAAAGCAAGAGCAAAAGTATCTGTGGTATTTTATTTTTAAAAAGGAGCTGCATATTTTGCAAACAAAACTGAATTTATAAAATTTGAGGGTAGAAAGTGGAATACGTTACTATGATAAATGTCAGACTGTCAAAAAAATAATAATAAAAAAAAGTCTCTGGGGAAGTGAAGTGAAATGGGTAACAGAAGTTTGTAAGGGACAGTAAAGTACAACTGGAACCACCCAAGAAGAACCCCGAAAGCACCCAAAGGGGGATAGAAAAGCCTCCAGCTTCCTTCTCTGAAAAATCCAGTCTGGTGTTATATCATCCGTGCTGACTTTACTGCCAAAATGCCATTAAACACTAAAGCTGAGAGTTATATTTCTGTTCTTTTCCCTCAATTTCCAGCTATTGTTTTCTTTTTCCCATTTCTAACATGCCACAGAGAAATATTTTTCTGGGCCAATCTTTAGTGTCAGTTCAAATTAAGGATTTTTCATTCTTTAAAAATTAACACAGAAATGTATACTGCCACTTTAGTTCTGATTGGATGTAGACAATGAGTAAAAAGACAATATATTCAGATAGAGCTATACAAGCTTTAAAATGTACAGTGTTCATTTGAGTGTTTAATTTGTTTTGAATCAGGACAGGGTATTTTAATTGGCAGGATGCATTTTGATTGTCTTGTTTCTCTTGAAAGGATCTTATTTTCATTACTTTCTTTCATCTTTTTCAAAAACCCTGCATTTAGATCAGCTTGGCCTGCATTTTTAAGAGTAGTTCGCTTGGGTTGGGTTACTCTGAACCCACAGTTGGTATTAGTCTGTTGAGAAATAATGTGAGTAATTTACTCCTTCTGAATTATCATTTGATAAAGAGAATATAAGCATGGAAGTGTTTTAACTTGAAAATATAGTAGATAGATGTGGACGGACAGTACTGTGTTTCCAAATGATGGTGGTTGGCTGTGGGTGTTGTTGTTGTGTGCTAGCTACCCATATCAGTAACATTTCCATCTAGAAAAGGTCATTCCTGCCTGTGAGTGTTTTACAGGAATGGAGAATATGAACCACAAGGGAGTTTGTGCAGTGTGTGTCAGCAGGTAAGAATGGGAATAGTTTTATGGAAGTGGAACCTAATATTGTTCTCTTATGATGTGAAAAATGTAAAAACTTTCAAGATAGGATTTGTCTTGGCATTTCCTTGATCTTACAACATCTGTATACTACACACACATCAGTGAGGCATTCAGACTGTACCTTCCAAAATTCCCCTTAGCATTATTTTGTATTTACTCCACTTTTTATCTTTCTAGACTACTTAAAAACTTTCAACTTTCAATAATTTATTTCAAGTTCTCACCACTATTTCTTTTCCTTGGCATTACATTTCATCCAAGATCCTCATAAGAGAGTTGTTAGTTCCCAGTGATTTACGTAATTTGACTTTCTCAATTTATTCTGTTCCTTCCTTGCCCTTCAGAAAAAAAAATATATATATATTCTAATTACTTGCATGAATTACTTTGAAACACAGGGTTACATGCAGCTATGCTGTTAAACAAGTGTAGCTGCAAGGGTGACAGGGTCCTGGGATTCATGCCCCACAATGGACAGTGTCAATTTAGTGATGGAAATGAAGGAGAGTGAAAAAATAAAACCATAAATAAAAGGGAACAGCTTTCATATTTTCCTAACACCCTCTTATACATCCATACCTGGCAACACAAGTATTTCTCAGTTTTTCACTCTTTCAGTGCTAACAACAGTGGTTAAACTCTCACTGACTTCCCCACTACACTGACTTTTTTGTTTTAATTTCCTTGNTAAAGGCTAAAAAAAAAAAAAAATCCCCCCTCAGAACACAGCCACATTCACTTCATATTTTTGAGCAATTTCTTGTATATATTGGAACTATGGTCTTTTACTCAGATCTATATACACTCCTTTCCATAATTGCAAATCCTCCCCTACAAATGTTTTCATCTATATTCATCTATAGAGTTCCCACACAGATCCTCATTGAACTTTTTGCTCTTTAATACCCAATGAGACTAATGGGAAGAGGGACGAGAGAGTATGACTTTGGTGTCAAACTTGTTTTCTGCACTAAGTAACATATTTTATTCTCAGTTTATGCAGCTGTTAACTCTTCAAATGTCAGCATTTACATACACCTCTGGATGACAAACCACCAATAGCTGGAAATGAGTGCTTATCAGGATGAAAAAGCATTTCACATTTAGAATTGCTAAAAAATGTTTGTCTTCTTTTCCAAGGGAGGGTAAGTCAATCTCTTACATTTGCCACTGCCAAGCTTGATGAGAGTTATTCAGATTAGTTGATGTGAAATGTGTAGAGGAACTGCAGGTTCTAGCTAATATGCAATATATCTGCCTGCCATTACCATGGCTTAAACAACCACCACCAGGAACCATGAACACATTTTCTTTAAGTTCCATTAATGGACTGTCCTAATAACACTAGAAGCTAAAAACCAAGTTATGAATCAAGCCAATTATATTCATCTAACAATGCAGAAAGTTAAATTCATGTTCGCAGTATCCAGAAGCATATAAAATTAGCTGATAACCAAAAGTATTTACCAAATGTTTCAAGCCTTCTTTATTCGGAAAACTTTTTTTCACCATAACTGATGTATGTGAATAGACATGATACAAACATTGACAAATGTCTGTCAGACTTCTGTCTTCCGCTCCCAAACATGATCTTAGCTCGAGTTCCCTCTTAAAGAAACATTTCCCCACTGATTTTTACATAGAAGTATTTTGGATAAACTGGGAGTAAACGGCATAATAAAAATACAAAGTATGCATTTTTTAATATCTATAACATTAAACTTACAACTACCATCACAAAGAACTTACTGATGGCACTAACCAGGAGTCTTCATATGTAGTTTCAGGATAAGCTTTAGTATGGAATATTAGGTCACCAAGATGGTAGCTATGTCCTACTACTCTTCCTTTAACAGTATTTTTGAGGTTTTATCTGGATAGTTTTACATTCAATATTTCACCATGAAAACACATTCAAGACTTGCTAATATTTTCTGCCAGTAAATTAAGTGGTCAATACGGAAAAACATTCTCATATCAAGTGCTAATTACCTTCTAGTCTTTCTTTAATGCCAAGAAAGGTCCTTATACTAGATACTTTTTTTTTTCTTTTAGAATTTTGACTTTAATAAAAGGCAATGTGCCCTCAACACCTTTTCATGAGAACAGCAAAGACAACTAAGTCATTGGTACTTTTTTACCAACACTATTTTAGGTCTATAATATGCAACAGGTGAAAGTAAAAAATATATAATTACAATACAAAACAAATGAAAAACAAACAACAAAAACAAACTCACAAACAAAACAAAAAGGTTCCAGGCAAAGTAGTGGTAATTCTCAACTGTTGAAATATTTACTGTGTGTGATTCGTGGCTAAATACTCTCTGTCAAATCTCTGCTGTTTCAGCAGTGGAAGCACTGACACTTTCAACAAAACCAACCATGGCATGGCAAAAGAATGCCTATAGGGCTCTTGCCAACACTGTGCTGCTCAAATATACAACCTAGAGCTCAGGATTCATAGGTACTTATAAAGGAAAAGAAAGAATAAGAACATTTAACTTTCCTTCTCATGGACACTATTTAGAACATAACAGTGACAAAATGTACTGTAGAAAATATATCCTTTTTTTGCAACAATGGCCTAATAAAAATGTGAGGAAGAAATATGCAGAATATATTTCCCTGCTTGGTATCTCCAACTCAATACATTCTGAGGTCACACAGTTCCTTGTGGCACCACTCTTAACACTCTCCATCTGTATTACCTTGTCCTTCAGAGTCTGTGTGGCAGATGGTGCACTCCCACCTTGGGAATCTCCTGCTCAAAGAAGCAGATGCATAACAAGATCAAAAGTCTGCATGTAACACACTACAATGTGGCTATGAGCAGCACTGGGTGAAAAGGCTGAGAAAACAACCATCCACTTACATATTTCTAGTAATTAAAACCCCATATCAGTACTTAGTTACATTATGAGATGGGACCAGTCTTCAATGGTGTATTCTTTTAGGAGTTAATTACAAATACAATAAATTTTCAGAAACAACCTTTTTTTCCTCAGTCTGACTCCTAATAAACATCATCATAGAAACAACCAGTTCAACATGAAAACATTTTCTTTATTAAAAAATTTTATACACCATATACAGAGCAGAAATATTTTATAAGACCTACTTACTGAATTTTTATAAATCTCTTAACCAACAGAAGTAAGCTCTCAAGCCTTTATTATTTCATTACAAAAGCACTTGCTAAATCTTTGTCAAAGGCCCACTAATTTTTAAACATTAAAGGTTTATCAGTTAATTGACATTGACAAAACAGCGGCTACATTTTCTGTTTGGTTTTAACAGTGCGATAATTCTGTTTCTCCATCATACCAGTTAGTCAATAGATCCCATCAAAATTAATAGTAAATCTTTCACTACTTAGTACAGAGACATTATGTAGAAAAGTATAGGGACTTTCCATATATTTTGTGAAGGAAGAAACGTAATCTGCATCTGATCCGTAGCTACTTAAACTAAAAAGGGGAAAGACAGTCTAAAGCATGAATTTAATCTCATGAGCACCATCTATAGACCAAATTGTAAAATTACACTGACCAAGAAGCACATTAGCAGCCACTTTAAAAAAGGGATGAATTTTTTGACTGAAGCTGGACAAAAATTTCTGTCAGAGGTTTGAATGGAAAGACATTTCTTGCTGAAATTGAAAACTCTATGAATACTATCTATTTTGACAAAATTACTGAGGAAATTCTCTATGAAAACAACACATGTGAATGTTAACTTTTTGTTTTCATGAGACCTTTTTTTCAACACAACAACAGTTCTTAGATGTCTAAAAAGTCTAATTGGTTTTATCTCTCCCCTGAAAGGGGTACTTAACTTTGTTTCCTAACCAGTTGCAAGTAAGTGTCTTCATTCAGGATTTCCAAACCTTCTCCTGAACTAGAATTGCAGGTTCAGAGTTTCAAGTGTATTACTGCCAGCGTAGCATTTTGCCTTTATCTTTAGTCCAAGAGCATTAAAAAAAAAATAAAAAATAAAACTTGCAAGTCTGTCCAAAATTCAAATTATTTAAGCATAAGGTAAAATATATCAAGACCTTCAAAAAACAGTTATGAGACAGATAATTTTAAGACTGCAAGACTACTTAAATTGGGCACGTATAAATCCTTTATGTGCATGGAATGGTCAGTCCTGAACAAAGATCAGACTGACGATCAGGAAGCATAAGAAAAAAAGTGATCAAGAGAATAGAAAGGTGGAAATAAAGAAAATATGAAAGGGATGAAAAAGATGTAGATCATAAGGGGAAGAATCAGAAGATAGTGCAGCAAAAGCATTCCACTGAAAGAGTATGACGCGCTGGCATCGCTACTGAATGTTGGATAAAGGGCACATCATATATATTTAGGAATTTTTAGGCTACAATGGAAATCCTATGATGTTCAAAGAAAAAAAAGGCCACACTGAGGCACAGATGGGGTCCTAAACATGGCCTAAATATAGAAAGGTAATCTTCCTAATAGTCTTAGAGATATTCCAAAGGGTGGTTTAGTTCAGGTCAGGAATGAACATTTCTCAAGACAATCTTTGGGTGACATCCATTTAGCTGCACTTCAGTTTACATTGTGGAGCACCTCAGAGCACAAAAACTGCATTTCTTTTGGATGAACTAGCTGAACATATGCTGCAGTGCTTTGAAGTTGAAGTCATGGAAGCCTCTGAGCCTGATTCTACAATAGCTATATCAACTTGGACTCCATCTCAGTGAAGGTATGCCAGGAAAGTCAGGCTTTTCAGTGAACTATCACAGGCTCAGAAAACCCTGCAGAAACAGCATTTCACACCATCAGGAATCATTGCTCCAGGTGCAGCTGCACCCGTAGACTTGCTGGTGAGAAAAAGATGAGAGCTAACTCCTGGAAAATTCCTTATCTGAAAACCTCTGGATGTTGTCCAGTCAGTATTAGTGGCAGCTGCCTAAAAAAATAACACCTCTCACATGTCTACAAAAAATCCCTGTGACACTCCAAAAGCTAATAGCTGCAGAGCAGCACTGGATTGCAGCTCTTGTCTGAGCCCAGCACATCCTGGCAGGAGGCAGCATTCGCCTCATGGCAGCCAGCTGTGATGCTGAGCAGCCTTTCCCAGCCAAGAGTCCCAGCCTTATGAATGCCACTTTCACTCCAAATATTGGCACCTATTGGTCCAGTTTTCATGCCAATGCAAAAGCTGTTTTTCAGCAAGAGTGGGATGAAACTAAGTAAAATAAGGGCTTGGTTTACAATCAGCTTTCCACCCAGCTTCGCATACTGCCTGTGTGTGGCATGCTGAGCTTGCCTTAGCAGGTGTGAGCAGCCAGGAGTACTTGCATGGGTACGTTTGGGCAGCAGGAGGGGCCACCCCAAAAAGCAGGTGCTAATTGATGGGTGTTAGTGCAGACACTTGGGGCAGAATGGCTCAGTGTTCTGCTCTCCTGGCGTACAGCGAGTGGGAGCGGGCAGCAGCCACCATCACACACTTCATAAAAACACCACTCCGTCCATCACAAGGGCCCTGAGACCACAACCAGCCTGGACTGAGGGGCACTGGCTGAGCCACGGGGGGAAGTTTGCACAGCACCTGCCTGTGTTATATCTGGCAACCATACCTCGGGCAGGCCCAATCCTTCATAAACAAACAAACAAAAAATTCACGTAGACTTTTGTATATTTTAATATATATAGCTTGTGTCCAAAGAGAAGTGAGTGTTTGAGCTAATTCTGATTTCCCACTTCTATCTGCTTCAAAATGTCTCCTGCCTCTTGCAAGCACACAGGGCTCTGCCACTCACCAAGCAAACCTACCTGATGGGTGCATGCTGCCACCAATTCAGAAGCTTCCAGCCTGGAGCACAGAGTGTACTGGTTTAGCGTTAAACCAGCAGGAGAAATAAATCCAACTGAGAATGGGATTGCAAGTCAGAATAACAATTTAATAAAAGATCACAAAATACACTGATACAGAAAGAAAATTTGTTTGTGCCACAAAAAAAACACCAGATGTACAGCCCAGCACAGTGGGGCACAAGCAGAATGGAGCTCACCAACCTCTATGCTGAGCACCACGTAGCCCCACCCCGAGTTTAGAGTAAAAAGAAAACAAGAAATAAACCTGCTGGTGAAAATGATGGTTGCAGTCCAGTGGCAGTCTCAGTCTGGTCGAGGATCTGGTCCTCCTCTGGATCTGAAGAGTGCCCCCAGTCCCAAAACACCAAGCTTATATTCACTTGGGCTCAGATGGGAAACATCCAGTCCCTCTCCCTGGACAGAGACTTTCACAGTGGGTGATTTACTCTGTGAGGTGAACAATGGCTTATTTTTGGCATCCCTGATGACCCATTAACAGATATGACCCGTCAGGTGAGTGTGGAGGCAGGAGAACTTCCTTATCTCACAGAAGTTCCTAAACACCCAGCTTGCAGCCTGAGGGGTTGTGTGTGCCTTAGACAATTGCTGCAAATGGTCCATTGTGAGCAGTTCGTGAGAAAAATGACATAGAGGGTTTAGAATACACACCCACACAGTGACAAACAGATCCTGGCTACTAAAACCAGGACACAGAGGGAGCCAGGCTGCAGCTCTGGGGAAGGGCAGAATGGGAAGGCTGCACTGCTGGGCATGCTTTGCTGGGGCACCTGGAGTCTCCCTCAGAGAACTCCAAAGCTGACCTCAGGGTGCCAGAGACGGACAGTAATAGAAGAGAGACACTCACGTGATCTCTTTCAAGCCAAGGTTTTGCGTGACATCTGTTTCTTTTCCTTCCCCTTTTTTCAAACATTTTCCCAATATCTGTCAAAAGGTATGGGGAAAGTTTGAAGTGACCTGAACAGAGGAGAGGGTTTGCTTTCACTCGTGAAAATATTGACATCCTGCAATTAAGAAGGGAGATGTCCCACTGAGAAAACTTTTTGTCCTTGTCTTCAAAGCTTTCCTGGCAGTGGGAGCCCTGCAGTAGAGCCACATTCACTACTGTCCAGGATAGTGGGGTTTTGGGACCACACAGAAACAAAACTCCAATGGTGCTACTCCCTCCCAATCTTAGCTGACTTGTGGTGCTTCTGGACAGGCTGCGTAGCTCCGCTGTGCAAGAGCCAGGATGCCACCACAGCTCCCACCATGCCCACGGTCCCAGCACCAAGTGCTCCAGCAGACAATTCCCTCAGACACAGCCCCTCAACACTGGGTTAAGATAGTCATTTGCCACGGAGAAATGGGTACCTGCGAGGCTTTCAGATTCCACTGTAGCTAACATTTGAAAAAGTATCTAAGCAGCTCATGAAATTTTTTTGGGTCCCATTCGTATTATATGTAGGTCTGCTTAGCCCTGAAAGCACTCTCCTAAGGCACGAAAATAGAGGTAGATTAAGGGAACAAGAAAAATGTATTTATCAGAAGTTGCGCTTTAGGAATAGGGATTTGGGTATCTCAGTCAAATCTGTTGCTTAACTTAGCATTTCTATCCAAAACACAACTACAGAAAGTACATTACCAAACATGTCAGCTCTACTATCCTTTCAGGATCTAAACACGAGAAATTCAAGAGTTTGTATGTCCTTCAGGCAACTCCTTGAAGAGAAAATGAATGTTAAGAAAAAACAAATCTTTATTTTGGCTGTGCTGTTAGCTTGTTTAAAGTAATTGTTTGAAGCATATAATGGAGTAAAGCACCACACAGGTATTCTTTGTTGCAATTCTCAAAGATTTACTGAGCCATTACTTCAGGAAGCACAGAAAAGTTGCAAGAGAGCAGAAGCAAGCATTGCAGCATGAAGCATGTTTTCCATGGTGAATAGCAATTGTGTCTTAAACATCCAGAGGTTACGCCAGAACCTGTTCCTCCATGTTTCAGTTACCTCATGTACAATGTCAGGGTAGCAATACGAGAATGTGTGAGAAAGATAATCACATGCCCTTTGAAGTTCAGTAGCTTGTTTCATTAACTATTACGTTGATGCCATAAAATGCTTCTAAAAATTAGCTATTTTTTGGCATGACTATTTTTTCCCCTATATTACAATGCAAAGTACACGGCAATTAAATGAGATGGTCCCTCATGGCTGCAACTAGTAGTTTCATGTCAAAACCTGACCTGTCTTTTTTGAATCTGACACGAAAAAGAAAAAAATATATATATAAAGATTTTTTAAATATCCATACAATAAGAAAAACAAAGGAGGGACCAAAGGTACTGCTCAGCTGTTAAATAACAGACATGCACAAAAGGCCAGAGTGAAAACCAAGACTAATCTCCCCATGCAATATACACTGTATTTTCAAAAGTCAAGTGCTCAGGTCTCTACACTGCTATGTGCATTAGGAGTATTTGTAGTGTGTTGTAAAGCTAACAAGCTTAGTTAAGCAAAGCTGTGTGGTCTTTTAAAGTGTATTCCCAGGGTATAACCTCCCTCCTCAAGAAACTCATTTATCACTGTGATGGTTTCAGCTCATTTGAAGCCAAGTTATTGTCACCCTTAAAATAATGTACCTTGGCAGGAAAAAATGAAATTCATGTGAAAAGTTATACAGTCATCACACTCTGGAGTCAAAATATAGATTATCATATCAAAACATAAAGCAGATGAAAACTTTTTCTGTAGATATATTTAGGTGGCATTTTCTTGTACCACAGACTTTTTTTTTCCTTCTGGTTTTTCTTCTTCTTTTTTTTTTTTTTATTTTTAAAACTATATGTTTATGTATTTAGATAATGTACATATGGAATAATACATGTCCTGTCTTTAAAGGCAGGTGTACATCCTTCATAGCTGCCCCAGTACAGCAGCCCAGGCTTGTAAAATGTTAAGCTAGTCTGAGAAATGTGCAGATGTATTTAATAGGGAGCAATGATTGGTCACCCCCTAGTGCACAGTTATATTTCAGGTGTCGTGGCTGTGCTTAATCTTGTCCTGTCCTATTCCACAACTGACACTTACACTCCAGAGTCTCTTAAATCTTTCTCTTCAACCCTTCACCCTCAAAAGTTGTCAGGGAACCAAGGTGGACTAGACTAAATGAAGCTCTAAGTGGAAATGGTTTCTAGTTCAACCACAGTTTCTTTAAGAAGCTCAGTTTTCAGATATGCATTTTCAAAACAGTGCAACATACACGGTGTGCTCTGAAGGAGCTATGCAGGAACACTCTGTAAGTCTGTGTTTCTGTACTTTGTTCAAATCACATGCTCCTTTTGGGCTTCTAAATTTTGTCTTTTTCTTCGGTTTTGTTTTTGTCTTTTTGCTGTCATCTTTTGGCAGAATTTATTGAAGACTTTTTGGATTGCTGTAGTTTTTCTAAATGCCTTTGAATTCTTACATTTATTATTATTTAATAAACAACTAAAATCAACTTCTGAAAATAATTTTTATGTCTTTATACATCTCTTTATACAAACTTTACTATTTTTCAAAACATTATTGAAGTTTATCTGACCTCTCTGTGAACATGCCATAGGGCATTCTCCGTGGGGCTATACCTGCCAGGGTCAGGAAGTATTTCCTAAACTCTACATGAATTCTCTGTTTCCCCTCACTGCAGTCTACCCTTTGGGCTCAAAGACAAACCTTCAAATCTGTATTTAGACTTACAGTTAAGGAGTCTGAATATTATAACCTTGTAGATCTCAGTGAAGTCAGAAGAAAGATCTGGTCATGTTTAGGGGACTGGAAATGAAGCTTGCATAGGGTATGAAAGTGGCAGGTGGCATCAATTATGAGAGGTGAGATACACATAAACAAAAAGGAAAAGGCTCAGATGGATTAAAAAAAGCACTTTCGTATGGGAATGTATCTCCTGCCTTCCTTACCAGGATATCCTCTTTTGTATGCCTTTATATTACCCAGTCTGTTTTACTGAATTGTCAAGCATATGTAAAAACAGCTAGGTAATTTTTCTTTGTTTGGGTGCTAACACAATAAGAAATAAGAAGAAATAATCATCCAAGAGATGCAATGGAGGGTGTTGTTTTCTGTGGCTGTCTTAAAAGTCAGGCCACTCTTCTTTGCCTAAAGTTCAGCATAAAGGATGATTATTTTAAAATTGTAAAGCTTATTAGTAAAAACTCTGTTGCAAATTCTGCATATGTACTATGCAATTTGACAGAAACAGCTTGTTTTCCTAGAATTTCATTCTGAAGAGAATAGCATTTTTGACAATTTGAAAACATGCCTTGAGGCTATATTCATAATTTAATATTTCAATTTTTATTCTCACACAACTTTTAATTTACTTTTTTCTTAGTTTACCTCATACTCATATAACATATGATCAGAATCTTACCCACACAAACCATAAGAAAATTAAATGTTTCCATTTTTTCAAATGAAGAACCACCAATCCAAAACAAGAAGATGTTTGGGAAGCCTGGTTTATGGAAAATGTTAAATGTTCCAAGTTTTGTGCTAGTTTAATACACAGCTAAATGTCAAAGTCCTTTGCAAAACAAAATTCTGTTTCTATGCAACAAAATCAAGTAACTGGAGATCACAAAAACATGAGGCTGGGTAAGTAGGAATCATATTTCTTTAAATACTGAGCTTAATACTGATAAAGAAGTCTTTTTTCAAAACTGGGTACTACTCATATTTAAAAGTCCACCCTAAACTGAATATGTGCATTTTAATTCCTCCTTTACTCAAATTGCTCCTCCAGCTTCTCAGACAGGCACTCAACTTCTGATACTATTAAGGGAAAATTCCAACAGAAAATTTTTAAGGTCGTTCATTTACAATGAAATCAATTTTAATTTATTCATTTCCCTGCAACAACAAGTAAAATGACCAAGACATATACATACTATGCTAGTGATAAATGTCTGTCACAATTTTCTAGCCGTCTCCCACAAACAATTTTCTCTCACAGAGAAAATATTGATGTCCATTTGGGAACAGTTCTGATACTTACTGAAGCAGATTCAAATTGGTCCTGAACTGTTAATCCATGCAAAATTTAATTACTAAAGAACTGGAAGCAGCTGTAATGAGCAACTTTAGGTGTATCTTCAAACCTCCTAATGCTGCAGAGGCTCTCACCAAATCTTGTATTTCCCCAACAGCACATAAATTTTTTTTTTTTTTTCAGATGCTTTTTCTCCAGCACTGTATAGATCTCATCTGGAGCTATTTTACCTTGCTAATCACATTACTTAAGATTAGTAGATAACTTAAAGCACTAAATATGTCAAAGGCAATTTCATTCATTTGATTGGATAGCAAAAGTAGTGCCAGTGGACATAGTATTCCATTTTGGAGGGTTGATGAAAACTCAAAATAAAGAGAAAACAGCATTTTTAAAACAAAGCTTATTTTTATAATAGTCACTATTTACACTGAATATTAATCTTAAGCCTACTCTCTATGTCCTAAAATGATTAACAAATGAACTAATGGGCATACAAGAAAGCTATCAGACAGGAAGAGCTGCTTCTACTCTTCAGAAAAAGATGAATCAAAACCAGAATAAAGGGTAGACATGGATAGAAGAGATTAACTAGGTTGTTAAACAAACTGCAAAAAAAAGGGGGAGTGTTGACAAAAACAGAAGAAAGTATGTTCTGCAGTCACAGACTGCAAAACACTGATCAGGGAAAGGATTTGGTGATGACTGTTGACAGACACTTAAAACCAGCAACCTGATGTCTGGTAGCAGTTAGGAAAGCAAGCAAATATGGGAAAGTGTAAACAGAGGAACAGAGCACAGATTTCAACAGATTACTGTTGCTGTGCCCACACCCTGAGCACTACATGTTGCTCTGGGCAACACTTAACAGGAACCCGAGAGTAGGTACAAAGGAAGCAATCCAAAACATGAGCTTACGAGAAGGCTCTTACAGCTGGGAACACCACTCTGATGTGGGGCAACCAACAGTAAAGAAAAGCTGCCTGGCATAAAACATTTAAGGGAAAATACCAATTCAAATAACTTTAAATGGATGGAAATTTAAGGGAGCACAAGGCAATTCAGCAGAGGCGATGCAGTGCTGTCCAGTGAGAACTTTCAGAACATGTACTGAAAGTCTTTGAACTGCATTTTTGTAGAGCTGCTGTGACTAGGAGCACAGCACAACTTCCTAAGAGTATTTTGGCATTACTATGTGACTTATGGGTATGGAATTGTCCAGCATGCTTAGGGGGGCACAGTTTGTACCATTGCTCAGAGGTGTAGTTTTCCACTCTCATGTACCAGATCTATCCTTGTTGAGCCAATTTGGATGCATTGCGGTAATTGAAATGATGTCTTCTTCCTCATGCCCTTTAGTTGCAGAATGGAGGTTTTAAAATTTATGCATGTGATACTGAAATTGGAAAAGCAATATTTCAGGAGGGAACTCTGCTTCAATTCAGTTACCTGCTGGCACTACTTGTATTAATGTTGTGGTTTAGATTAGGAGAATTTTCTTTTTAGAGAATCATCTAATAGCCTGGCCCCATTAACACACGAGTCACATTGTGGAGCAGCCTCAGAATACACAAACTGAACTCCTTTCAGAGGAACTTAAGCCTTGAGACTGTTATCAAATCTCTAACTGTCCACAGTGTTTTGTTACAGAGGTCAGAGCCTCTACTGAAGCTGAAGTAACCCCCCCGATATGAGGAAAGTTTGGGTGTCAGATCCTAAGCATCGATCCTTCTGCCCACCAGATTTGCTCCTGTTGGGCTACAGAAGTTGCTAATGTAGATGTAGCCTATCTCTATTTTGGAGCAATTTCACTGCAATTCCTAGGCATACTTTGGTGTTTTGTCCAGCAATGTTTATCTCCTGGAGTGGTTGTAGCAAGTAGGCATCAAGGTTGACCCATAAAAGACATATCCATACCACAGGAAGGGGACATTATGCAATAATTACCACTATCTTCATTTTTTTTTGAAGAAAAAAATAGAAAGTCCCAAATGTGGATTGACAAAAGGAAAATATGTCTTAAGTACTAGACACACAGGTCAAAGGAAACTGATAAGCCACAGAGCTTTTTTCCCTCCCAAAATATTGTTACTGTGTAAATACAAACCATGCAGATGGTTTGGCTATTTGCCAGTTCCACTTGAGTGTGAAAAGCAGTCTTCATGGATGAAAAGCTATTTTTCTGAACTGCAAATGCCCATGGCCACGTGAGAGACATCTATTTAAGATCAGGCCCAAGTAGAACCAGGCATAAAAGACAAAATAACTGGTGGGGCTCTGTGCCACACCTGAAGCAACTTTTTCTTTTTTATTAGTCCCTCACAGACTTGCTAGGGAGTCACCTAAGACAAGCTCAACCCCTTTTCTGGCAGCTACTGTCTGCCTGCAAAATATGATTACTCAAATATGTGTTTTATTATGATGCACTTTCAAAACTTCCTATGCTTAGAAGAGTTTATTTTCAGCAAACCTTTTAGAGAGGTTGTATCCATTAATCAAAAAGACAAAACACCCTGGAGTGGACTGTGTTCCTCCAAAGGAGCTGTAAGAGCAGGTTATTCAAGAACTCATTTGTGGTTATAAATACTCATAAGTGCAGAGCAGGAGTATCAGCAGCGGAGAGCACATTAGGAGCTGATGGTGCAGCTGTGTGAATATATTTCCCTTGACTTGTGTGGCATGGGGCTTAGAAAGTATAAAGGGTAGGAAGTGAGGTGGAACTGGAATTCAGAGCGATCAGGGTCTCTCTGCACTGAGAGCACGTTGAAGAAACAGCTGAGTACATAAAACCTCATAAAGAAAACCAAAACAATGATATTCCCTATTGTGACTGTTTAGTCTTTCTGTAGAGACTCATGGGGTCTGGGCTATCATCTATTTTTAATATCACTTGACCTGAAAATTTATGCTACCATCTGGAGAATGTGAGGATTTCTGTGTTACAGACTTAATACTGTCAGGGAAAGAAAGAGGGAGGGGCAGCAAGGGAGGTACATTACAAAAATGTTTAAACATTTTTCAGCAAATGCCACTCATTGTTTTACCTTTTTTCTAAAGAGAATTCAACAAAAATATATATCTTAAACTGCAAAATGGAAAAATAGAGGTTGATACGTGAAGTCATGTATATTAGCTCAGATAATATTTGCTCTACATTTCTTTCTATTCCAAGACATTAACTACCTTAGAAAACTAAGGTAAACCTTCCAGAAATCTTCTGTTAATTTGACTTTTTCATAATGAATTGGAAATACTAAATGCAAGAGGAAAAACAAAAAACTAATTTAAAACTTTGTTATATTGTGCTTGCTATTACATTTATAATGTTTTGATTTCTGGAGTCATCTCCAAATAAGGAGAGTAGTTTTTAAATAATGAGATCTAAGCATAAAAAATAAACACTCCTCAGATTTTTTTTTTTCATCTTTAAGAATTAAAGGCTCGTGCTTAAAAACTTCTTTGAAAACCTGACACCTTGAAACCTTGTAATAATTGCAATCACTGCAATGTCAACAAACTATATAATTAAATTTCCAATAAAGTCACAACAATTAGCAGTTCTGTAAGACAATGAAGCACAGCCCCACACCAGAGCAAGCTTAGTGTGGGAGGGGAGGATGCTGGACTTCAACCACTGTAAGAGTCACTTCTGGTCCCAGAGTCACCTGCAGTGTTCCCATAAAGCTGCATCTCCATCTGGATACACAGGGTACCAATGGAGTGATCATTATCCAGTGTGATGGGTGGCACAAGTGGCCCATGCCCACATTTCTTAGTGCAGGACCCCTCCAGTACTGGCCACATCATTGCCCTTGATTCCCTCTAGGTCCATGTGGTCCTACACATGCATACCTGATTTTTTTGGCAGGATGGGGGAGGAGGTGCTGTTTCACTGCATTTGAAATAATGTGAGGTTCAGGGTGCATCCCACCAACATGATGTTTGCATGACATAAATCCAAAGGTATGTGCATATGCTCTGAAGTCTGAGATGGTTTAGGGTACATAGACTGATGCCATAGCATCATAAATGTCTGAGATGGAGGAAACTAACCACGATGTAGTCTTGTCTGTACTGCTGACTGGGAACTATCTTAAGGTGAACTATCCCTTGAATCATGCTGGGGGTTTGCCTTGGGTATTACATCACCCTAGGAAAGGGGTGCCTGTAAAATAATAATACTAAACAGTCTACAATAACATCAACCTTACATTAATGCATTAGGACACAACAATAAAATTTGTGTATTTGTCTCTTTTTTATTAATGGTATCACTGAGCTGTTCTTCCAAACAGAAAAAAAGTGTATGATTTTAAAATACGTGTTTTTGCATTCTGACTCTCATGATTTGTGAAAATGAAGAGAGGGAAGTAGACAAGTTCACCCCCAGAATCATGTCTAAACCAAAATTAATTCAGACTTTCTTGATGGAAATTAATGAAATGCATGAAGATCATGACAGTCAGAGAACCATATTTGATTTTCAACAGTCAGACTGTTTAAATCCTCCTCCACACATACCTATCACTGAAAGTTAGCTTGACTTTTAGAGTTCATGGTAGCACCCTGCAAAGATTTGAGAGTACTTCTGGAAGTCAGGAAATACATTTAAAGGTCTGGCATTTGTAGCTGATAATTGGAAGACCAAGTAATTTGAATTCTTCAATGCCAAACTTTAAACCATTAATGAAATTATTCTATAAAAATAAGGTACTGTACAGCTTTGAACAACTGATTTGAGATACCAGTAAGGTGATCACTTTGAAAAATCTCAGCTGAAGTTCAGCACAGCACCTACAATTCAAATGCCTTCCTGACTGTCAATAAATAGGCAGGTTTAGAATTCCCATTTTCTCTATATATAGGTTTTAATTGGCCACAAACTAATCAGAAGCTATATTGTTATAATGAAGTCCCATGCAGTAAGGAAGAGGCGTTTTGAAACCCAAAGTGATCTTTTCCTTGGTTCTCTTTCTCAGATTCCTTCCAACTGTGGCTGCTTCCTGCCCTGTCTACTCCTGTTAACCTTCAGCTTCTTTTTCTTCACAGCAGCTGGTAGGACTTAGACATATTTTC
Source organism: Formicarius rufipectus (assembly GCA_013399695.1). Classification (NCBI taxonomy): domain Eukaryota; kingdom Metazoa; phylum Chordata; class Aves; order Passeriformes; family Formicariidae; genus Formicarius; species Formicarius rufipectus. Next base: position 1,222,066 of record VXAU01004744.1, on the reverse strand, counting down.
TCCCTTTTGCCATGCCCCTTTCACCCTGCCTTTGCTGCAGCTCTAACTCTTATGCCTAGATTAAAGGGTGAGAGAAGAGTGGCAAAGTGCCATAATTGAAGAAGAGGCCGTACATGACGAAACTCTCTGGTGAAACAATCTAGCCATGTGAGTTAAGCATCTGATCCTCCTTATCTCAATAAATATGCTGGTTGGGAGAATGAGATCTTACTTGTCTGCAGAAATACAGTACTCTGTTGTCCTGGCAAGTACAGTATTAAAACAATCCTGATGCCTGAATAGAAAAAGGGGTTTCAATATTTTATTAAATTTGGAGAAGCAAAGCTATTTTGTTCATGCTGCTCATCCAGCTGCAAACACAGTAAACACTCTATCCAACACTTTCCTGCTGGTCCTAAAGTCGTGGCTTTACACAGCTCAATTCTTAATATCATTATGTTGATTGCACATCTGACTAATAACCTGTGAAGGTTTTGGAAATGTGTAGCTAGCTAGCCCCAGAGAATTCAAAGAAGATAGTAGAAGTACTTACTGCTCTTTTTTTACTCATAAAAAGTGAGAAGGAAATAATTGCATTATCTATAGACTGTGCCAATCATAGTCCACTTGGATAATTAAGACACATTCTCAAGTGGACTTATTGGGAGTTATTAATGTGACTAATGTGTTTCTGTATCAGCTATATGTTTAAATGAGCATTGCCATTGCGTTTTGCACTAGTTGCTCACTGCATACATAGATGTTCATTGTTCTGACTCCAGGCTTTGTTTCCTTCTTTCACACATTGAGAAAGTTTTCCACAAACTGAGTGTTTATGTGTTGAGTGCAGTACTCCATGGACTTTAGGGTCTAATGGAGTGTGAGACGGGGCCTGTGGTTTTTCATCTTGTTTTCAGCTGTACAAACATCATGTACTTTTCCCTTCCTTTTAGAGGCCAGTCTACGGCCTGCTAAAACACTAGCATGCAGCATAATAGTTGCTGAGACTTTACAAGTCAAACTGGGGGGACCTGATGCCATTCACCTTAACACCAAACATATTGACAATGTTTATTTTCTCTGCTCCAGCCTCAACTCTCAAATAAATATATCAGTGGCTGATTTTCAGTGCTTCTCTGAAGAAAAGCCTAAAAAGTATCTCTCTCATTGTCAATAACAAGTATAAACTGCTCTCAGAATAAAAGTGGTGGGGTGGGGGGTGGGGGGATTAACGGTATGCCTGTATAGAGAAGGTATAAACAAAGGAAAATATTAGTTCCTTTCTTATAAACCTTTCTAAAAGCGGGTATTTATTTCAAGAAAGTTTTTGATACAAGCAGGGTCCTTGTTTTGCTTTTACACTTTACATTTTGTGAAATCCCAAAGGGACTGTGGAACTAGGTTGGCTGGTCCTTTGTTTATTTTTTAGCGTGTGCACCTTGTCTCTGGGGAAAGTCATTCATTAAATTGCTATTCTGGGATGATGACATACAGATTTACTTTTCTCTTCATCAAGAAAATTCTGTAGTTGTCTAGGAAAAAAAAAAAAAAGTCTCTCTTTGATATGACACCTCCTAGATGTGTTTGAACCTTTAAATTAGCAAGGGAAAATGATTACCAGAAGTTAGCATAGATGCAGTAGTGTACAATTCTCTCTAGAAGAAGGAAAATCCAATCACAAGTCTGTACTCCTGGAACAAAGACATGTCCAAACTCTGTTAGTGTTTCACAACATAAGCAGCAGGCTATTTAAAGCCTTTTTAAATGGAAATTTTTGCATAGGCTTTCAGAGATAGCTTAGTTAATGCAAAAAGAGTTCACAATTTAATTGATAGAGAATGACTGTCTTTTCAAATGAATGCTGGTTTTAGTGCTTGTCCACACCATTTGTTGTCTCCAGATTCCTTCAGCCAGCAGTATCTGTCCATCTTTTCCATACAATACAGAATGTTTAATATGAATGATATGCCCAAGCCTTTTGACTGATTCTGATATAGTTGAATATTTGCATATGTAGATTGCAAATGACAAAATGCAAAAATAGTTTCTGAAGTTTGCTGTTTAATCATAGTTTCTATATTCATGGTTCTCTTTTACATATATTCTTGGGAGTATGATGTGGAAGCTGTTCAGAGTGATGACTGACTGTCACCACCATCTCGTCTATCTCAATAAATATTTTCCCAAGTCTCACTAGACATATGTTACAGATCTGTAAACCCTTTTGAAACCAACTCATTCTAAAATGAATTAATTTATTTAAAAACTGAGTCCTTGGTGTTATTTCTATGCAGTTGTATTAGCTAAAGAAAATGTATTGAAGAAGCAGGATCCCACCATACTAGATATCTGCACTAAGATGAGATTTTTTGTGCCCACAAAACCACTAAGGATTTGGGAAATGGTGTTACCAGCATAGACCAGCACCATAGACAGAATTCATAGCACTGGACCAAACTATCCAGTCAGAATTAGAGCAACTCAGAGAACCTGGTTCTACAATTCAAAAATTTAAAAATTAAGTGTAGAGCTAAAAAATCAGCAAGGAAAAAAATCAGCTCTGTAAAACTTGGGTCAGGTTTCTTCCTTGGTTCATGTGTGGTGCATTTGGCACATATGCAGATACAGTGCTGAACAACTATTTTAATCCTTGCTTGTGGAATTTTAGGTATCTTAGATTCTTTACCTAACTAGTCATGAAAAACATTTTTGGGATTGGATTTGTGGTAAGTCTGTTTCAAACTCTTCAGGAAACCTGGCCTTCCTATTCAGGGAGTAAAATCTGAAAACAGGCAACTAGATGACAGACAAAACTAAATGAAAATGTAAAAACCAAAACAAAACAAACAAAAACAAACAAACAAACAAAAAAAAAAAAAAACACAACATATAAGATGTCATCTTCCTCAGGCATTTATTTAAAAAAATGCATGTAAAAGCATGATTTTGTTCTCTCTTCCTTTTCCCATAATCTCTTTTTCAATTTTAGTGCCTTTCCTTTTTTTTTATCTTTCCATTTATGAAAGCAGACACTAATAATACTTGTATTCAGACCAAAATCTTTCAAACACACTGAGTATTGACATGTTGGTAATTAAGGTCTCAGCTCTCCTGTTGTGACTTTTAATAAAGTCAATTTATATCTGTCAGATCCTGGCAGCCTGTGAGAATTCCCAGTGGGGATACTTGGAGCAGTTTTCCCCCATCATCATTAGCTGTGTGTCATTAATTTGATAATGTATCATAAGCATTTGATAGCCCTAGAGCCACACATTTTCAATTCAGGGCTCCTGTAATTGGTAGGAACTATTTAAGAGAAAGTACATTCATTCATCTACACCCAGGTGCACACATACAGCCCAACTAAGCTATAACCCAGCTTGAGGATTTATGCTCATACCAGGTGCATGTTTTTACTGTGTCTGAACTCAGGTATGTTTTGAAGATTACCATGAAATGTGACTGGAATTTCAACTTGAATATTTTGGAGAATTTTAGGTAAGAATCCCAAAATGGGAGATGTACTGAAAAAGGTGTAACTGTGATGCTAATGCCTACTTAAAGTATTAGAAACCCAAACTTTTCACAGACAAGGAAGGCAGTGTTTTGCAAAAGCTCAACTTGTGCTTGCTTCACAGTCAATCAAAGATGTAGCTTCTCTAACACCCTACAATTGGCAGTGGCACTATGAAAAACCATGAAATAGCTTTTAATCTTTCATTAGTTTGTTCATCCCTCATATTCAAAGCTGAATGACTAAATATAATGTCTTCATGCAGAAAAAATAGTTTGAAAACTGATTAGCAGCACAACATGGGCTTCTTAATTTAAAAAGGCACATAGTCTGCCCTCTTCCCAGTAAAGCCCCATGCTGTGGGAAACTGATTTCACAAACTGGAACAGCTCTCAGCAAGACAAGTTCTAGGAGACAGATTAAGATCATACTCTGCCACTGTTGGTGCAGAAATGACCTTCAGTATAGTATGAGGTAAACTTATATTGAAAGTATCTAATCTCAAAAGTAAGATTGCATAGGAAATTGCTGCTTACTGAAGCTAAGAAGAAGGCACAGTTTCAGGTTTTGTATGCCTTTTAAATTCTTATGTGTGGAGCCTTTTGGATATATTTTACTGAATCCTCACTTCCCTAAGTAGGAGTGAGGACAGAGGAGAGTGTTTTCTAGCATTTGTATCTGCAAGGCCTTCCAGGGAGCAATTCTTTCAGCTCAAGCTTAGCCTCAGTCGAACAACATTAAAAGCTTGAGCCTGGCCCTGGTTGTAAAGGGCCACTGTTCTTATTATAGACAGAAATCAGACTTTATTTCACTTCTTATTCCAAGGAAGTAAATAGTAATTTCCATCAAGAAATCAGAGGTGTGCCTGATGTAAAATCTTCCTGAAGCATAACTGTGCCTATATTAAATTTTCTGTGTCCTAACAAAATCAATGGGAAGAACCTGACAAAGTGTTTAGATCATTTGCTTTTTCATAAGGAAACTGTAGCACTAACAGGGTTATTTGCTTTAAAGTTAATTAGCAATTTTGAGAGTCCTTTTGATTCTAGAAAAGCTTCACTTATTAGCAACTTACCACTGTTTTCCCCCAAGGCCATTCAGAAAACAAACTTATTCATTTTCTTCCCACTAGTTCTACAGCTTCTTACTGTGGGCGTGATTAATTTTCACCTTCTCTGATGCTAATGTAAATTGGTTTATAGCTGAAAGATTTTTGAACCTGAATCCAAAGGAAGGGACTGATCCTTCCCAAGGCAATATAACTTCTGATAAGTAATTCTCCTTTACCTTCAAATCCTGCTGTGAGACACAGGTCTGCAATGACAAACATCTGCTCATGCTCTTGGTCTGGGTAGTGGGGCTGAGCAAGGACACTTGAAGGTTGGGAGCCTCTTCATGGGCATCATCGCCCTTCCCAGGTGCTTCTGTGGCAGAACTCACACCTCTTCCAACGTGAACAACAAAATCCCACCACTGCCACAACCTGAGCACCTGTGCAACCACAGGATGGAGGCGTGGTTTGCCTGGGAGTATATGCAGCATGCTACTAGGATAAGACTCAAAGACCATTTGGTAGCCTTCACTCTTCTTGTGTCTCACTCCATTGCCTATTTCAAACCTTTTGCTGATGGCTCCCTGATACAGCTGGACTCCATCACACCATTGTGCCGGCAGCCTTCTGTCCCACAGATATGGTCTATCTCACTAGAAACTTCTCACTTTTTTTTTTTTTCCTGGATCACAGTAACTTAAAACAGCATATTTTATAGAAATTCTGCTGTTATTACTAGTGGCATTAAGAATCAACCCAAGTTTCTGTTGCAGTTAACTGAGGAATGATTATTCCTTAGGAAAAATGAAGAAAAATGAAAATTTTGTCAGTGTGAGATCTGTGACTCAAACAAAATCAATTTATTTTTAATTGATATAGTACCATAATTGGGATGTATTTCATTGCAGATCGGAAAAAACCACAGTTTATTGTTTTCATGGGATGCTTTTCCTGCTCCTGCAGTTAATAGATGCATTTTTAATAAAGGACAAAACTAAAATGTGTTCTAATTGCTTGAAAGGAAAACTGGTTGATAATGTATGCTGAAACTGTAAAACCAACTATTGTCCACATGCACCGCTACTCTTTCACTGAAGTGTTTAACATCCATTTACCAATAGTAGGACCTTCTAATGGACATTCTGACAGTTTCTTAACTACAGTTTCTGGCTAAGCATATTTTTTTTATGCCTTGGCCTTAAATATAATGAATTATATTTCTTACACATTGAAAAACTGATTCACATTCACATTCAGGGGGTTTGTTTTGGCCAGCTTGTGGGCTTTTATAAGTACTGCAAAATCACAGTGTGCATATAACTTTCACTGTGACAATAGGAGGCCTTAACTCTGAAGAGTGCAGATCCAGTGTTATTCTACTGTACCCAGGGGAGTAGCCAGAATTGAGGGCAACAGATATGATTTAAATTTTCAGAAGACACTAAATTAGTTTCTGATTTGTAAAACCCCCTAAGATGAGTGCTATTTTTTATAAGAAGTAGTTGGGGACATTATTATGAACAATGTGTTTTATGGTAGAACAATTACACTATATATAGCTATCATATTTTGCATTTAATGTGAGATTACTGAATATAACAACAAGTGAACTACATCATATAGTTCAATGAGAAATGAGTTTATAAAATACTTATCTCTTGTTCAGACCTGTCTGAACAACTTATTTTCTCATATAAAGAGACCTTGAGATTTAGTTGCAACTTCAAATAATTTCATACTCTATAGTGTCCCTCCATTTCTGGTTTTCACAAACCTAAAAGTATATTTTTAAAATGAATATTACATAGGTTTTGCCTTTTATTCTTTTGTCTAACACAGGGTCAAACATATAACTGGCACTAAAATAAACATGCCTAATAACCACATGGGGGGGAAATATTAATTGTTCAGTGGGACAAGTAGGAACACTTTCATCTCTTGTTGTACAGGAGATGTTCTATTACTATTCTTTAACTCATGGCATCAAAGGAAGCCCGTAAGTCTTAGAAAGCTGCTTCATATTTCTAGATTATAATTCTCTTTGCTCCTTTGTGATCTACACAGAGCTCCCAAGAGAAGGTCATAGGAAAACATGACTATTTTTTTAAGATTTTAGTGGGGTATTTTGCCATTTCATTTACATAGTCCCCTCTGATTTCTCATCATTTGGATCCAGGAGTTTCTCTGCGAATCCATCATTTCAACCTGTAGAATTTCAAAGTAGGTTTCGAGAGCATAATGAAGATCACTGATTATTATAAAAGTGTTGATGATGACCTGACCTTTTGTCTTGCCTGTTACTTTTCATTATCAGATACTTGCCAGGGATTTTCAAAAGGTCTCATTGTCTTTCCTTCTTCCCATTTGCCAGTTATTAAACTTAGATTAAATTTTGATTGCCTTCACTTTACCAGACAAAATTCATTCTAGTTCTGTCTGCAGTGAAAGTTTCTTTCTAAAAAAATTACTATTTCCCTGGTTTTATTTTGAATCTTCAGGGGAAA
>VXAU01004744.1:1178665-1206544 GCA_013399695.1 Formicarius rufipectus | reverse complement strand
AGAAAAGAAAAGAAAAGAAAAGAAAAGAAAAGAAAAGAAAAGAAAAGAAAAGAAAAGAAAAGAAAAGAAAAGAAAAGAAAAGAAAAGAAAAGAAAAGAAAAGAAAAGAAAAGAAAAGAAAAGAAAAGAAAAGAAAAGAAAAGAAAAGAAAAGAAAAGACGAAAGGGTCGTTCTGGATGTCTCTTTAATGAAAAACAAACTGGATATATGCAGCAGTTATGGCAAAAGGTGCTTCCCATACTCTGGAATTTTGCTCATCCCAGATCGCACCACCCGCAGCTGCCCAGCAGATTCAGGGAGGTGTGGAAGCCACAGCTGCTGTGCTCTTCCCATCCCGAGGGCTGTAAAGCAGCCAAGCAGGGCTGCCGTTACGCCTCTGGGAAAGCTGGCTGCACACCTTCCTTCTGGGCAGTAAACTTGGGAAACCTTAACTGCATTTGGGTGACCACTAGAGGGAAGTGTTGCTCTGTTAACGAGACGGCTTTGCGTGGCTTTTTATCTCTTTATTCAATTTTATTTTTAGAGGAAATATATGAAGCCTATGCTCTACCTTTGAATATTTGTTTTCTCTGATTATTACGAGAGAAAAATTCGTACTTAAATATTAATTTTCTTAAAGCAGAGATATATGTTTATCAGAGTCCAATTAGAGTAAAATGAATTAAACACACTGTCCTTAGTGCATGAGTCTTTCTTTTCCCTCTAGATAATGACTGAATACCTTTTACTGTCTGATTTGTGGTTTTTGCTAAAGGTTTACAAAAGGAATATAGTTTCAGTTCCCACTCTGTCTTCTGGATACAAAGATTGAAACCTACAAAATNCAAATTCCTCTGCAAATGCCTTTTCAGTTGTCAGAAATTCAGCTCAAGTAATTTTTTAAATTTTTTTTTTTCCCACAGTTAAAAGTAGTCCCCAAAATGAGAAAGACTTCCATTATTTAAATTATAGAGGTTTTGATTAAGGATCGCAGCCCCTGTCTCTAAGTCATTAAGTAATTCATTGAATCATACCACAATAATAAATCATACTGTGATGTTCCAGTGTACACAGTCATTAAGCACTTTGGAGTGCGTGACTTCCTGATATGATGTGTCTACAATTTTAAATAAACTCATGCCGATATTCTCCTGTTGCTTGTGTACTGCAGGCACCTCCTGTTCGAGTGCCCAGTGTAGTGAGATGAATTGGCTGAACTCTAACAAAAAGTATGGTCAGTAATAAAATGTCCAGAGAACAGCAATAAAATCAGGCATTCACCAAAAAGATGAAAACAAGAGAGTTTCTTCACATGAAACATGAAATACAATCAGGAGTTTGTATTGCGCTGTCTGCATAAATATTTTTTTTAAGTGCAACTACTTAATACTTAAGTATGTGGTAATATTTTAGACTTCTTGAAAACTACGACTTGAAAATTATTCAAGGTGTTTCATAATACGAAGCAGTTTTTAAGAACAAACTAGTGTCCTTAAAACAGTACTTTCTTAGATAGTATTGAATTGAGTGAACCATGACAAAAAGAACAAGCTAATATAACCCAAGAGTGGATAATATCAAAAGACTTATGGTTTATTGTTGGAGGAGGTTTAATCCTTATGATACATGTAGGTTTTTTCATTTTGTTTTTGTTTGTTTGTTTGTTTTGTTTGTTTTGTTTTTGTTTTGTTTTTTGTTTGTTTGTTTGTTTGTTTAGTTGGTTGGTTGGTTGATTGGGTTTTAGTTTGATCTTAACAATAAGAATTTATTATTTTCTGTTTTGTCCACCCTGTATGGGATTCGTATATTTTCTGATCTCACTCAGACAGCAGTACTAAATCATCCTTCCACAAACTATTTCTGAGCTTGCCTAATGCTACAATAAAACCATCCTAGGTTATGTTATGTCAAGCTACTGCCAGGTATAATGAGAAGGTTTGCATACAACATCCACAACTTATGAAAGCCCAGATTTTGTTTGTAGCAGTATGTTTTGTGCCAGATTCATCCAAGATGCAACTGAATAAAATTTATGAAACTCGATGTTTACCACGACTAAGTAAATATTATAACAGACAGTAGTAAGCATTGATCACTCAGTAACAACTACTGCTAGCTGATGGATGCTGTTAATTACTAATTACATGTAATGAAAGAAGGTAGAGGATTTTTTTTTTCATATGATGAATAGTTCATATTTATTATTGGCTGAATGCACATGCAAAGCAACAAGCATATGGAATTTCCATTGTTTCTCACCTTGAAAATATTACTGCTGATGTCTATGATAAATACTTCGGTATTAAGAATATTCAGGATTAGCCAATCTTCTAGGAGAGATAGAGTGAAAAGGTAAATGTCAGCACAGGAATTCACCCCAACAATTAAAACTGCTTTCTGGATGGTGTCTCCTGTACTACCCTGCGTGAGCCCCTGCCTTGCTTCCATCAGGCTGCCAGGTCCAAGGGACAGTCAGACCACACTGGTCCTTTTAAAAAGACGAAATAAATCTCATTGGCAGCATATTTGAGAAGTGTCAATACCTTGATTTTCATAGGCTTATTATTCACATTGCAGGTAGTTTCTGGAGAAAATCATACCAAAATAAGTGGCTCCATCACAGTGGGGGACTTTGGTCTTTCATTTCCTGAGTTTGGATCTTAAATGCTTTTAGGCACTTATGTACCCTGGAGACAGTTTTTACACTGTTCTGATGGGCCCAGAACATACACTAAAATCGACAAACATTAAAAAGCAGTACTCCTAGTGTGCATTATTTAAACTGCTATAAGGATAAAAACTTCAATTTGTTCCACAACAAAACTATATTTTTACTAACCTTTTCTTCTTATCAATGTTATTTATTGCTTGTATTTATCTAGTGTATTAACATCTCTGTTAAGAAGGGAGCATAATTTTAAATGCAAATTCAGTACAGATTGTTTCTGATCTAAATATCAGCTGTAAAGAGTATACTTTTTGTAGCAAGAAATATAGCAATTGGTATTCAACAATTTCTATGAATAAAGTCATCCAACAATCTTTATACAGCCAGAAACTCCAGACTGCAGGATGAAATTCGCTTATTCTTCAGAAAGAAATAAGTCAACATAATGCATAAGTAAAATCTGATAAACCACCAAATATCAATAATTGTTGATGGCAGGGGGAGAAATGAGTCTTGCAATTCATACATTCATGACATAGCACACACTATCAGAAGCTGATGTGTTCAAACGTTGAGCCAGGCTGTTCCTTCCTACACATAATTCAGATTAACATTTCAAAATGTTTGTGTTAACACTCTAATTCAAAAGGACCTTTCTGTGACAGTTTGACCCAGGCAGTCCATCAAGCCACTTACGGTTTGGTCTCCATTAAGTCCATATCTCGAGAAGCAGAAGAGATATTTTTTTAAATTTTTGCTGCAAATTAAGTTAAGCAACTGAGAATAGGTTGTAAACAGGTTCTGTTTACAAGATAACATTCCAAAATGGTGTTCTTTGTTTTTCTGACTTGGGATATTGGAGGTAAGAAAAATGCACTACACACAGCATTAAATTATGCTACCTCTTTCCTATTGAACATTTGCAAATTAAGTTAGACTTATCCAATTACTTTCCTGCAATACAGCCATCGTTATCTGAATGCCTGGCGTTAGGCAATAGGAAATAAACTGAAATGTAATATCATCAAAGGGGTATTTGATCATGTTTTCTGTGGGCTGCTCCCATTACAAAAAGCATATTTTTCATTTTAGCTATAAAATGAGCTACTCCCAGCTCTTTTCCCTAGACATTGCAAAGCAAGCATCTAGGACATGCTCTGAGACTGACAACTTTCTTCCATATACGGGTAACATTTTAATTTTCCCTACACCGTATTTGAAGTCTGTTTTAAAATGTGTAGGGATCAAAATCCCTCCTTCTGAGCCAAAACATTAAAAGCCAAATGTTTTAAAACTTAAGATGACCAAATGCCAGGCAGATTACGCACCTAAAGTTCCATGCAGATGTACTCCACAGGCAAAATTCAGACTGTTTGGGTATGACTGAGAGGTCGGAAGGAAATCTTTTGCCTGGAAGGAGAAACATGCAGAGTGCGCCTACCTTCTGTATATCCATTCATAAGCTCTGTGCCTGGATATGAAGAAATAAGAATACATAAATCAATCATAGAGTCTAGTGGAAGAAAGGGAAAAAAAACAAACAAACAAACAAACCAAAAACAAAACAAAACAAAACAAAAAAAACCCAAAAAAACCCACCACCAAAACAAACACCAACCTGCCTTAATTTCTCAAATCAAGGAGAAAAGCTAACATCTCATGTTATTTCCACCTTCTCAATGAAAACCACTGTGGTGTAGATTATATAGGTACTAAAGTACAGCTTATACATAGGAGTAGCTGAAAAGTTCAGCAATTTGCACAAATAATTAGAAAAGTGGCCTTCCTTTATAGCAACACAAAATAGTACTAATTCACTTCAAGTTAGAGAGCTCATATTCAAATTAAGCCAGTTTACATAGCAGATGGTGTATTCATGATGGTGTATTCACAGTGCATTCTTAGGAGTGAAAGATATACCCAATTCAAAATGAGTTGCAATGATCTAGGATGGCTAGACTTCATTCAAAATAGACATTTCTCAAAAACACATGTTTTTTAACATTTCCTATTTAAGCATAAAATACAGTGGTTTCCAGGAGATTTGTCGTAAATGTACTGAACAGCTGCCCTTAATTAATTAAATGCACACCCATTAAGGAACTCAACGCTGGCATGATGTAATCCTAGTGCTTCAAGAGAGGATTTGCCTCTACAACCAGGACTGAAAAAAATGCAACTGTGATCATTATGTCCCAGTTCCTGAAGACAGAGTAATATGGATCCTTCCTGTGCTTCTTAAAGTCACAATAGAAACATACAAAGTGCTCCTCTAAGCTATCATTTTTGTGTTTTGTCTTGCCAATTAAGTGCTCAACACATAATAAATATCAAATAAGCTTCATTACAAGCCTGAGAAATGAAGAAAACAACGTAATTCCCCAAATGAGAAATAAAATTGAAGAGTCTATAGTTCTAATTTCAACATCTAAGCACTATGTCTTAGCAATCCATATGTTAATTGAAAATGCTATTTATTTCAAAGAAGGTTGCTGGGGAAAAGAAATACCATGGGAGATCTGCCATGACAGCTTCAGGAATGTCAGAACATGGAACCAACCATGATCTTTGTTTTCCTCCTATTCTGTCCAGAGTGAATATGAATTTCCCGCACTTCTTCTGGTTTTAAATGGCTAATTAGTTGGCCCAATAGTTGTTTGACAGCACAAATTCCCTGGCAGATGTCAGCTGTAGATGCTCAGGTCAAGTCCACACATGCAGAGACAGTGAAGTCAGTGCATATCAGGTAGACTGAGCTTATTGTGTGAGACTGAGCTTATTGTGTGTGCAGTAAAATAACTCTGCACCTGTGACATAAAGAACATGTTTGGCATATCTTATATGGGCTAAACTTCTAAATGGGCACCAATTTATAGTTGGTTCAATGCATGTACCAGTAACCACTAAGCTTCTCTTCCATAATGTTCTAATCCCTTTTTGAGTTCTCTTATGCTTTTTATCACTGCAATGTCCTGTGGCATTAAATCTGACGGCTGATTATACTCACATATGAAAATGACACTTTTGCCTGGTTTAGGATCTGCTGAACTCTGTCATATCTCTCCATTGGTTTATCTTACACAGAGGTATGGAAGTCATTCTGTATGGATGCTATCTTGAGTGGACCATACTTGTACTGTGTTCATAAACAAAATTGTTACATTCTGACATAGGAACTTTTTGAGTGGTGGCTGAGCCAAAGCAAACTTGCTGATTTTTTAATTTCTGCCTGAGCTTCCATCTTTGGACATATTCAATAAGTAGATTAAAAAAAATTTTAATCTCAATTTTACAAAGTATACACTACAGCATAATTTTAGATATAGAGTTAAATTTGTAGCAGAATTTTTAAAAGTGCAAAATAATTTTAGGAATAAAATTCCCAGTGACTTTCAATTCATATATGATCCAAAATCTTCCAGGCACTTTCGAGTAACTCACGCATAGACCCTCAAAATCATATTGTAAAAAGTTTTGGTCCTTTTCAGCTGCAGGAAATTCTTCAACTGCTCTACTTAAAATAGATTTGACCTTGTACAGAAGGAACTTTTCTCCAACAGAATCTTCTAAAACTAAAACTAAACTTAGCATATATTCATAAGAATGATCAGAGAATGAAGAGATCTACTTTATATTTGTTCCATTATTTGCATATTAGTGTTAAATGTCAATAAACAGTATATTAATCTCTTTCTTTCTGTGTATATATTTGTATGTGCATGTAATATTTATTTCATATTCATATTCCATTAAATCTGCAGTATTTCCATTGTATCAGAATATTCTTCTCATAGATTTATAGCCACTGGGAATATAAGCATATCTCTAACATTGTCCATCTGTCCCTGTTAAACAGCACAGGCAGAGTACCAAATATGGTTGTTGGAGCAAAGAGTTATTCTCCTCAAAATGTTTCTGTAGACCCATTGTACTTATGAACCCTCAAAATGAAATCTACCCTTAAAGCTCCAAGGAGTGACATAGCTCCATGAAATGGTGACACAACTGGCTAAAATGTGGATAGCTCTGAAACAGTCTCTCTTGTGTCACAGCATTAATACTATCTCAAAAACAGCCACATACTGTAGCTGTCAGCATAAGGTCTGCTGTATGTTTCAAATCATAACTTTCGCTTAGCTATTGTGAAAGCTTAAGCTAGCTGCCGACATCTATCAGCTCAGACAAACAAAACAGCACGTCAGTGATCTACTGAGCTGTCGTGATTACTTGTAAACCTCTTTTTTTTTTAACATTTCAAATCATTCTTCTACAAACTACTGTGAGCAACTTCCTCTCAAATCATGCTTTCAACACATCACTCTAATGACATTCACTCACATCAATAAAATTGTCTTCTCTGGAATAACTGAGGGTATTAAGGATTAAGAAAAGAGAAAAATGCATGACCCTGACAAATGCATACGGGACAAAAAGTTCTTACCCACACAGCCTTCTAAGCAGATACAAAGACACTGACTCTGAGTGAAACCAGACTGGAGACCATCATATCCCACATACACTTAGCCCTTGTTGTTTCTGCTCTGCAGGAAGATGCCTTACTGCCATGAGACGCACACAAGACAGCCAACAGTACTTACTGATAAATGGGTTGTTTGGGCTGGAATTAGAAGCAGAGGAGACCAAATCATACTGTATGATTAATGTGCTCTAACCTCAATTATTGGTGGAAATGCAAGGTAGAACCTGCAGAGAAAATTTATTGTGTATTCTGCACTGTTTTAAAACTTGATCTTTCTTATAACTGACACCAGGCAAAAAATTTCTCAAAGAACAAGGGCCTGGGAAACAGTACCTGAACATGGTCATACCAGTAACTGGCAACTTCCATCTGCCTGTTTAGAATCCATATCAGAAATACATGGGAGATAACTTTTTTCCAAAATTTTCAAACATATGGGTGGTTCTGCAAAGGCAAAAATTGCCAGTGGTCAGATTAATCATAAAACTATGAATCTTTATGTTCATTGGTGAACCTGAACTAGTTCTAGATTTTCCTAAATGGACACAATCCACATACTTCTGGCATATACTTTCTATTTAAGGCTGCAGTTTTGAGAGTCAGTGAAACAAGTCTGCAATTCAAGCATGTTGGTGGTTCTATGCAAGTCAATGGCCTACACAATTACACTGAATTAAATGTACTTTTTTAAGCAGGCTGCTAAGCAGGATGAAGTCATGAATAATAACTGATCTTTCTGAGGCATTTCAGTGTAACTATCATCTTGAGCACTAGCCATGGTCACATGGCTGTGCAGCAATATAAGCAGAAACAGTGAACAAGAAATAAGCTCCAGACCTCTGGATCATCATTGAACAGTAATAGTTTTAGATTCTCTAACAGGTACTTTAATTTTCATCATTATGATTATGTTTTTGTGATATTAAATTCTTTGGATTTTCTAAACAAATGGGGTATATATGGTAGTGATGCTGCTGGGATCCTCCTAAGAGTATTTGAATGTAATAGCCATTCAAATACATTAGAAAGGTTCTTTGCTCCAAGCTTTCCAATTCTTGAAAGTTTTGTTAAAATAAGCTTCTGAATAGAAGAGAGATCATAATGATCCCACTCACACAATGCAATGTTTTCTTCACCATTTTCTAGACACCAGTGAATCCGCACGGGATCTCAGCCTTGATCATTAACACTGCAGGAAACCAGGCTCCATTGCCCCTGCCACTCACACAACTATTTATACTTCAACTCTTTCAGTCACACATCGTAATAAACAGTTTTACCATGACTCCATCTTTCACATGGCTGTACTTAACCCTAATTCAAACACATATATGCATAAACGCACACACATTTTGTGTGTGGAATCCAAATCCTGTCTTCAATAAATAAATAGCTATATGGGTGGATAGATGAAAACAACAAATGAATCAGTGATACAGGGCACGAGCTGCAGACATGCCTCGTGGACTAGATGTCTCAGCACGTACCTCATGGTGAACTGTGTTAAAAAGTGACTTCTTGCAAGCTCTTCCCACAAGAAGTTACTGAGATTTAAATTCCATAGTCTGATATGGCTTACTGTACTTGTGTTTTTGTGCAGTGAGAAGTCTGCAGAGGCAGTATAAAGAGTTGTCAGCTTCATGAAATGCTTTAAGCTGTAGTCCTCTTAAAAGGCACATTCCTACCTGGACTGCTGCCTCGCAGCCAGCTTCCCTGGAGGCCCCTTCTATTGTTGTTGTGTTAGTGTCATCACTCCATTAGGAGCCCACCGGAGTCTGTGTGCCTAATTCAGAGAGTGCACCTGTACAAGCATAACAAGAATGATAATTCCTGACTCTGCTTTGGTGTGAAGTGCTTTTTTGTAAAACAAAACAAACTATTCATGCCACGATGAAAAATAACTTCTGTTGTACCTGTCAAAGGATCAGTGGGTCTTTTCTAGTCAATGAATAAGCAGTGGATGGTCTTTTTTAAACCAGTGAAAAAAGAAAGAAAACAGCTCATGAAAGTAAATATATTTTACACAGGTCTAAACTTTGGTGTCCTTATGCCAGATAAACAGCATTTTACAGAGGATATGTCATGTTGCTTCTATGGAATAGTCACAGAGAACGAGCTGAGAACACCATTAAATTGTGTGTGCACAGAAAACTGAACACACGTCTGCACCATTTCTTCTCCATGAAGCTCCCCAAAGCTACTCAGGGCCCATGACTTTTACTCTAGCCTTTCATGTCTTAGCTGACACACACATGCTCTAGTGCTGCTTTGTTTTAATTAAAAAGCAACACGTTTGTAATTGTCTGAGTTACAGTGCAGTCCCTGGTGACCCACAGGGAAGGGCAGTTTCAGGTTCCCTCACGAATGCTGAACAAGAAGGTGATGGTCTTGAGAGCAGAGTCCAGACTAGTCAGTCCATTGGGGTTTTCTGTCAATAGGGCTGATAACATTCCAAATCCTAGTGCCAGCCAAATGTACAAGGTGATTCAGGTTGTTTCCAGTTAGGAGGAAAAAGTAGGAGGCAATTAAATCAGGCATCATTTTAGTGCAGCCTTGTTTACAGAGATGTCAAATCCTGTTTTCTTCAGTTTTTCTCCTCACTCTGTGTACTTGTGCTGGATAGGCACAGTACTCTCCTTATGCCCTCTTCAGTTTCTCTTGTGGATTTGTCTCACAGATTCACACACACACAAAAATCCAGTAAAATTCCATGTGCATACGTGTTACATGAGCGTTTGTTCTGGAAAATGGGGTGCCATTAATGCATATTGTTAATTCAACAGAGTTTGAGGGTCTGTATTTCAAGAAAATATGCATTTTTAAAGCTATCTTCAGTTATGCCATTATCCATAGTTTCAGACAGAGTTTGCACACAACACTTTAGAGCCTCAAGTTAACATTAAGCAGACACTAAAATCTGAATTTCCTCTTAGATACCATATTTTATGGGTATGTCTGCAGTGTTAACTCATTTATTGTGACATGGTTACAATATGGGTAGCAAAAGCCCTTCTCTAGGATAGCTTGTCTGACACAGTATTTTAGGTGCAGTACTATATAATCTCCTTATTTCCATACAGTAGGAAAACAAAGCAAAATGTTGGAATTGTAACCTATGATTGAAGATCTTACAGCAGCTTCTCAAATGGTACAAATATTTGTCTAGATTATTGTATTTACAATTCCAAAAATATTTCTTCTGTTGAAGATCTGTGTACAAGACACTACTCCAAACCATTTTTAAGGGAGTTTTGACATAAATGAAACTTTATGCTGGCATGGCAAGTGAAGTACTTGATTAATAAAGAGTTTCACTGTTTTCAAACACATATTCCATGCAGGCTCATTTGAAGAAAACCGCAAGTGGAGAATGCTTTACTGCTTCCAGTCACAAGGGGGTTGTGTATTTCAATCCTGCTTACACAGTCAGCTTACTTTGGAGCTCTGGTAGGAAAGAAACATGACCAGGAGAAATAATGCTACATTCAGTGACCCTGCCCTTAGAATCAATTGGCCTGATGGGAGAACTTTTTTCTCTCTTTTGCTACTGTTTTCTTAGTTTTTAACCTTTTAATACTTAATATTTCTTGAAAGACCATCTTTAGAGAAATATCTACTGTCCACAGACATGAAGTACTGATTGGATTTGCCTTATAACACTGTGAATGGGAACGAGAGACACATATCAACCATTGACATGCAAATAAAGTACACATTCTTTTAGAATCTTTTAGAGATTTTTTGGTGCTATTTAATGTTATCTGATTTGAATATTAAGTACATGGTTCAGATGCTTATGTTATAAATTGATTGATCTCCAACCACAGTAACAAGTGAAAGAAGAGAATAAATGGGTCTAAAAAATTTTACAGAGAATTCAAAAAGTCTTGAAAATCTAGAAAGTAATAAAAAAAGTTACAACAAGTTCTAACAGGATTTCTGGTTGTAAAACTATCTCTAGCATATTTTAAAATCTGATTGAACAAAGCACTAGAAGATATTCTGTGGTTAAAATGAAATGTAAAGACTTACTTCATCTCCATCCTACAAACCCTTACTGTCAGACAGGGAAGGAATAAAAGTGCTTCAGTCATTGGTGTTGCTTCCTGGTCAGCTGGCACATAAATGAGATGGATTAGCTGGTGATGGTCACTGGCTGTTGGTGAGGCTGCCATTTGGTATAATTAAAACAACAATTGGGGGCAGTGTTTTAAAAAACCAGCTTTTCATTTTGTACACACACAGTACTACTGATAATGATTTTGTCCTAACATGAGCATGTGAGTGTAGTTTATTATGACAAGGTAAGCAACTCACTGTCCAAGCTTCATGTACAAAATCTGCTGCCCTTACAAATGCTTCTGCTTTGCTCCTCCCAGCAACATGTTGAAAGTCTGGGCAACTGTGCCCTTCACCTGCGCACAGGAAAAAAAGACAGACGAATGTGATCATGTCTTACCCTCACATGTAGATACTACATTCCACTCTTCTTGCAGCAAGGACTAAATCTCTTAAGTCAAAATTCAAAAGCACAGAGCCTTTCTTTCTCAAACTAAGGAACCACTGGATATGTCTAAATCACAGTAGGTATACTGAAGCAAACTAGTTACAAGCAATGCCTAATTTTTGCTTTCAGCTTCCTCTCCTTCTCACTGTTCTCAAGTATTTACTGTTCCCCACAGTGATAACTTGTTTCTTTAGAAATGAATCATTAGCACTGAATTTGTCTCAAAAGACCATACTTATAATGTACATTCTTTCCACCTTCAGATATTCCTCTGAACCACAGTGCTCCAGAGACAAGCCCATAATAAAATAAAAAATAAAATAAGAAAAAAAAAGTATGGGTTTTGTCCCCAAATGTACATTTATATTTTCTCTCTTTCTATGACTTCAATTCTAAAATAAAAATGTCTAACCAGGTGTAGGCTAAATTTTTGCCATTTGAGTTTTGAGGAATTCACTTACTAGAGCTTTAACTGACTGGTTCTTGAGAATGGCTATAAGGTTTCTAAGATATATGACAATTTTGTCTTCAAACACTCCTAACCTTCTCCACATAGCAATACTTCAGAGAACAAGACATTAACAGCATCACGAAAACATACCAGCTAAATGAAAGAATCAGCCCATATCCAGTCCGTCAAAACACAAAGCAAACCTGCAGTGGGATGTTTCTGTACTGTTTTGCTTGAATACATACCATCAAGACAGCAGAAAGTGCTTTATTTCAATGACAAAAAATTTTTCTTCCTATTTGTCTACCAGTTACTGCTACTGGGTTTACCCTGTTAAAAATCTTTTCACTCAGCACTCATGGGATTGCATCTGGATGGTACATGCAGTTTTGGGCCTCCTCGTATATGGCAGAAGTTGATAGCTTAGGAAATGCTCAGCAGAAAAGAACCTTGATGGTGGACGCTTGCTCTAGGAGGAGAGGCTGGAGTGCCAGACTTGTTCAGCCTGGAGAAGGGGCTGTGTCAGGGGGACCCAACAGCAGCTCCTACCAGTGCCCACAGGGAGGGTTTCAAGGAAATGGAGCTGGCTGGGGAAAAGCAGAGATCATAAACTGAAAGACGACAGGTTCAGGCTTAATTATAGGAAGAAGGTTTCCATATAAGAGCAGCTAAGCAGTGAAGAAGGTTGCTCAGAGAGGCTATGTAACCCCTACCCTCAGAGATTTTCAAGACCTATCTGATACAACCTGAGCAGTCTTCCTGATCATGAGCTGACCCTACTATGAGCAGAAGGTTGGGCTGGACACGTGGCAAGGTCCTTTTCCACCTGCATTATCCTTCAACTCTGACTCTGAGTCAACTCTCTGATTTGAGGCTGAATTCCCAATTATCTGCCAAGCTAAACTCAGCATTTTCGATAGAGAGAACATGAGAATACAATAACCACAGGACCTCATAACGCTCTTGTTACTGAGATACTTTTCAGACTACTGTCATTCTTGAAATGTGGATTTTGGAAGATCTGAATATTTCTGAAATAATACTCATGAAGTCATATGTATTCTTATTTAAGGGACAGTTCCTCCTTGGAAGTTTTCCCATTAAAATAATGTTTCATTCCAGTGTTTTACATCATTGAAACTCCCTCTTTCTAAGAAACAATATTCAGGAGAGAATAGGAAAATGCCTATTTTCCTCTTTTTTTTTTTTTTTTTTTTTTTTTTTTTTTTTTTTTTTTTTTTTTTTTTTTTTTGTTGGTTGGTTGGTTGGTTTATTTGTAACATCAAAATATTTCTAAATCATACTTTCCTATGAATATTTGGAAATCAACATAAATGTTCTCCAAAAGACTATGGATCTTAGAGTTGTAATCAGTTTGCTTGACTTTGCATGCTCTAAGATAGATCATTATGTGGTCACTTTGTTTTGCATGACTACATTAAAACCAGATGTGAGTTGCTGAGTCAGCTTTGATACAGTAGCAGAATTATTTTTTCCAGGAAACAAATGATCACCATCCATAATTATATTTTCTAAGGCCTAAGATAAGCAGCTGAAACCATAAAAGGAAAACTGTGGACTTGTGTAGTTTCTAATAGACATAGGAGATTAGCCTCATGCCCGATTAAAGCAGATAGCTCTCAGTTTGGCAAAGCACTGACTCTTAAAAAATATCAACAGCGGTCATGTAGTCAATCCTAAAAGACCTGAAAGAGATTTCAGAATTTCAGGAAACAGTATCAACTATGCCTGTGCCATTTTCTGACATGTTTATCTACCTTTATAGGAAAAATGCTATAAGTAATAGGCATTATTTCATCTCCTAAGCAACCTTTTTCAGTATTTCAATATCTTTAATATTGACAAATTTCTCCAGATATATCTCCTAAGTTTCCTGTGCCATAATTTCAGTATTTTTTTGTCTTACTCACACCAAATATTCAGTAACTTTAACCATTTCCTCTTTATAGATTTCTTTTGTATTCAAATGCCCCAGTTATATCTGCCCTCAGCTGTACCTTTCCACTGTCAAGCAACCTTAATTCCTTCTACCTTTCCTAGTAGAAATCACAGAATCATAGAATTGTTTGTGTGGGAAGGGACTTTAAAGATTACCTGGATCTGCTTTTCTCGGCCATGGGCAGGGACACCATCCACTAGACCAGGTTGCTCAGTGATTCATCCAACCTTGCCTTCAACATTGTCTTAATATTCCACTTTGCTGATCACTTCTTCTGACGGACTGATAAAACAAAATAGAGTCTGTGAGGTTTTAAAATAAAGCATGATGTTGAAAGAGATCAAGGGAAAAGACATCTTTCTTGATAACTCATTCAAGGGTACAATGGAAAAGATAGAGTAATGCAACTGAAAAATGAAAATTATTACTTTGTTCTTTTGTTTCTTTTTTAATATTACTTATTCTAATTTTCCTGTGATTTCAAGAGAAGTGTTTGCTGAAGAATATAATCTGGAAACAAAACTGGACTTCTAGAATCATGCTGTAGTAAAACCTGATGGAAGACTTACAGTGTAACATTTTTGTCATTTCAGAGAATTAAGACATACTCTGGTTTCTTATAGTTCTTGCTGGTCCGAATTTTCATCCAAGAGAAGAATAGGGGTAGCAAATTTTTTTTTTTTAATGTTTAGTACAAAGCATATAAATAAACAAATAAATAAATATATATGTACCTAGCAATGAATAAGAAACTGTTGAGGAATGACAGAAATTAAGGCTTAGGAGAACAAAATAGGTGAATTGAGAAGTCTATGAAGTGCATTCTACCAATTAGGTCTTCATTGTCTCTTAGATCAAACATCATCTCAGACCAGGACTTAGACAAAAATAATTTCTAAGCATAAATTTTCCTCTTCAGAAGCAGATCTGTGCAAATAACTGCAGATCATCAACTGCTATTTCAACTTTTGGAGTTCTAGCTAAAGTTTCGACTTAAAAAATTAAATACTACATTAATATCTAAATCAATACATGGCATTTCTTATACTTTCCTCCAGGCCACCCAAGTATAACTAGAATGATGAGTAAAGCATGCATAGCTCATAGATGGACAGAATCAACCACCTCAGAAAACCAATTAACTCACAAATTAATGCTAAACTCAGAGAGGAATTCTAGTTTTAAAATTTGACATTTCAAATGAGTGCATAGAAGTTTGTTCCTAAGGTGTTTGTTCTATTACAGGTGCTGCTCACAAGTCTGAGAAGGCAATACTTTGCTGACCAACCTGAAGGAATAACTCAAGGCAGAGGCTTCACAGTCAGAATAATACCCACCATTTGTGAAGATGCATTTTCTACTGGCAATTATATAGTTTCTATAGTCTGAGCTAGAACCATCACTATGTCACTTTCTTGAACATGGGAAACATTATTAAGTAGGGTAAGTATGTCTGCACAAAATAAACCACTTATTTCTTAATTTATGGGAAGATTTAACCTACAATCACTAAGTGGCAGGGCAATTGCTAGAATGATCACAAGGTTTTCCCCGTCTTAGCAAAGAAAACCTTTTTAGAACATCTAACATCTTCCCCAAGCGGACTGTATTTTCCTCCTTTGTCATTCTGATTCTCTACCTTTAATTGTCAGCAGGAAGATGATGAGTTGAATCATGGTTTCTAGATGACCGCAGCTGTACAGCTGGTGAACAAACAGATGTTCTTGTTCAAACAGAATGTCCTTCTCTAACAACTTGGAAACTACCACTACTGCTTAAGCTATGCCACATACAATAAAAATCTCTTAAACCATGCATACCTCAAGTATTTAGTAAATATTAAGTAGAAAAACAAAAACAAGACCTCTACCATATGTGAACCATTCAGCATTTAGTAGTAAAGAAACTTGTAGCAGGATTTAAAAGTAATTTATAAAAGCAAGCGCAAAGGAAAACATTATGTTGAGAATAGGGATTTAGACAAAGGGATACTGAGGTTTGTAGCAAAGCCTCAGGCATCCTTTCACCAAATAGACATGTTTAAGCTCCTTCATACAACTTGTGTGGAAAGCAAAGTGCCTCAGGAGCCACTCCAGCATGTCTGTTAAACCAGGGACTGTGGTAAGCAAGGTGGGAAAAACAAAACAAAACAAAACAAAAAAAAAACAAACAAAAACAAAAAAAAACACAAAAAACCCCCAAAAACCCCCAACCATTGAGTATAGGTTTAAAATGGACACTGTGGAACTCTTGGCTTTCCAATGCGATCAATTTCGTCTCCTTAATAGATATTTCAATTTCTGTAAAATAAGAGGGAGATCCGTGGAGTGTGATCTCCAAGGGGATGGTACCTGAAAATTGGATAGTAATGCATAAAGTAATAGTGTCCTACATGTTGTCTACAAGATTCACTTGGCCTTAATTTATGCATTCTGTGTTAAAGTGCTATTTTTTCATGTCTGATTTGAGATACGAACCACTGTTTTAGATGATCGTTTTATGAGACATTTGTTTCCATGTTTTGTGACATGTTTTGTATTGAATCACATGGCACAGTTCAGGCCTCTGATAGTACATAGATGTTATAAACTGGTCTAAATGTGATTAAAATTAAACCCATTCTTTATTCTGTGTCATTTTAAGCATTGGTTAGATATGAATCTCCTTCCCAATGCAGAGTGAATTTCACCTGACCTGACCTGCTGTTGCCCGAAGTCTGACTAATGAATTCAATAAACCTCAATAAATATCTACTTTGAAATTC
Organism: Formicarius rufipectus; assembly: GCA_013399695.1. Classification (NCBI taxonomy): domain Eukaryota; kingdom Metazoa; phylum Chordata; class Aves; order Passeriformes; family Formicariidae; genus Formicarius; species Formicarius rufipectus. The sequence continues at coordinate 1,189,736 of VXAU01004744.1, read as the reverse complement.
AGAAAGTTAATTGTGAACAGATCTTTACATGCTACCACTGGCTGAAATCTTATTTTGACTTTGGGTGTTAAAAGTAAGATTACTATAAGAGTGTGTAATGTATAAAGTGAAACTGGAAAAAAATAGTCAAAAACCCCAGTAAAACCATGTGCCCAGGAAGTAATCTATTAAGGAGACAACACCACAACTTAACCCAAGAGAGGAAAGACAAAAAAAAAAAAAAAAAAAAAAAAAAAAAAAAAACAAAAAAAAAAAAAAAAAAAAAAAAAAAAAAAAAAACCAGAGAGAGAAAAAAACTTATTTAATTTGTTGTCACACCAAGATTAGTCCCAGAACTGGCTGTCTGGTTATCCAGAGCTAGAGTCAAGCACTGAAGCCTATTGTAACTTGAACTAATCTTATACAGTACTATGGAATAACCATAAATTACTGAGAGCCTGCAAACAGTCACTTGACGAACTGCAAAGAGGTCTTTTAATTTCTTTTTGTTTTTTTTGTCCAAACTTCATTCCTTTCACATCCTGGTTTTTGTTTTGGGTTTTTTTTAATCTGTGCAAAAGACAAAAGGGAGAATTATATCTTGTGTATTTCACAAGGCTCATGCCTTTCAGACTTGACCTGAGACTCAATGTCATGCAAGAGGTGGATGCCAGATACAGCAACACTTTGTTGCTCTTTGGAAAGATAGTTTATGACAGAACTAATAGATTTAGGTGAATACTGTATCCTGAAACACAGAATGTCACAAAAATATTTTCATCTCAGAAGTAAATTCACTTTGTTTATCCTGACACTTGTAGCTGGCACACAGCCAGTCTGCTACATAGTCCCACTGATTGTAGGTTTTTAGAAGCTTCTCACATAAAACAAAATTTTACATAATTTCAGGATAATGTTGCTTTTCTGAACATACTTTATCTTAAAAAGTAGTTACCTGGTTCCAGTTTCAACTGCCATATGTGCAGTGCTCTCTACCTTGTCCCTTCCCTTGGTGAATTTCAATGCTGATGAGTAGGAGAAGGCTGAACATGCCCTCAGACATCAGCAGATGAAGAGGCAAGCAGACAACATGCTCCAAGGCAGTGCTGCTGCTCAGATGAACCCAGCCAGGCTGGAGGAATGGGATGAAAAGAACTTCATAACATTCACTCAGGAGAAAAGCAACATCCTGCACTTGAGAGAGACTGGCACTGCTGCATCAGGACAGACTGAGGACTGACTAGCTAGGGAGCAGCCATGCTCAAAAAGACTTCAGAGTCCTGGTGGGCAGCAGATATACAACAGCAGCAATGGCAGAAAGATGCAGGACTCTATCAACCAGTCACAGAGAGTGAGCCCAGTCAGCACTCATTAGGAGACACCTCAGTGCTGCTTCCAGTTATGGCTTCCCTAATAGAAGAAAGGAATCCCTAGGATGTGTTCAGGAAAGGACAGCCACAATGGGATGGGGCTGGAGCTGGAGCACTTGGCCTGGGAGTTGGGCTTGTTCAACCTGGGGCACCCAACTATAGTACACAGTACCTGAGATGTCACTTTTATGGAGGTGTAAAGCTAAGTAACAACAGTCAGTCACAAACAAAGGTGGTCTTAGTCTTTCCTTTCATATACTTTTGTGACTTACTGTCAAAAGTCTTCAAGTCTAATCCACTCTTCCTTGTTCTACTAAGCCTGCTCAAGGTCCTGACACTTTTCTGGTCTTTGTGTCCCTTTGATCAGATACTGGCTCTTTCAAATCTTAAGCCTCTAGCAGTCATTCTACCTTCCCTTGTCTTGGTTCCCTTTGGCTAAGACCCAAATTTCAAAATCCCTCTTTGATGCATAGTGGCCCCTGATAATTGCTTTCTAAAGAGGTACTCCTGTTCTACATGTAGTGATGTTGCACATGTGACTGTGTTTGAAAGTCTCGTTTTCCTTAAATGCCTCCTTTTCATAGCCATAGAAGGATTATTCCACAGAAGATAATAAAAAGTCAATCAGCCTTTAAAATAAGCCTCCTTTCTTTCTTCCAAGATAAATTCCACATTCATGTTTTGCTTAGTTACTTAACCTCCTCTCCTCTGAGTTTGTTTACCACTCTTACGGCTTTTCCTGTTTATTCCTCAGGCTCTTAGCCTTTAAGAAAAAACTTCCTAGGGACTTCATTAGCTTTCTACTCAAGTTAAATTTGGGGTTTTCATATTACGCCTTGAAACCACTTGGAAATAAAAAGCATAAACTCAATTTTAAAATTTAAACCGATTGCTTTTTCTTTGAGAATTTGTTTTTTCCAATTAATAGGCATGGATATAGCCCTAGGTTAAAAATAAAATGGTTCAGCTAGTGATAAAACCAAAAGTGTTATGTGAAACTAGAATGAACCAGTGTGTACTAAAACTAAAGTCAGTTTTGAGAAAAACCACTGAAAGATTTAGACAAATGTAAAAACAGTGCCACAACTCAATCAATTTGGATTTAAGTTTTAAATCTACTGCTTTTAATGGCAGCAGTCATAAGGGAGAGGGTTAAGCTATTACAAAATATGCATCTGGGGATAAAAGTACCCACTAACGTCTCCACGTTAATTATACAAATAGCTCAATAGAACTCCTTTTGGTCAGGCACATTCAGTGCTCTGGAGGTAAACCACTTAGGTATTACTGCAGCAAGCTTTATAGCCTACATAATGTAATGGAAGCTTGTTCCCTTCATTAAGTCAAGATATGACTTTTTTCTGGATGGTTTACAGGTTGTGATATCAGCATGGCTATGCCACAAGCCATTGAAGGAATTAGAAAAAAAATATATTACCTCTCACCCTTTGCTAATTTTGCAACTTCCATTTAAGCTGTTGTGCTGCAACGTCATAGCAGCATGTGCTCCTTTTTTTGTCCAGCTCAGCTTTCTGTCTGGGTTGTGAGATCTCAGCTGAGTAGAAGAAAGGTGGCCACTTATGCATGAAAGTGACCAGGTTTTGCTGATCACTGAAATGTCGACTTCACTCAGGAACGCCAGAGTTTACATTTCCTAGGTAATGGGCACCCAAATCCCTGAAAACTGGGATAAAATTATATGCAACTTTTATGGTGCAGGCCTATGAAGCCATTTATAAAAATAAGCTGGGTTTTATATGATTGGTAACAAAAATACATAAAAATGTTGTTTGCCCCATATATTGGGAAATATCCTGTCTTGGCACTCTGCAGCTGGTGAGTCATAATTTTACAGTTTTTACTAAAATAAAAATGAAATTAAAAAGTCCACATTTTCAAAGAAGTACAGAAACATAATATTTATAGAAGATCATAAACAAGTACTCTGTTAATAGCTGTTGAACTTTGTTTAAAGAATAACAGACTAACATTTCCAAAGTACTCTTTGCTGAGATTGAACAGGATTTTATTCAAACTGTTGCGGTAACTAATGAAAAACAAATGAGATTTCCAAACAGTTTTGACTGTTAGGGGTGTGATGGCAATATCATTGCTTTTTGCACTTACAGCTGCTGCTTACACTGAAACTACCTATTTAAAACATAGTGTCATTTTATACTTGAACTCTTGATCTGCAATACAGAAGGGCCAGGCATATAGAAGTCAGACTGGAACCAGTCTGATGCAACCCCAATTTTATCCTTGTGCATGAAGGCTTTCTAGTTTCCAAATTTATTTAAACCTACTGCCAGTTCTAGAGTTGTTTCTTGCAAAAAAAGTATCATTTTGTTCTTGAGAGGCCGATGCTCACAGCAATCAAGGTGCTTTTAGTGCTTTACCTTGCAATGAATGAGGGTCTGGGGCACAGACTGTGCATCTCTCCAGGACTGAAAGGCCACAGGAATTATAGTCCAGCAAAAGAGGCCTGATTCAAAAGAGAGAAAAAGATATAAGAAGATGAACTAAACCTCTTGTAAGGCATTTCACTAACATACTTGACGATAAATTCAAATGAAAGGTTTTTAATGGCCAAAATTTCCATTTTGCTACTGAAGTGTCAAAAATTTCCATAAAATCTTCACATTTTGTCTAATGTTAACTTTTATTCAAATGAATGCTAGCATTTTCCACATATACATAATTTTTGTGTAGCTCTACATTACAAAATAGTGAATATCTTTGCAAACATTAAAGAAAGTCAGGCGAAAAAGCACTGATAACCGATGCCATCACTGATGTTGACTATATTGTGAAAGGTAGACAAAGTATAAATATTGATGAGCTGAAGAGTTTGATCTCATCTTGTTATCTCTGTATTATTAAATTCACAGGTCATTATATTTTTCATGCAAATTGTTCTGCTAAGAACCCAGATTTTCGTACTGAAATGGATATAACAGAAAAGGGCCCTCAGGAATTATTTACCATTGTAATTCTTCGTGTCCATTTTGCAGCTCAAACAACATTAAGAATTCAAATCCTGAATTTCAGAGACCAGCCACTACTTTAAAAGAATCAAAATTTTTGTTATTGAAGTCAGTAGAAGTTTCTTTCACACACAAATGGAGTAAATTTCACCTATGGCTTTGTTTCTTTTCTAGAAAAAAAACCCAAGCAAACAACAAACTCACCACCAGAAAAACAAAAAAAAAAAAAAAAAGGGGGGGAGGGTAAAAAATCACACAACAAAACAAGAACAAATAAAAAACCAGAAACAAAACAAACAAAACCACCCCAAACAAACAAAAAGAAACCCAAGCAAAAGTGGAAAACAAATACCAAACTCAAAACATCTAAGACACTTCAAATATTTTAGATAAAGGTCAGGAAACAAACATCAAAGACCGTTGGAAGGACAAATGATCCCTGAGATTAGCAGGGCTAATGCATTCAGACTGTGTCCATTAAAGCTTCAGTAGAGACTTACCAGGCTCATATAATATTTTTTACATATTCTGCAAATTAGGGCACATTTAAATTTCATTTGTTCCATTGCAGATGTCACTTGATCCTTCCAGATTCTCAGGTCAATCCCTGCCTTGATTTATATTTGCTGTAAATATTTTGAAGTAGGGCACATGTGACTGCACAGACCCTCACTATTATTTAGATGGGAGCTACATCTACTGCTGGAGATATTTGTGCTCAATAGGAAAATAATCCCAGTCATCTAACTGTACTAAACCTTGATATATTTCAAAGTTCCTTAAAACACCTGTTCTGTATAGCTCTAAGCAAACCTTTATTTAAAAACATCAGAAATCACCTACAAGAAAGTCTAAAAGACATAGTAACTTTATTCTTCCTTGGATACTAAGAGCAAGGAGTGTTTAGGAGAACATGAAGTGTATTCATACCTCAATTTTTCAAGTATGTTTTTCCTTCTCTAGTGTTGCATTTGAATTTTCATTTAACCATTCAGAATTAAGAAATAATGATAACTTAGAAGAATTAAAGGATGCAATTAGCCTGTCCTGCTTCAGTCTACTGAATATTTTGAAGATACAGAGTTAATACCAATTGAATAGTGCATTTGTATGTAAGGAAGCTAAAATTTAAAGTCTAATCCAAATCATAGCCAGGCTTATTACTTGAGTTATACTTGTGGACATGCTGCATACAGAAACGACTCTGTGAAACACCCAAGGCAAAGAAATCCTGCTTTATAGTGCATATAATCGGAAAAGTAAGGAAAGAAAATTTAAACTGTTATTTAAACAAGTCTCATTCCAATTACTACTTTCCTCTCTGTCAGGACCAATTATTCTCACTTTAGACATGACTAAAGAGCATTTCTAGAGGCCTTTTTTTTCTATTTTTTTACAATGTATAGCGAGTGCCCCACAGTCACTTTGAAATGCCTGAAAAATAAATTAAAGTACACAGGAAAAGGAGACTTACTAAACTTAAAGATATCCTCTTATTTTGTCATACTGAGGCACATTAAAATACAGAAGAACTTTACAAGCAGTAAAGTGTTTTGGACATGCATTTACTTTTGCCCCTAAAGTAGCAGTTAGAGAAAAAGGAAGAACAGAGCATTTCTTCCCTAACATATACGCCAGACAGGAAAGCAAGTCCAGGAACATTTCCTTGCTTATTCAGAACAAAAAAGAAAATTAAAATAGAGATACTAGGTATGAAATTAATATGACATGCTAATTATAATGTCAGACTATTGATAGTCTAGTGTAGAAGCCTCCATTACCCTTGTCATGAACAAATGTAAATAAAACAAATAAAAACTGTGAGCAGTCAAAACTTGAGAGAGTGTTTTTGGCCTCGTTAATAGGAGAACAGGTCAATTTTTTCTTAACAAGACATAAAACAATTAGAAATTTGCATTGATTCCAAACTTACCAAAGAGGGAGTTTGTCTTTTGGGACAAACAGATCAGGAACTGATCATTGGTTGTCCATGGTTTTTTCCTTTGCAACAGGCACAGTTGCTTGGTACTGATTTTAACCGACTAGAATAGAAAATTTCCAAAACCATATGTACCTGGAGATCTTGTTATGCTAATAAGTCTCTCATTTGTGTGACTCACACAGACCAGACATGCGTAAATGAACCTGTGTTCCAAAGTACTCCTTCATCACACTCCATCCTATAGGCAAGAGATACAGCAGGAAGGGAGTTAACTGTATTTTATTTTAATGAATAAAAAGCAGACTTGATACTTGTTGCTGCAAGTTTTTGCCTGAAGGCCTCCAGAATATTTTGATCACATTTTTTAATCGCTTATTCATTTTCATTAGTAGTGGAAGCACTGTCAGTCACTGCTTTTACATCTATCCTCATGGATATAGAAAAGCTGTAAAATCTATAGAATTTGATGCAAAATACTGATTTTACTTCTTGAATCATCTTCTAAATATTCCCATCTTCTTTACTGACTTCTTCAGTATCAATACAGGTCAATGTGCCAGTGCTGTTGATTAGGTGGGTCAGGCAGAACCCTACTGTAGGTTTCAGAAAAACTTTGTCTGTGGAAAGCTAATAGCTTGGAGGTGACTTTCCCTGCAAGATGTGTGTGCATTCATGCACAGAATCCAGTATTTTTATTATACTAGCTCAGGAAAATCTTTTACAACTAGTGACCACTATACTTTTTCGGATTAAGTACATTGCATGTGCCTCCGAGTCCTGACTATGTAATACTCACCTTAATGCTCTGTCCATTTGTTGCCTCGATCTAGTTGCATCTGTTTCCTAGATTTCTCATGCATAACACCATAACTGACTGCATAGACCTGCATCCATAGAGCTAGTCAGAAATCTGAAACCAAGCAAAGCACAAGTCTTAAAAGAAAAAAAAAAAACAACAAAGAAATAATGTGCAAATGTGGGGCAAGCTCAGAGATTGAAAAATTAGCTTTATGCATAGACATGGAAACTGGCTGGTTTAGGAAGCCAAACTACCCCATGAGAAAAAGAAGTTGTAAGATTATTTGATAAGCAAAGGAAAAATGCACTAATTCTACTACCTTTTTCATAGGGCTAATGTATTTGACCTCACAGTAACATAGTTCCTTCCTGAGGTGGTTGCCTGCCTGTGTACAATTGATATGAAGTGGTAATTTCATGATTTTCTTAAATTCTTTTCTTTGTCTGATTTCACCAGTATATCCAGTTTCATGTAAGGGATTTTCACTCATGACAGGTGGTACTCTTTTTTATCCAAGTGATTTCAAAACCCAGTTCATATGCTTGCAGTTATCTTTCACTGAGGCCCAGATCTGAATATATTAGTCATTTTCCTCCTCACTTTTCATATCTAGGGAGTTCCAGATTCCTCTCAGACTCCAGACACTGGGGAAAGGATTCTGTCCTTTCCCGAAGAACGCTCACAGGAAAGGCTCAGCTCTCTCAGTTCATCCTGGCTGCTGCAGAGCCCAGCAAACTCCATGCATTGACATTCCTCCCATTTCTTAGTCTGGCAGGTATCTGGGATTGCAGAGTTAAAACTAACAATATGACAGCTTTATCTCTATGACTGAGGCAAAGAAACCAGAGTGTACAAGTGTATAGTTCAATTTCTAGAAAGAATTGTATCAAAATTGCAGTACATACAATTCTGACCAACTTCACTAAAACATAGCAAAGAAGACAACTGTAAGTACCCTTTGTTAATATATTTCTGGAAGGGAGATAGGTGAGTTCAGTTCTTTCTCAGCTTGCTGTCTATTGGGCCACATAGGTTATAATTCTTCTGCCACTTTGTCTCATGGGTTTTTTCTCAACGGAAAATAAATGCAAATAGACATGAAGCCAAAACGAGGGTATGTATTCTGGTCTCTTTGTACATTGCCTCAGGATGGTCATAAAACTGGGAATGAATAACTGGGCACTAAAGGTAAACAACAGCAAAAGGTAGAGATATGGTAAATCCAGGTCACATCCCTCAGGTGATCCTGGTTGTATTTTGATGGTTTGGTCTACAGTGCGCACATCCACATCCACACAAAACAATCAGCCAGGTAAAATTTAGACTTGTGCAGAACATTGAAGGGAAAAAAGGGGAGGGGGAAATATTAAAGAGCCAAGAACTTTTATCTTTATTTTTATTTTATTATATTTTTTGAAATAATAAATAATTGCAGCTGATGCACAAGATATTCTACCAGGAGTTTCCTTAAACAGTAAGAACTTTATTGACACTTTAACAAGGAGAAGCATTTCTGTGAATTATAGCCTTATTTAAACATTACACAGCAGACATAGGGTAAAGTGGGTAAGAGAGTTTCTGTCAGTTCTTATGAGACTATCATGGTCTAAAGTCTATTAGAGTACTTCTTCTAACTGAAGTGATGTAATTAGTTTTTGCTGCCTTGCACAGTGTGTCCTGTTTTACAACAAATATTTATAAGATAAATCATTCTGTTAGGGAAAGAAATGATTCATTCTGCCCTAGGCAGACATCAGTGTAATTGTAAATGTAAAATTCATAGTTAGTAGCACTAGTAAATATTTGCACGGAACCATTTCCTGTTCCATGGCTACAAAAGATAAGTTTTTCTCAAGACCCAGTGAGTGCTGAAGGCAAAGCTTGTTCACAATAACCATGCTAATACTGATGCTGAGGTTACGGGGGAAATTTGCATGACTGAGATGAGCAAAATTTGGCTGGTGGTCAGAAGAACAGAACTGCTCTCTGACATGTGCTCAATAGCCTGGGCTTTGGCTTTGCAAACCAGTAAACCCGAGACATTTAAGGATTCGCACACCTACATATTTAGTGACTTCTATTCTGATTCACCACCTCCAAGAGTGTTATTCCAGCTTCACAATAATATACTTGCTGACCCTTTCCCCCTTTTTTCCCACTATTTATGGAATTATGGTAAAATGCCCATATCTATGTTTGCCTTTCTGTCAAGCACAATATCTACAGTTACAGGATTTACAACCAAGTTGACAAATGAAGAAAAACTCAGATATAATGTTTTTATTTGAAGTACCATCTAGCTCATTCCTGTTTACTTCTCATTGGTGGAACTGACAGCTATTTCTTATGCTGATTGCTGAGGGAACATACTGAATGTGCCCTGAGTTCTTCTCCCAACTTCCTTTTCATGTGCTTATTTCCCAGTAATTTCTCCAATTTAAGAAACTGAAGGCAGTGGGATTTGGGTCCAAATGTTCTCCTACAGTTTCTATTTATTTAAGTGGTTTTTTGGTACTGCTAGATATAATTGTTTAGGTACAGATTCTCAGTGTAAACTGGCAAAGAACCTCCAATGCTGCATAGTCATGCCAATTTACACAGCAGAGAATTTGATATGGTCTCAGTGAAGGGAGCAAAATGCTACATGGACAAGAAATTCAAAAGTCGGAGAACAAAACCAAAAAAAGTTCATGAGAGTGAGAGAAAACAAAACATATCAGAAAATCCACTTTAATAGCTCTATAAGGGGCCAGCTGTAGGTAGAGGGGAAAAGACAGTGAAGTCTGGCAGGCTGAGTTAGTTTGTCTATCCCTTTGTGTGTGTGCACTTGTAGAGAGCACATATGATTCAGCTTCCTTGCTAATGCTGTGAGACAATTAAACAAGGTATCAGTCATTGTCTCATGTACTGTGAATATGACAACATTCCTGCCAAGCATTTCTGTTTGCCAAGTGTGAATTTATTTTACAGTATAAGTAGGAAAATAGTGCAATGAAAGTCTCAGCATGTCGTGACTATGCATAAATTCAAAGGCACTGTGAACCACATTCAGTAATACTTAGATTAGATTAGACAGACCATTACCAACCTGGAGATCACTTGAGTTTGGTTTATACCTGCCATGTGTCCACACAGTCTATACTTAAATATTTACAGAGCAAAACCAGTGTGGCCTTTTCTGTTTTGTTATATTTCTACAAGCAAAGCTAACAAAACTGTGGCACCAGGGAAAAAAAAAATAAAAAAAGAAACTTCCCCTATAGTAGCTGGTTGAGATCACTGAAATGTTTACAAAGAAGGGAAAATCCTCATTAATGACCCAAGCATGCCCATCCTCACCATCAAACTGCAGCCTGGAACACCATGGTCTACTTCCAGCAGCTCTTATTTGAAAAGCATCAGGAAAGCCAAACTGTAAGCACAAAGCCTGGCAGCCTTCAAGTGATCAAAGGTGGATGGCATGAAAGAGAAATAACAAATATTTTACCCACCTGGAAAGCTTTCTACTACAGGAGCTGTGCCAGAAGCAGAAGGAAGACTTTGCTATTCAGGAGAATCTGAGCACCCTGTAAAAACTAAAAACTCCTGATCTTGCTAACTTGCAGAATTAATAAGGTTCTGGGGAAAAGATGAACTATTCAAGATACTTTTAAAAACACAACTTATTATATGCTTCAATGCAAAGCACCATTCCAATCTTTTTGCCAAAAACAAAGAACATCTGGTCAGTCAGTAACCACTGGAGATACAGTCAAACATGTAGGGACAGATACAAACGGATCCCCCCCTCTGCCCAGGTCCTGACTTGTCTGCAAGTGTGACATTTCTGTCCATGAAATACCAAGTAACAATTGTATAAATGCCATCAGTAATGGGTCTTCAATATATTGTGCAAGGCAATAATGAGTTGGATAACCCATCCCTATCATTTCTCATTTGGTTAATATCTGCATCACAGTACATCCACATTTGTTCAGTGCACTAGTCACACTTT
>VXAU01004744.1:1143665-1173665 GCA_013399695.1 Formicarius rufipectus | reverse complement strand
TAAAAGACAAATGTCAAGTAAAGCAAATAAAGAGAAGTAAAATTAAAAAAAAAAAGTTCACAGGGAATAAATAACCTTTTTTAAAGAAAGAAGAGGTAAACAACAAAGAAACTTAAGAAAAAATAACACAGTGGCTTTATCTGCTCTCTAAGGTTTTAAAAAGATTGCATTACAAATAGCATTTATTCTTAAATTGTCTGTGATGCTAATTTAAGGATTAGCTTTCTGCTCCTGGGCCACAGATACTCTGTGAGTGTGCTCTCCATCCCGTGGCAAAAGCTGTGGTCTTCCCGCAGCTGGACAACTGTAATTTTATCAGATTTCCAAGAACCAATTATGTGTGTAATATAACCAGCTGCTGTGGGTGTGGAATTATGCAAATTATAATATAGACAAGAAACCATATGTGTTATAAGTGATAAAAAGAGTTTTGTTCATATTTCTGTAGCTGTTGTGCTGGTTGCTACTTTTCCCCTTCTGCTGTCCTTTAAAATCAGCTGAGAGATCAGCCATGGACTTCAGGGACATGTTAATGAACTTCAAACATGTGTCCATAGCTCCAGTGGCAGGAGCAGGATTTCAACAATCCCCACTTGTCACTCACTGAAAAAGATTCTTTTCCTGAGTGAAATGTTGTATAATTTAAATGGTCTCTGATAAGGAAAAAATAAATTGTCCAAAAAAATAAGTCTGAATGTGAGCCAAGTACAGGCTGGCAGGGAACTGTCTAACAGTGCAAATGCTCATTTGTCATCTCAGGGGAGTGTTAACTCGAGCTCCTGATTACACCAATTTAAATGTCATCAGGGTAATTCTGTCATGGCTGATTTAGTGTTAATTAAAATCAATTGCTAATCATTCTAGGTCTCATTTTCCACTGGAATTTTCTCAAAATACAGATTTTTCTGTAAGATTTAGTTGACATGGGATTTTTAGTTGAATGTTTTGTAAAATAAAACACTTCCAAGTTTTGGTTGTTATATCATTTTTTCTCTTTTGTCCTCCATTTGTTTTCACTACATATATCCCATTCTCTGAAATGACCAATGTGGCTGTTTTTTATAAAATCATCACTACAGAGAGCAACTCTCTATGACTCCATGTCACAGTGTTTCTTGTTTAACAAATGTGCAAAGAGAAATCTAGAACACAATTTTTTCTTTTCTTCTTTTTTTTTTTTTTTTTTTAAAATATGGTCCAAAATGGAAATTGCACTTTAATGAAAAGAAAAACTAAGGTACTGGGAAAAGTAATAATGTTTTTTTAAGTAATATCCATGTTGATACATCAATAAGATCAGTTGAAGGTGAAACAAATAGTGCATCTTGTCATCTGGAATACTAGCAAGCACAATTCAATTTCAATAGATTACAGCTGTGTTTCAGTTACTTATTGGTGTTGAATGCACATCCTTTGCTCCTCCACACAACTGATGTAATAATATTTAATCACTCTATACAAATAGAAATTAGATTATTAAAAAGACCTCCCCCAGCTCCATCAGTGAGCAGACCTTGGGCAGGTTAGTTCAAAGGGCCTTAAGGTTGAGTTTCCAAAGGAAAGGTAAGCACTGACACGGCAAACCATCAGCGTTAGCTAATGTGATCCATCCCTGTATCAAATGGCACTCACAGGTGGTGCTTGTGTGACTTTAGACCAGACTGCTTCATTGCAGCTTAGTTGCATCACAAAGACCTTGAAGGCAGAATAAAACTCAGTTATCCAAGAATTCTTGTAATCAGGTTGCATTTATTCTTTGTTGGGAGGAGGAACAAAGTAGGTGGTCTCAGCAACAAGGGATAGATCTCTGCTTTCCTTGGCTAGAGAAATTGGCAATTTGAAGTCTACAATATCTAATTTGCTTTATGAGAAAACAAAGTTTTAGGTCTTCTGGAATGAGTAATGTTATATTGGCTCCAGGTTTTCTCATTTTATGGTTTTTTTTCCGTATCCAGGCGCAACAGACCTCAGTGCACCTGCTGTACACGTGCAGATTCCCATCAAGGGCCAATAATATCTTATATTCCTTACAGTCAACCGATGGACCTCATTTCCAGTTTGACTTTTCCAAATCAGAACTTTAGTTTACTTAATTTGGTCCCCACAGCCTTGCAGTTAAAAGTATAAATGAAAGATGGGAGAGACCAACCGATCTTCACTTCTAAAAGTGTTCTTGAGACAATAGTCCTATTATGGCATATGAAGCATGAAAACTTTATCCTCAGTTTTCTATATAATAATAGCATTTGAATAGTCCGTACTTGGAGTAGGAAATAAACGTGTCAAAAAAAAAATAAATTAATTACAAAGTTATGGTGGAATTATAGGGATGCACCACTACCTTTGCTTTAAAATAACAGGTATTGACATAGATTTTTATATCCATTAATATAAAATCAATATTGCTATTTCATGAAAAGACAGCAAAGAAACTAGAGAAGGTAGAAATAATAGTATTGTAATCAAACAGTATGACACTCAGAAATCAATCTCTAAAACACAACCATGAATATTTGCAGACAGTGCCGTGAAGACAGATGCTGACGTGGAATATACAACATTGTTCTGTAACTAGGCATCTCTAGACTATAATTATCATCCAAAGGAGTGGTCTTGTTCTGAGAAGTAGATGACACCTAGATAGACAAACCTGTCTAGAATTTCTGATTAATTAGTAAAAAAATGTATTCAGAGAGTACATCTATTCACATGTACCTGCATACACTTAAGCACACAGAGCCTGGCATTGAATTGAAGGTGAGACGGACGTTTTCAAATAAAAAAGCATAAACCAAAATTTTTCAGTTGAATCTAAAAAACTGGGGGGGTTATATTAAAAAAAAAAAAAAAAATCACTGGGGCAGTATGTTAACACTATTTAGCAATAATCTACCCTGGAAAACAGTAAAAGAAGCAAAAGGTTCAGTCAGGTATTCTGAACACAATTCTTCACTGGTTCAGTCTTTTCATGGCCACGTGGAGGTATCACAGGGACATGAATAAGCCATGAGTCCCCTTTTGCAAACAGAGGATCGATCCATTCATCAAGCAGATGTTAAAGGATTAAGTAAACTTGCCTAGACCTGAGCAAGATTTCTCCATGAAAGAAGGGTTTCAAAGTTTGCTTGTCCTGCAGGTCTTATTGGAGAGCAGTCTATAGCGACATCTCATCCAGGACTGCAAAGTGAGCAAAAGCAAAGAAATATCTAAGTGGTTTTTATTTCAAATCTTGGAAGAAGCAAGAGAAAATAGGAGGTCATGGCTATGGGCTCTGTGTTCTGCTTCTCAAGTATCTCAGGGCACAGTCTTGGGGCTCAGTTTTAAGGTTCAAACTTCCAAGTGGATTTGTCTTCCAACAAGCCCATGTATGGAGCAAAGTATAGGAACCTCAATTCAAATATACCTACTGCTGTCTGCTTACTGGTTCTCCCTTTTTCTTTATCATGTTTCACACAGTGCCTGGCAAATATCTTTTACCCACAGTGTCTTCTCAAACAGTGGAAGGACTCAGTCCTGAACACTTTAGCTGGCAAGGCAAAACATGCATAAGCCTGCTCACTCAAGCATTCAGAGGCCTCTTTATTTCTGATGCTTCTTAAAAATTCATTGTGTGCTTAAATGCTTTGCTGACCTGTGAGAAAGAACTAAACCTCATCCAGGAGTGAAATGCAAAAGGAAGAAGCTTTAAGAAAAATACCTATTGCACACAATCCCAAATGCTCATGTGTTACACAGGAATTTTGGTGAACACACTGACAGGAATAAAATATAATGGGAACCATGTAGACAAACAGTTTACCATGTTTCCAATATGCATTTATTTATATAAAGACTTCTAAATCTTGAATTCAAATCTAAATCTTCCATCACTGAAGCAACTACGTTGTATTTTTATTATTTGCTTTTGTTAGTCAAATAAAGACCCATTGAAAACTCACAAATTAAAACAAAAAAACCCCAATATTTGTAATCAAAGAATGTTTGTTTCCTACGAAGGAAGTATTTTCACAATGAGTGTATGTAATACACATTCTTTTTCAGATTTGAATGGTGTCAGGGATTGTCCAAGTCTGTGCCGTCATCATGAACTGTTCAGTTGATGGTCTTGATTAGAGGAAGTTATATTCAACGCCCAGGATCTGTAGGAAGAGTTGAAGTAACTATAACAAGCTTAATTAACAAGTTTTTATTGAAATATATGCTGATAATTAATTATTTTTTTGTATTATCTCTTTGATGGATGAGGTAGTATTTATTTATTGACATTGCTTCCTCATGTCTGTACTCTATAAAATTTTATGTATTTAGATGTATATGACACATATGTTTGTATATAATGCTTATATTATACACTATATATATATATAGTGTGTGTGTATATATATATATATCTGCCCAGTTCTTCAGCAGGGATTTAATTTCTNCCGTCCGAGCTGCTCGGCCGTGGCAAGATGAGCCTCAGGAGTAAAGGGAGTGGGGCCAGTTCCATGCACACTGTGCCTCACTTAAAAAATCCACTGCGCAGGCTTATCCCAGGATCTTTGTTCGCGAAGTCCAGTCAACAACATACATACATACATATATATGTATATATGAGTTGTTGATGTGTTCTTAGTCTTCACATTTTAGGGCTGCTTTCATGGAACTCTAATGAAAACCCTATAGATCTGCTGAACAATTTAATTCACACCATCTGGTAATGTTTTGAACTTTATCCAGCAGCTTGTATTGATGAGGCCAGATCTTTAATTTAGTGGAACTACTGAGAAAAGGAAAGTACATTGGTTTAGGTTTGGCCCTTTAAAATTTTGTGCAGAACCCAATTTAGATCAGGTGGTAAATAGTTCTGGGATGGGTTCCTCTCATTTTCCCATAATACTGCAGTTCCACTCTTTCAGGACTTTATTGTGGAGAGGAGGGAACAAACAAAAACAGACTAGAGCTCACTGAAGAGTAAAAATCCATTTGCCTTCTATTTCAACAGAGTTCTAAGCTTATGTGATTATGCATAAATAATTAATTAAGTATGCATATAATTAATATGTAATCAAGTATATGTAATCATTAGCGTTCTAAGCATATGTAATTATGACACAGTACAATAAATAGGAGTTCAAACCAGCCATGCAGGGAAGATCAAGTATTCCCTGATATATCGAACCTCACACTGAAATTTCTGATTTACATCTTCCTTAGAGACCACACCCTGTATTACCCTTTCACTTCAGCATCAGTTCAACTAACATTTTAGAAAGACCACCTCTGGCCCCTTTTTCGTCACCACAGCAGTACTAAAATTTCCATTTTATTCACTAATCAAGAATATTCAGACATTGAAACAGTGATACAGAGCAGCATGATTTTAGCAATGCCGTTTGGATGTTACATATATATATAAGTAAACAACACAGTTTTTCTATACACACCTGGTAGTTAATGGTGGTTTTCATAGATAATGCTTTTGTTTAAAGTAATTCTGCATTTTGGGTTATTTTCAGCAAATTATTTTTCTCCAAAACCTACAAAGCTCTTGTGATGTTCAAAATATGTGCATACTTGGAGCAGAAACAATTGTCAAGTTTATACTGGTTGAAAGTCTGACCAATATCCCTAAGTGACATTCTGGGAAATATGCAAATGATTTTTCAAGTTATTTTAGAAATAATGGTATTTGACTGAGGAAGTTTATATTAAATACAATCTACAGTGGAGTTACAGTGAGAACTCCACTTTGGCTGATGGATGATAAGAATAAAGTCCTCTCCAGATGAATTGAGCATTGTGTATATATCCACAAGCTATGCTCAGACAGCTTATTTCACAAGAAATTCCTACATAATGCATGTTTTCATCTAACATCTCTTCCAATCCAGTTGGATCCTAGATTTTGGGGTCAGATTTTTCAACTGGAAAAATACAGCAGTAACATTTACAAATTCAATGTCAGTTCAGACTCTTGGCGCTAAAACATGTCACACAGAACACAGGGCTGATGTGGGATGTAAATCTTCTTTCTGGAAAGTTCAGACTTTGGTATTTCTGTAAAGTATTTTTGATATTTTTTTAATAGTAATTTGCATCAGAATGGGCAAATGCTGTTCACAAAGTGAACATTGATACTTATGAAACAGAAAGCACCCAAAAAATTATGCTCGAGACTAGGAAAACCCAAATGTGGAGGTGCCAAAATGAAAGTATTTCACTTCAGGTCTTGAGACCTGACTCCCCTGAGTGAGAGATATTTTCACCCCAAAAAGAGTTATAAATTATTAAAATTCTTCTTCTATAAATTTTAATAAATTAAAAAAAAGTTAATGTTGCAGTGAAGCTATTGTGAAATCTGACCCCAAGCTATATGAAGATAAGACATATAGAAATAGTGAAAGAAATTTAAAATATTTTTCAATGATGCTTGCTTTGAGTTTCTCCATCACATGAACATGACTAGCTCTCCTAAGCTCTACTGTTATATGTGACAAAAATGCTAATATAGCAAGTTATATTGTGCTTTTCCTGTGCTATGAATCTATGTATATTCTTCCACTGAATTCTGTATATTATTCTATTGAAACCTAGTTCACAATTATATCAAACAAAACATGGTTTTTTGGGTTTTTTTGAAAGAGTTTCACAACTTTTCCACTCCCTATATGATTTTGCATAGATAAGTATTTGTTAAGTTTTTCAGCAAATACATTCACACTGTTTCCTTTGGTATACCAATTTTTTTTGAAAGCTTTTCTCAAAAATAAAAATACAGCTATTGCAGTACTCTGTCACAACATGAAGCATGAAAGAACTTGATAATTATCTGATTTTCATGCATTGAAACTGCTGTGTTTCTGACCAGTATTGTTTCACTGTTGCCTTGTTCATCTTCCTTTCTCCACGAGTCATTTTTCTTGGACAGTGCTCTATTGTGGGGAAAAGTGAATGCAATGGCTGCTTTCATGGACCAAGCAGACAGATAGATAAGCACAATGGAATGGAAGAGCAACAGCAGATAATTTCTTGTTCTTCTTGAAGCATGAAATTGTTAAAATTCAAATTGCAGCAACTGTAAAATGGGCTTGATATTCCCTAAAATACCACTTAGCATCATGTGAATACCTGTGGTCTTTTGTTGGTTTGTCGGCTTTGTAGTAAGCCAGAAAAATGGCTGGCAGGGTAAAGGGAAGTGCAAGCAGGGACATTCACTTGGGATAAACCCCAAACAAAATATTGCTTTTAAATTCCAATTAAACTGAAAGCTTAAAGTTTTACCTTGCTTGAGTCAACAGAGAGTCTGACCTAAATTTACAGCTCAGTTTCTGGAGGAGACTTCTGGGGTCCCATGCATATCTCCCATTCCAGGGTTTTGGTTGTGGGGATGGCTGTAACCTCCAGAAGGGAAGAGCCAGTCCTGCCCCGCTGCCTTGCTAAAGCCATGAGAGAAGGCTTGCTTGAATCCTGTCTTCCTCAAAAAATAAAATGCATTGCAGTTCTTGCTGTCCACAGGTGAAAACATTACATTTTTAGACTTTTAAAAGAATTTGTTTTCAGCTTTCCACTGAACCACCTTGCTGGTATAAACGTGTTCATAAAAGTGCTTTCTGGGGTAATACCTTTTTTAACAAATCCTTCTTCTTATGTTCATTTTTGTTTGCTGCCTCATTTGAGACAGTATAACTCTTTGCATGGTGATGCAACAGAAATAATTGAAACATTGAGCTCGGTAGTAAGTCTCCAAAATAAAATTCTCCCAAGCCAATGAGTCAGAATGGCCACACAGACATTTATACTAGCCTGAGGACAAGGGGGGTGTGAGGACTGAGTACTAGCCAATTCCTACAGCAGCAGAATCTACTTTTTTTTTTTAATATTAAGGTCATTTCCAAACTTGAAGCATTCGTTTACATACAGAAGTAAGGACTTTCACCTTTTAATTTGAGGCATACTTTTTGAAACCTTGGCTATAGTGTAAATTCAAGAACAGAATAATTTAGAGTAATGCCAAACCACTAATTTTATAGAACAATTTAATTAAACAATAGATTAAAGAAGGAGCTGAAGAGTATTTCTGGTAAGATAGTTTATATTTGAATTAATTCTGTGTGTGAGACAGTGCTTAATATATTCTTTTTTTATATCTGTTAACAGCTATGTGTTGTCTTAAAAAACAAACTGTGGCATAGGATTTCAAAAGCAAGGGCTGCAGTTGGAATTTCTATGTAGTGGTTCTGAGTTGTTGAATATAATTTTAAAAGGATTAGTTATACCAAAATATTTTGTTAAAAGAAACCATTATGCAAAAAATTTTACCTGTGAAAGAGCCCTAGGAAGACAGCTATGAGGCTTTGTCGCTCAACTGGTGAGCTTTGTACGTTGGCTGTGAGGGATGGAAGAGTACAAGTCATCCATGTATGCTCCACAGAAGTGTTTTTTTAATAGTAGTCATTGCCTTTCTGAATAACACATCTGGGCCTAAAGATGAATGATATTTGTCTTTGCAGAAATAGGCCTTACATGGTTGTTTTCTCCCAGTTCAGTTTAGAAGGTTATGTTAACTGAACATTCAAATACACATTTCCTTTGCCATGAGGCCTGAAGGCTGTGATCTAGTGGGGTTTGTTCAATTTATCAGTAGAGAGTGAAATTTGTTTATTAAAACAAACATAAGGAACTCTTCTACGATTTATGACCACATAATGGAACTTGTGAATGACTCTCTTGCCTCTTAGTAAATGGAATATGTGGCACAAAGATAGCCTTCATTTCTCCCATCTCTACAGTGTTTACTTAGAGTTGACTGAGAACAGGAAAAAGTAATTCAGAATTTTTTTTTTCTTTCTATGTTTCTGCTGTTTGGTTGTTTGGGTTTTTATTTTTTTTCTTATTAAAGCCCAATATTTCTACCTAACTGCATTTTGTAAGAGACTAGAGAATGTTCTTAAAGAAAAAAGGTTAGCTTGTTTCTCTTTAGGTACCTGCTTATAAAGCATCTGTTTCTGAGTTTCTATGGCAGGGAGGGCAGTTAAACTGAAAGAACTACAGAGAAGGGATATGGTGACATAGTATGGAGGGATGATGCTCCTTCTACTGCTTCCCTGTATGAGTGAATTGCATACGGTGTTGTCAGGCAGTAATAGAGTGCACTTATTGGTGTGTTTACATTTCATTGCCCCTGCTTTGGCCTTTCCACAGATCTACTTTGCTCATTTTCTCTGTCTGCTTGATGCTGCTTTCCATCCCCGCCAATGCCTTCTGTCCTGGTCCACCACTTTTCCTCACTTTCCACATTTTCAGCATTGCAAAAGTCAGGCATGGTCTGACCCCAGAAACAGTCCCTCTCTCATCTGGCTGTAAATCCAGTGTGAAGGTTCAAGGAAAGTTACTAACCGGGAAAGAAAAATGTTTCAAGGCTTGGAGATAACGTGTCACAGCAAAACACTGAATGGTGCAGAGAAACTACATGGGCAACTCTTGTTCATCTTTTTCTCCAAATTAAATGCAGACCAGCATTTGAAGAAAATAGGACAAACCACACAGAATAAGGGAAATTCCTTTTCAAGAAATCCACAATTGTATAATTTCTTTGCCAGAAAATATCACCAAGGACATTGGCTTACCAAGATTAAAAATATATGAATAATAAGAATATTAAATTATAGTGTTCAACTGGAAGAAAAGAAAAAATATCCACTGAAATGTCCACAGAAATTTCCTACAAAAATTATAAAAGTGTCTTCTTTCCAAAATTTTCTATTTTTCTGAAGAAAATTTAAAATCTCTAAATGGAAAAAAATAGATATTTTCAGTATTTTTTTTTTTATAATTATCTTAACAGAAGTGGAATTTTTTTTATGGAAAACACATTCTATCTGCAGAATACCAAATTTCCCATTGTAAAGCAGAAATCAGCCACTATGTGACAGCAGGACAGATTTCAAGTCTGTCTGTTACACACTCCTCCCTAGCAGCTGAAAACTATCAGAAATGAGACCATGTGGACCACTAAGCTGCTTCAGTGTCGTAGTTCCCATGGTCTGTATTTAGAAAGTTTCCTATTATTTAAACATGCACTGAATTCTATGCAAGAAGTACAATATATAGCCCATATTGTTCTAGCCTACACATTTAGTTTTACAATCAAGCAAATTTTAACTCTCTGCCTAAATATCTGTTTTCTGTTACCATTTACAGGAACAGACACACACTTCCACCAGTACATACATTAATGAAGAAAAAAAAACCCAACCTATACAGAGTTTGTGAAACATTATAACTGTTTCCTTCATTGCTCATCCATTCCTTTACATATTTCCAAAACTACATATAAGAAAAGGATTTTTCTCTGTTTAGTCATTGAAACAGTTCACACATTTAAAGCAATAATTTGACAGAAAAAATTAGGGGTTTTTTCTGTAAAAATGTAAATTTCTAAGGTTTCACAGCTGAGCTTACTATGCTCATGAGGGTTAGAACATAATTTTATACAAGAGAGAACTACCCAAGGTTTGGGGAGAGCAATATTTTCCATATTATTTGGTACAGTGGGACTAGCAAATTCAGGAAAGTCATGTTTTATGAGTTTAAACAAAAATCAAAGTTACATAGTGATGCTAAACATCCCAATCTGTTTAGTGGGGTACTTCTAGTAAAAGAGTCTGAAATGTTTAACAACTAAAACTTTGAACTTTGCGTTTCTTCTAAACTCTTATAAATTAAGCACCTGATTCAGGAAGAATAACTGGTTGCAACTTTGTGCAAACCTCTTTAAATTACTTTTCCTTAAGACATTTTATAGCCAAGCCCTTTATATACTAGGGGGAAAAAATGTGTGTCTTATGTATTTATTAGTTGTTCCACAAACTTAAGTGACAAAGAACTGTTAAAATAAGACTTTTTTTTCAGTGAACTAGGGAAACAATACTCTTTTCTTACATACAGTATTATTGAAAGCTTTAGAAAAAATCCTTACTTGATCTTTAAGAGCTTGTTCATTTCTTTGTTTATACTTTACTGAAAATATACCTTTGGATCTTAAGAAACCTATTCTGAATTAAAAATATCTTCTTTAATGTGTAAAGTAATTATTCCGAAGCCACAAACAACATTGACAAAATTTTGGGAATTATTTTGATGCCACTTATAATAGTAAAGGATAAAACATTTTATGTATTACAAACTTAGAAATAACTCCACTAAAGATACCAGACAGAGGTTTGTCTACTTAGTTTAGGCTAAATATACTAGGCAACCAATTAAAAAATATTAAGTATACATGTGCATGTATTCCTTTAAATCCTTTAGTACAGCTGGTCTCAAGATGACCGAACCTAGCAGTTTAGAAACAAAATATTGTGACACTTAGACATAAATGGAAAAACAGCACAATTCATGTGGGGCTGGGAAGCTGCCACAAACTTCATATGAACATCTTCATTAAACAGTCCCAATGTGGTTATCAACTTTAGCTTCAGCACAAAGCTCCACAGATGAAGAATACACTTTCACCTCCTTCTATTGATCATAAATAAAGCATCATGAAAAGCCATTAAGATAAAATTTTTAATTTGTTCTGCCAGTATTTCTTTCGGTGCTTGACTTGGAGATTTTTATTATGATATATCACATGCTAGAGGGCACAAGAGACTGTTTTGATTGTGCCGTTAAAGGAACCTATTAGAAATATGAAATCATTATTTCTGGAGTACTTGAGACTTTTTTTTATTTTCCTGTGGACAGCTGCTGGCTGTAGAACTGAGGGAAATTTAATTCAGGAAAATATCCTCAGTAATGGAGCCAGAGAGGCTAAATCAGAGTGGTAAATATTGCTAAGCCATCATTACTTGCTAAATAGATATTAGTCATCTCTATTTTTTAACTGCATGCTGAAAGTTCTAAAGAGTCATTGCTTGTGATACTTTCTTAAACAAAACAGAAAAATCCATCCTCTAAAACCAAAGAAATCTGCCAAGGTAGCCTTGAGGGTATAGTTTAAACCCCTGAAGTAAAGAATTCCACAGTTCAAGGATTTAAGTGGAAATAAAATAAAATCCAGGCTCATATTTTCCTCCAAGACTACAGTGGTGGAGAAACAGATAAATACAAAGAGAGAGGGAAGGGCTCACTGTAGAGGAGATAGCATGAGAAACAAATTTACAAGCAGTGTGTAAAAGAAAAAAAAAATTAAAAATCTAAACATCCAGTCACAAATGATTCATGACTGAGGACTTTCTACACCTCGTAGAGTTTATATGTATGAAGGATTTAGTCCAGGGCATGCTTGTCTGTCTGAACACGCTGCAGATGGGATATTGTAACTCTCATACTTTATATGGGCCTTTTTTTTTTTTAGTCTTGTTTGAATATTTGTCTCTAGAGAAGTGCAATTTGATTAAAATTACCAAAATATAAATAAAGAATCCTGGTAATTAACCTTATATAGGTAATAAAAGCTAAAAGCATTATTAAAGAAAAACTAGTTGTTTTCCCTCGTATTTCACTAGCTTGTGAATTTTGTATTTATAGTCTAAAAGAGGAACCCATCACACCCAAAAGCAATGAGTGTTATTTGGGAAGAAACAAGTTGGTTGTGGGTGGAAGGTAGAGAAAGAAGTCTAAGAATGTTTGCCATCAAAAGGGGTCTCAGACTGCAACACTAGGAAAAAATTTCTCATATAACCAGATTACTGACTTCTGGCAGACATCAAGATGCACACTAAGTTCAGACATGTCTTTACCATTGACTATAGAACTGTGTATGTCTCTTTCCGCTTAGTAATGGCAGCCACTGGTGTAAAGCACCAAAACCACAGAGCAGAGCCAAGGAACAGTGGTAAAGATGAACCTCAAATACTTAATACCTTCAAATGCATATCATTCAAAAATAACTGGACAGATCAGATTTCTGCTTATTCCTAGTCCCTTTCAAATGAGAACGAGGGACTGCTAATTAGGAGGCCAAACTGAAGGCGAAGTCCAGGGATTCAGAAAGTCTGAGGACTTTCTCAGTTATTTAAACTGAGGTATAAGGAATCCATTCTGTCTCTTAAAAAGTTTATTCAGTTAGAATAATAGAATAAAACACACTTTTAGTTCTAACTCTGACATGTAGAAATCAGAGATTCATCAACCATGAGTTGTGAAACAAATCCAGATGATATATGCAGTGTGCTGCAGACTAAGAAATGAGTTCTCAGGGAAGACCAGGAGCAAAAATTAGTGACATTTACATATGAGCATATGAGCCAGAGTATAATGATCATGTTGGCTAGGTGTTAGAAGCATGTTTTCTTTCATGTTTTCAATATATATGTGTATATTAATAACAGTAGAAGTAGAAATTTTATTGATTTACCTACAGGTACTGATGAGTTTTAATATGTTTTAATATTTCAGATTCAGTTCAGAGTACATATTAAAGAAATACCTGTTAACAGTGCACTGATAAAGTTTTCTCTATGTGAAGCTAAATGATGCGAAAACATATGCAAACCTTTAAAAATTATAATTATGGCGTTTTACCTTGTGTGGTGTTTTTTCAGTACAAGTTTTTTTCTTTCACCTTAATGAAAGTACATGTCTAAATGCATTCTACCACATGCATTATTGTATCTGGTCTGGAAGTGCTCAGAAAAGAACACTGCAGAGTCCTTGATGGCTCAGACACTGACATCTCTGCTATCTGAAGTTAGGAGAGGTAAGGTTACCCCATTTAGAGAGATTGGAATCCAGGCTGCAAGCTCATAACCAATCTGACATATTGTGGAAATCCAGTAACACAGAAACAATATGTTGTAATGACCTATTTACTTAGAGTTCATTATTCAGCTGCCAGACCTCCCTGCACTGTCTTGATAGAGCTCCAGATGGAATGTGTATTCCAGCCAAGAGGCAAACTGAGCTGTGACTTCAGCTGTTAACAGGACGTTTTTGTTTGTGGAAGAATTGTTTTTCTCTGTCATTAAAAGGCACCTAAACAAAAAGGCTGTGATTCTGTAAGTGGTGATGTAATGTGGTGTGAGAAGTGCTTCTGTGACATAGTGACTGGTCTGATTATAATGACATGTTGAACTGCTACTTCATCATCTTTTTGTCTTCAACCAACCAATCCACATATGGATTGCAAAAAAAAAATTAAAAAAAAAAAAAAAAGAAAAGATGATTTTATTTGTTTGATTTTAGCTACTTGTTCAAAAAAAAAAGGAGACCTATCATCAAAAAATTCCCTTTTTTATGTCAGGAGCAAAGTTAAAGAATTTTTGTCAGGAACCAATCAGAGAAAATTATTTTCTAGAAAATAGTTTATTGTGCTGTGCTTTGATAAAATCTAAGCATGGAAGGGCGACTTATAGCACCTGTGGCCTGAAATGGCAGGCAAGTTCAAGCTATGTCATCTTTCTGGGAAGAGTTATAAAAGAGCACTCTGTATCTGTTTCCTAATTGTATCTGAAAAGACATCCTTCTCCCACTTCTTTCTCTTGCAACGCGCTTATAAGTAAGGAACATCAGGCTCCATTCTGACAATGTCCTTAAAGCAGGCAGTCTGCACCAGTGCACCACAGTGAACGAGCATTTCCTAATCCAAAAGATGCAAACACCAAGTCTGCTGAAGAACTACTTAAACTAAATATCATTCAATGCGGGGGAAAAGTTATTAACCAGTTATTAAGCTGGGAAATCAAAGACAGATTCTACATGTCGGAAATGCATCTGAACCAGTCTTAAACCACAGACAGAGTTTGCAGTAAAAATTTCTTTTTTAAGATGTTTAACCAATTCAGAATCAGGACTTTTATGGTTATTTAACATATAGGGTGTGGGATATTTACAAGAACAAAATCATATTGTAAACATGAGCACTCCAGACATTCTGAGTTTGTAAGAGAATGTGGCTATGTGGTAAAACCTTGAAAAAGATAAGAGAAAATTGCACATGGGAAATACGTTTGAACTTGCAAAAATAAATGAACAGCTAGATGCCTACATGACACAGGGAGCATGCAAGAAGAAGAACAGCAGTTTGCATGAACAGGTAATTTTAGCCAATGATAGAATAAAGCAAAACGCTTGAACAGTAGGTAGTAGCCAATAAACACCTGATGTATGTGTGATGCTGATGCTCTAAATGTATAAAACAATAAGCTTTGTAAGCAAAAAATTGGCATTAACCTGAGATCATATTGGATGTTGTGCTGTGTCCGATTTCCCGCTAATTCCGCAACAGGGGAATGGACATTGATGTCCAAGACAGCCTTCTGTTATTTAAGTCTGTGTTGTACACAACCTTTTTTTCTCAGCCTTTCAATCGTTTTCCTCCTAAAGATGTAAATATTCAGCAAGACTCTCATAACATTTATTAGGACCTGCTATGTATCAAAAAGTCAGGAAATCCTAAACTTGAAGTGTAACTTGAAATAAAATGCAACTCAATTTTATTAGCCAAGATGTTAATTTATTCATCTGAGGCAATGTACGATTCTCAATGAAGCAAAGTTTGGGCACCTCTCTTTTAAAGGTCAGAAGAGGTTTATATGGTCTCTTGAAAGCTCCCTTATTAACATAGATGGATTGACATTGAAGATAACCATGCGCTCTAGTATTTGTATTCTTTATTTATCTGTTTAGACTTTTTTTCTTACTGGTGCCTTTCACATTCTCTTGGTATCTTAAACCCATTAAAAGTACATATATTAAACAAAACACATCAAAAAGATCATAAAAAAGACAAGCCTCTTAAAAAATCTCCTAAAACGTATTGGACATTGTAAAGAGTGTGCAAGAAAATCATATGAGGCCCAGAAAAGTATTTCATTTCCCTAGGAAAGTGAAATCTTCAATTACCTGTTGCTTATGTTGCTGAAGCACTGAACAGTATTATCAATTTCAATTAGGATAAATAAATTTATTATGCTTTCACATTGATCTTGCTTTCCTTACCAGGGTTCTATTGTTACCAATTATGCTTATGGCAAATTTCCAAGTGACTTCAGGAGGATCAGGATAAAACTCCATGGTCACTGCCACTTCCTTGGTTTGTATAAGAACATTTGGAAGATTGTAATGCTCTAATATGAACATGACATGAAAGTGTACAACCCCATATCTGATAACCAAATCCAGGAGTGTAGTATCATGTTTTGGAATGTGTGTGTGTGTGTGTTTGAAGAGGGTGATGGATCACTTACCCATCAAAATGCTCAGTGCAAATTATACCACCAACTTTTAAACTCAGACGTTTCAGCCACGTCCTTTATGTCTAACAATACTTTTTTCACAAGTTGATAGTAGTGAAACTTCAGGGGAGAATTAGTTCAAGCAATGCATAAGCAGAGTAAGAAACACACAAGAAGAGTTTTTTAAGTAAAGCCCAAGTGGGAAATTAGCCTGGACTTTAGAGACACAAACAGGAAGACATACAAAATATAATACGAAATCATATTTTAATATCATGTTTAAAAATCCCAGACTGGACTGTCTTTCAGTTACCTAATCTGTGGGGAAGTATACAGTTACATTTCATTACAATGCTACTCAGTAGGACTATCACCTCTCCCACTCACACACCAATTCATGGCTAATGAACTCACAAATTGAGTCATTACAAGATTTTGCTGTTACTCTGTGGCCTGGTTACTTCAAGACCTTCACATGTTTTTTATGCTCATGGTAATGGGGGAAATTCTTAACCCAATAAAGAGTACAGAATTTCTTCTTCACTGAGGCCCATGTCTCATCCACAGATATAGATACCTACAGTGTTTCCACATATAGCTCCCATTCCTTTCCCCAAGGCAAAACAAGACCAGACTTTGCTGGCTTAAGAGTAAATGTAAAACATTCCTTGTTACAAAACACTTCCCATCTAGGGAATAGGCTGGGACTGGGGGGGGGGGGGGGGGAATCAAAAAACAAACAAACAAAAAAGAACCCACAAACTAAAAAAGCCAACAACAACAAAAAGAAAGCAAAGGTGGGGACTTTTGAAAATCTGGGTGTGAAAACCACCATAGCAAGGGAAAATTGTTATGATATTGATGTTTACACTTGGGAGAAACCCATGCGATGAGGAAAAAAGTCACTTGGAATGTTATATCCTTGATTAAAAATGTCTATATCACTAGAAGTGGAAGGAGTTACAGGTTTTCTGAGTACCATTTGATTTTAAAGTGCATAAATTAAGACAGGGTGGGCTACAGAAACAGGAGATGTTTTGGCTTGGTGTTGTTGCAATAGAAAAAAACAAACATGCCTGTTCCTCACTGTCAGTTTCTGTTTTCCTTGCATCTTACAGTATCTAACATCTTTAAAACTGAAATAAAGTAAAATCCTTCCACTAGATGCAACAAATGTGCAGCTACTCTATAATTAAATCTCTCTCCTTCCCCCTTTGATGCTCTGATTTCCTTGTAAATGATAGTTTGCTTTTCTTACTTAAGCAATAAAGGAATTCTGCATACTTAATGCACTCTGTGAAACCTCCCATGTGGATCTGTCTTTTTGTGGGTATATGATTAAAAGGTAGCCTGGATCATGTTATGAATTTATCAGCTACTCAGAGGGGTAATATGAAAACAAGAGTGGAATCCAAGGCAGGTGCTAGTGCAATGAACACTGATTTGCTTTTCAGATCATTACTTGTTCTTTGTTTAAAACCACAGAACTTGGAAAGGAGTCAAACAAAATCAGGTGTATTATAGAAAGTTGAAAATAGTCTGGACTTCAGTTTACTTTTTAATCATAAGCAGGAAAGTGTAGAGAGAAAAGAGATGTTCTCCTTATCTTGCCTTCATTTACAATGATTTTTTCCAAAAACCAAACCCTGTATTTCTCCAGAACACACCATATCCATTACAAAACCATGGACAAATAAAAATGCTTCCATGGAGAACATTAGCACTGAACAAGACTACTGGTAGCAAGCACTCAGCTGAGAGGGAGAATAAACACCTTTAGAGCATCATTCAACTTTCTTCGAGCTGTGATCATAAGGGCAAGCTCTGCTTCGAGCAGTGCAGGATGATCTCTGAGAGATTGCTTGCCTGCAAATGAGTCCCTAATCCTTACCCATCCCAGTGCCTAAATAGAACAAAACCATTGCATTTTTACTGCTCCATCATCAAAAAGCCATTTCACACAAAGTTTGTCCTTCTGTCTGCTCCTGGCCAGGCCCTCTCTTGCTCAGGGACATGGAAGAACTGTTCAGCACAAGAATAACTAGGCAACATACTGATTTGCAATTCACTTGCTTGTAAGGAGTACTTGCAGATCAGGGGTGCCTGTACAAGAGCATACAGACAGACACAAAGTAAGACACTGAAAGGATGTAGTATCGTGCATATGGATAGGCTTGTTCAGTAAGACCCAGTAGATCCAGCATGTTGCATTACAAATGGATTTGTATCATTTTTTTCTCATGCACCCCAACAATTGCAATGAATTCTACCATTAAATTATACCCCAAAAAATTTTGAATTTATTTCTTCCCTATTTGTTTTGAATGTATGAGACTTCTATGTGATTATGATATTTTGTTGATTCTGAGAGTGACCTGGTAGTTTGCTCAATTAACATTGTCAGCAATCACTGTACTTCAGTTGTCTCCTTTGTGGGCTGAAGGGTCTTAGTCTACTTAATTGTTCTTCACATAGAAACTCTTCCTTATTTTTCAAATCCGTATTGTCATTCTCCCAAGCTTTAGTAATTTTTCTACAACCTCATTGAGGAGAAAAGGGATACACATGGACAGAAGGGGAGTTCCTTTTTGCTTCACTACATTTTTCTTTCTAATTCTTAATAATTGATTTACTCTTCTATTACTACTGAATGTGGAGCTCACTTTCTCATGTGCTTGTAAATCCATAATCTTTTTCTTCTTTTCAAGACTTAGTTCAAATGCCTCCAGTATGAATGCAGAATGGAGACTGTTTCCTCACATGCAACTCTTTACACTGTTGGTGTTAAACTTCTCTGAGTTCGCTATGCTAGTACTCAGAATAAAGAGAGCTTCACTCCCTCCACTGTCAATTTTTTATTTAGATTCTTTTTTATCTCCATCAGCAAAATTTGTCATGTCCCTAAGCAACCTGTGCTCATTAGCTTTTTCGCTCACCCTTACATCTGTAGATAGAGTGAAATCTCTATTTCAGCCATAAATCCTCAAAATATAACTATATCCTGAGGGGAAGAAAAACTGAGGAAGACCCTAAGAACCATAATGGATAACAGTGAAAGAATTTAAAATATCAAGGCTGGGAAAGAAAGGAGATGAGAGTCAATCAAAGTACTTGAGGAAAAGTCACTGGACACTGGCAGCCACTAGCAACTGCAAAATGGAGAAACATTTTAATTTTTGTATTCTTGGTAGAGGAAGAACAAATGATTTACAAATGAAGCCACTAGTTTTCAGAGGAATTTTCCTTCCAGCTATCAAATGGTGACAATTTCTTTTAAGTTTACAATTGCCTTAAAATTATTCTCTTACGACACCAATTTTGTCACTATTAAAAATTTAGCACCGAAATTTAATTGCTTTTCTTATGCAAACAGCTTTTGAAATAGAGATAGAGATGTAAAACTTAAAGGCTTTCTTACAAAAGTGTTGAAATGTATTTTAAATTTGCCTTCTGATATTATATTAAAGTAAGAAAAAAACCAGACTGTTACTTGGGAAATGAGCACAGACTTATCACTGGGTGTTCAATTCAATACCTATTAATGCTTAAACATATGGTATTAATTTTGCATTAATTCTGTCAAAAATGATATCATACTCTGAACATCCAAATTATGACATCACTAAAACAACTTTGCTCTTCGTGGGTTTGGAGCATGACTATGCCAGAGTTGACTAGAATTTATTCATGCAGCTGATTCTGACAAGTCCTTTTTAATTAGTTCATGCCCTCATAATGAACAAGAGTCTGTGTTTTTGAAGATTTGCCAGAATAGTTTCTATTCTCTTCGACTTAAGTGCCAAATGCATACTCTCCTTTATACTATTTATACCTTTGCCCATAATTGCTGTTCCCTAAGGTGTGATTGTCCTATTTCATAAGAGTTTGTGCAGCTGCCAACATGAAGATGTAAATAAATTGTAATACCGTTGCTATGAGGTGTAAAAATCCCACAGCTCATATCCAGACCCTTGTATAATAAACTCAAGTAAACATTCCATTTCCTGTAAGCGATTGTGGTTTGTGACTAGATTTTAAAAAGCAGTGCAACAAGTCATCACATTTTTAATGATTTGCTGAAAACAAAGTCACAAAAGCATGAAACAAAAAAGCAGCTGTGTATAAACAGCTATTTTTATGAAGGAGAAATATCTGCATGCAAAGCTGAATGCTTTGCTGTTATTTGAGAGTTTTAGAAAGCTGGTGTCATTTCTATGTGCTAAGAAAAATTCTGAGATGCAACTAATATGCCAAAAGCAGAGGGCAAAGACTTCAGCATAAAGGTGGTCTGAAGGTCATCTCTGCATTATTTTGAACTTTCTGTGACCTTTGAGGAGACAGTCTCAGCACCTAGTGTTATGGTTTTTTGTATAATGAGTTGAACACCATGGCCAGAGGTGACCACAACAAAGATTCACTTAGATCCATCCTTCCAAAGCAGTGAAAGGTAGAGCAGGAGGTCCTTCCTTTCAGCGCCATTCACAATTATTATCCTCTTCATAGGCCAGGCAAGACGTTTTCAGCCTTGTTTGTATGAGGAAAACACCCATACTGTATTGAAGAATATAGTTTGTTAGTTTTTCCTCAATGATGGTGATTAAGCAACCATTTTACTCCTCTTTTCTTGTGATAGGATATATTCTGCTGTCTCTCCTATAAACCAAGTTACACCTACAGTGTAGACATACCATTGGGCATGAGATGATTTACAGCAAAGGCAGGCACATTTCAGTAGGATACATTAGTTCCAATACTGGTGACAGACACGCTGGGAAGTTTAAGTGTAAAAACATATCAGCACTCACATCTTTGCAATAGAGAGGGTTTGCATATGTTAGCAGAGCCGATAAATGAAATGTTGGGTGCTGGTGAGAATAAGACAAGGACATGAGTCATGTCTGTCTGATTTCACGAGTTAAGTTGACCACCAAGCAGCAATAAAATCTTCAGGCCACTTTACACCGGCAGTTGTTTTACATCATGACACAAATAAGCTGGTTTACCCATTCTGCTGTTCTTTGCTGGAGTCACTTTTCTCAGTGCCTATAAAGCCATAATGCCTAAAAATCACAAATTCACAGGCCTCAGATCCAACTGAAAAGTGCAGTTAAAACTAGTATTTTTAGTTGGAGAGTTGATGCTTTTAAAAGGCTTGGACAGTAGATCAGGAGCTGGGTCATGGCATTTGATTGCAGCCTGGCATTAATCTCTTTCAGGACTACAGTTAACTCATTTCACCAACTCATTCTCCCTTCTCCTCTTTCCCTCTTTTGAACATGAAGTGCCCATGGTGAAGGCTGTCCATGACCCTGCACTTCTGCAAGAGCTTTTCACTGGGGCCTCAGTTGCAGTTGCAGCCATAGGCAGCAGCCCAAGGTGAAATATTTTGAAATATCAACCAACACCTACATGACTTTGACTTTTGAACTCTGGTATTTTATATTATAGCAAGTCTAACATAGATAAAAAAAGGCTACATCCTGTTGGAAAAGGGGGAATCCCATCTCTACCATGGTATAATCTAGTCCTAACGAACTATAGGTTATTGAAATTTAAACCAGTCATTAGCCCAGGACTGAACATTACATGTTCTGGGAATCCATCCAATGTAATTTGGGGGTGGGAAGGTGGCTCAGAATTCCAGGTTTGTGAGGAAAGCAAGAAATATTTTCCTGGCAGGTTTGTTTAAAAAAAAAAGAAATGGCAGCTGTTCTTAATTGCTGGGAGGGTCAGATTGTTAAAAACAGTCCCAGTGGAAATGGATTAGTGTATGGGAGGATGTCAAGGTGCAAGATAAATGGAATTTAGTCTCTAGTCTGTCAGTTTATTATCTGGATAGGAACTCCATGTACTGCATGTATGTACATGCAAAACACCCAATGTTATGGGTTGGTATAAAGGCATTACTGTTGACATGACTTGGGAATGACAGCACTATTTCATGAAAACTAAAGCTTTAAGTGAATTATGCAAGTTACAGAAACTGAATGCAACTAAGCTCTTTCCATCAGCACCACAGATTGTATGTTTCCTTTAGGACGTTATATTTTTCATGAAAATTATTCTATAAATGCATAAGTTATTTAAAATGGCCATGTGTTTTCCCTCTGGTTTATGTTCCTCTCTCTGTAAAGTGAGATTTTTCTCTCACAGTGTGTTACGAATCTGTATCCTTCAGAAAGCAGAACGAAATAAGACTCATTCTTATGGATTAAATATCTCAAAAATAAGCACAGAAAATATAGAACTTGGAATTTACTCACACTGGAATATTATTATATCCTTCCAGCAGACACTCTTCAATTAATGTTGTTTTCATTATCAGACTTGTTTGACAAGGCCTTGGCATATGTCACATCCAAGCCTTTAATTTAGACTTCAGTATCAGTTCTGTTGAAACAGGTCAGGCTACTGCAGTGCAGAAGTCTGACCGAGGGGAAGGATTATATTTGTTTAGAAATAGGAACAGTATTTGCATCATGTAACTGCGGCCTTACTGTAACACCATTTGGGTTTTGTTTCGTCTTATGCATAAAGACCATCAGGCACATTTAGAGGAGTCATCTCTATTAGAGATAGTCTAAATGGTGAATGCTACCAGGAGGTTAACAAATGTGACCAATGCAATATCTGTGTTTGGAGCCAAAACTAGAGCCTGCTGATTAGATCTTGCTGCATTCAAGTCAATGCTAAATAACTCACCAACTCAGCTGGTATGAGGGGAATAGGCAGATCTTCAGTGCTGTGCTGCTAGACTTGCTCTTCATCCAGTGCAAGGCAGCAGCCCCTGCCTCTTTTGCCGCTTTCTGCTCCATTTCTGCTTTGTATCCATGCCATATCAGTCCTTAGCCAGGGGCTTCCTCATTTCACCAGCAGCTTCTCATGAGGGCTTGGTTTCAGCTTCTAGGAAAGCAAAAAAATTTAGGAGAAAACCTAGGAAAGCAACTTTATTGTTTTTTCTACTGATTATTCTAATGAATTCTTCCACTTACAGCCATCTGCAATTCTCTGAGTGACTCAAGTACTTTTTAAACATTTGCTGCTGTTCTACATTTAAGCTTAGAATCACATGAAATTGTACTCTCCTACTAACAATTCAGCTACCCCTTTATTCTGTCTGAGCTCTTAGAAGGGCTTGTGAACTGATACTTTATAGTTTATCAGTTTATTGACAGTGGATTTCTTTGATTAGCCTTTTTTTCAGATACCTCAGCCTCACTGAAGACTCCTAATACAAACATATGTTTACATTTTTCTAATATCTATATTATCCATAACTTAAGGATGAAAAAATTAATCATCCAATTTTCCCACATAGTTCCCAACTGAGACACATACAAATATATTGTTAGTATTTTCAGTTGTATTAATGATGATTCATCATCTCATACCTTGCCTTTTACCTCCATAATTCTCAAATTCCATAATATCTGGCCCTTTTTTTGGAATAGACTAGATTACTCTTTTCTGAAAGCTACCATGTTGTCTTAAATAATGTCTTGAACCTTGCAATCTTACTATACCAGCTTTTAAATGGTTTTCTATTTTATTTTTTGTTAAGGTGCATTCATTCCTCTGTGACTCCTGGGATGCCTAAGAAGCCTCCATGCTGAGTGTAAGGATTTTAATTTCCTCACATTTGACTTTAGGTTTTTTTAACTAACTTTCTCCTTGAAAAAATTTTCATTATCAAAAGTTGAGTGTCACAACCCCACATTTGGTTCAATCACTCCCTTGAGAATGTTGAACTTAATTACGCTGTGGTCACTATTAATTAGTGGCTCAGCAATACTTACTTCTTGAACCAACAGTTGGACAGAGTAACATTCTCTCATGTGTGCTGTAGAATCAACTGCTATAAAAATTTCAGTCAGAGAGGTCAAGAAGTTCTCTCTCTAAATCGTCCATTGGAAAGGATGAATGCTGACAGCTGAAATGCCCCATTACAACCATCTATTAGACTTGGTTGCCCTACTTGTGCCTGCTGATGCTTTACACCTCAACATTAATAATATATTTTTGAAATATAGAAAATTCTGTCACAGGTTATTAAAACTGTAACATGCTTTCAGACTGAACTGAGTTCCAATATCAGAATTCTCTGCAGGGCAAAAGGTTTGAAAATGTTGTAAAAGCCTGTAATGATGGTGTGAAGTTCTCAAACAGCATTGTTCAGTATCATTTTAATTATTTACTGGTTAATAGCTTAGCAACTGGACTGGACTGGTATTCTAAAAGACAGAAATATTTCACTGCATCTCTTCTGTTAATTCTCCTGGTGTTTGCTCCTGTATTCGCTGAATTCCTCTGAATTATTCTGCTATAGTCCTATTTCTTCATCATTACATTAGGCTCCTTACAGCTCACAGATAACCTCATTCTCTGTAAGAATTTGCCATACTATACTAACGTGAAAAGAAACATAATTCATAAATATTCAAAATACAGACATCTTATACTAACCTTTCCAAATAGTCTTTTTAATTTTGTGCTCTATTTATTGAAATTTATTTTCTAACTTTTACCTCACATTAACGTGTTAGCAAGAAAAAACCCTATGAGTTTTTTGCTGCATGCTTGCAAGGTAACTGTAATTACATTTTAATTGTTTCTTAGACTTAAAAGGATTAAGTTGTTGAGAATTATTTCTGTACTGAACAGTTTCTGTACTGAACAGTTTCTGTACTGCTCTGAAGCATTTGATTTCAGTAGGTTTTATATACTGGGATATGTTTGAGTCTGACCCTAATCCCTCTATAAAGCAGCCAGATGTTCACAAACAACAGCAAAGATATTATTTTCGAAAGAGATGGCTGAAAGTTCAAATTCT
This sequence comes from Formicarius rufipectus, assembly GCA_013399695.1. NCBI lineage: Eukaryota > Metazoa > Chordata > Aves > Passeriformes > Formicariidae > Formicarius > Formicarius rufipectus. The sequence continues at coordinate 1,148,675 of VXAU01004744.1, read as the reverse complement.
TAGAGGCGCTAAACTTCAACCAGACACAGCCAATGAGCTGATACACCACCATTCATAATTTAGAGGGCTCCACCAGTTTTGGTAGATGGTGTCTTTCCTGTAGAATTCAGCTCTGTGTCTTCACATGGCCCAGCAGATGTGTTAAATCAGGGTCTCACCCCTCAGATATAATTAACACATTCTACAGCCTGGCACAATCTGTTAAAATAGAAGAAATGAGGATTGTGTGAAGGCAGCAGCCCCAGTGAAGTCAGGAGAACCCGGATGACTTACATGTTTATATGTAATGGTCTGTAATGTTCTGCACAGTACATTTTTCTACTTTCACTAAAAGTCCCCACATATGGCAAGTCATATATATCAAATAAGTAGCATATGATGCTATGATTTAAATGTTGGACTGTGAAATTTCTTCCCAGAGTAAAATATACACACAGGTCCCAAAAAGGAAAAAGAAAAAAAAATAAAAGGCACAGAAGTTTGGATACTAATGTTGGATTTTAACAAGATAGCTTCCACAGACAGAAAAGGGAAATAAGTCCAGTGATGGTGGAAATTCCAATGTCTCAGGTGAAAAAATGCTAATACAGCTTTTGGATATAGTTTTAAACTTTACCAAGGAGGAAATGGAAAATTAAGAGGTTCTTGGAAAATGAAGAGGTTTTGACAGAAGATCAAGACACTGACTTAAAAGAGCCTGAAATTCTACAAAGGCTATTGCCAGCTTGTGTCAGTGAGAACAAGTGGAATCAAACAAAAAAAATTTATCTAGTTATATTGGCAGCTAAACCTGAAAGAGAAAGAAAAAATGTGTTTATTCTGAGGTTTTTCAAACACAATGCATCAGCAGCTTTTCTCTCACACTGTAGCCCTGATTTTCTGTTCCCCTAAATTATTTTTGTTCTCTTTTTATTTTCTTTCCCTTAGTTTTTTTCATTATCCAATGAATCCAAAAGTCTCTTTGTTTTAATTTATGTAACAAAGGGGTTAATATCCCTGATGTTTTCTCTGCTGAGATGCCAAACAGGGTCACCAGATGTGATTCATAAGTTGTTCTTGCATGCGGCTTAGCAAAAGCACAGCTGTGGTTACACACTGGGGGTGGAGGGAAAGGGGAAGGGATCCTGACCCTGCTGGAGTCAACGGGAGTTTTACTATTTACTTCCACGAGACCAGAATTTCACCCCAAGTACCTACATGGGTCTTGTTGTTTGTTTTCCTTTGTTCAAAAGGATCCTTACTGTCACCATTACTAGATTTCATAGAGATTATATGTGAATCAATAATGTTTTTAATTATTATTATAAACACCACTCTACAATATTGGATGACAAGTAAAACATGACTAAAACTTTTGCCTCATGATGAAACCTTATTTTGTTAGAGAAAAGGAGGGGTTCATCCTTCTTTTCCTCAAAGTATTTACTTTCCTGAAAAAATATTTGCATCCAAATAAGAGTATTGGAGAAAAATAACTTATTCTAATGTAAGTCTGCACACACTCCCAACCACTCTGTTTTCTTATTCACTTTTTTACAATATTTTGAAAAAAAAAATCTTTTTGATTGGCAGGAGCAAATATTTAGTTGCCTTTAACACTATCTGCAGAACATTCACTGAACTTGGTTCTAAGTCTGTTTCTGAAATACAAAAAACTGCACATTTAAGACAGTCAAATATATAACAGAATCTTTGGTTTTATCAGTGCTTTCCTCAAAGTTGATTCTATGTACATTTTTATTTGCTAAACAGACAAAAATTGAATTTAGCTAGAACTGTGGCTAAAGCCGCTTCAGAAAATTTTATTATAACTACATTGGTATAAGAGAAACATAATTTCAGATGAGAAAATCAGAACTAAGTTTATATTAAGAAGAAACTTACATTTTGAAAAGGATCTTTCCTACATTAATTTCCAACACTTTCCACTTATGTGAAAACTAGTCTATGACAATAATTTCCTGTGATCTTAGCTCTTCTTACCCTTCTGTCTACAAAAGGTAAGGTTTTTTTGTAAGATCATCGAATTCCTTAGTGGAAACAAGTGCTCCATGATCTCTGTAAGTATTGTACAGGTACACACATGAGACTGGAAATGTAATTGTAGAGGGACATACTCAGTTTATCTTCAAGTCTCCTACTTGAATTCATGTGAGATAGTTGACTGATAGTTGTCTCAAGAACCAAAATTTTCTGTTCAAAAATGGTGACAGCTACAAACTCATGGGAAAAATATGGCCTGTCTTGGAATGCTTTCACAAAACAAGTATTAGTATATGTCAATATTTTTATATATTCATTAATTTACTCACTTTATATGCAACCCTCAGGACAATGTTTTCAGCTCAGAACTCAGGATGCTCTTTCTTTCAAACACAGGCACAAATGCATTCAATACTCATTAGACAATTACTGAAGGGCAATCCTCTTGTGTCTCTCAACCACCTACTGGGTAACAGCAATGACCTGAAGGCAGTTTCTGGCTGTTACATCAAAGAGTGTGAAAATTGTAATATAAGCTTCCAAGGTTTGGTTTTATAAAATCATTGAAGAAATATGCACCTTTCATACATATTAGGTCTTCTCTAGTATATTAAAGATTCATATAACTGTTCTGATTCCATGCCACTAAACTTTCCAGACTTTGAAAAAGAAATGACCAAATGCAAACTATCAGCTAATCCCAGACCTTTACTAAATTCCAGATTGAACCCTGAAACTGCCTGGGAAAGTGCATGCTGACCTGGGCCAAAACCATCCAGGGACTGTTCTAGCAATTTAACAGTGTAGAAGTCTGAGTTCCAGTATTCAGGAAGTTCCTTGGCTCTGTTTAATTTCATAAGAGAGGTGGAACTGGCATTTGCTTATGTACACGCACCTTTGCTGTGACATAATAATGTATCAATTTCAATATTTCAGTAATACTCTGCAGCACAGTGAACACCAGACAGAATCCAAACAGCCCTTCCCCCGCAAGCTACATAAAAATTACTTCACAGTGACCCAAAATCAAATCACTACTTAACCAGATGGGTTATTTTCAATGTTCTGAAGTTTGGTGAATAAAATAATCTTTGGCTCTTAAATAGGACCATTCGTCCAAGCATTTCAAGGAACTTTGGAGGCACTAAATAAGAAAATGTTCCTTTGGGAACAGCTGGAGGACTGTAAAAAGAAAGCAGTTCAAATCATTATAAAAGTTATTAACAATAAAGACAAAACATACTTCCAACAGAACTGCTGGGTTCTGATCTGCTCCATTCTTGTTACTACACTAGTTTTGGTGAGAAGTAACAATTCGTGCTTCCTTCTTTATAATAAATATTTTGTCACGATGGAGGCAAATGTAATACCTTAGCTGTTAGTTTGCACTCCAAAAATTTATTGAACAATTAGGAGGGGACAGTATAAAAACTTTGTCATATTGTCCATCAGTCTGGTCTCTGAGCTCACCGTGGAGACCCAGAGTGCAGAAAGAGGAAATACTTCACCATCCAATCATTTGGGGTAGATGAATCTGTTACAGTGCCCAAAGGAGGGATTTTGAATGGCAATTTGTGTATGTTCTGATGCTAGATTTTATTGCTATATTTTATTTTAGCTCTGGACACTCTCAGCCTCTAGTTCAGTCTGACATTTTGTGGCAGGAAGGACCATGCTGCGATCCTGTCGAGGAAGGCTGAGTTTCCAATGACTGGTCATTGGCATCAGGGACCGCCTAGATGTGTCATCCCTGACGGAGCTATTGCCTGGTGGTGGGTGGAGGGGCAGGTAATCTCTGAGGACAAGAGGGAAGGTGGCAAGTAAGCAGCAGTGGCACATTGCATCAATCCAGGAAGACTTTCATCTCCACTCCCGGTGAGGTCATGCCAGTGGATAAGTGGGAAGGAGCCTTAGCCCAGACAGCAGAAGTCAGATTTTAGTTTCTGCTAAAACTTTTACCTCACAAATCCATAGCAAGTCATCTCCTCATCAGGAATTTTTCCAAGGGGAGGACCAGAGCACTGGTTCTCGGTTTAATGAATGCCTGTGTCTGGACTACTCCTGTGTCAGTGGTTTGTTTTCTTTTTTTTCCATTCTAATGTTCTATAGCAACATCATTGTTATTGCCTCTCTGTGTGCACATTCACATCTTATTTATAAACCCTCTCTTTTGTAGGTAGTGTCCCTCTCTTCAGCAGCTATCCAAATCCACAAGCACACAAGCACTCACTGCTCATACATTGTTACCTGCACAGCACAGAGAGATGCTCCAATCAGACTTGGACAAAGCACGTTGGGCGCTGGAGGCAGCACATGTGTTCTGGCCTGAGGGACAGAAAGATCAAATAAATTTCAAACACATAATTACACACTTCCTCCCTAAAATTCTCCCAGTTATTTCATTTAAGGGAATTATGTTTCACTGGTTTCCAACAGTGTGTTTTCACTTTCCATCTTAAATGGCTTCATAAGGCTCAAAATTCAAAATGCAGCTAGTTTCTACCTTTCCAATGGCAGAAATCAATAAAGTTAAGCAAGTTCTACCAGTGCAAGTTATAAACAGCTCAAAAATTATACTAGTTTAGACTAGCTTTTCTGTGGAAAAAATATTTGTATATATATAAATAATATATAAAAATAATGTTTATTATTATTAACAGTATATTATTAATTAGAAAAACATAAAAAGGTAGTCCATGATTTCAACTTTCATTTCGCTTTCACTAAAAGGTATAGTCCATGTTTCATTCTCCTTGTGNAATAAAGATTATGAAGTGATTTCCATTTTGATGTTCTGGTTTTAGTTCTTTGTACAATTCTAGAAATTAGTTATTACACCACACATTTCCCATACTTGTTTTCTACCTCAATTTTACAGCAATTTTATTGCTGTAAAATTGAAGAATAATTGAGCAAAATAAATTGAGGAAAATATTGAGGAATAATTTTGAATGTGGAAATCCCAGTGAAAACATGCTTCTATTGAAAGGACCTAGTGGTCCAAATAGAATGGTCCAGCCTTTTTTT
>VXAU01004744.1:1130005-1143635 GCA_013399695.1 Formicarius rufipectus | reverse complement strand
TTTTTGTAACATAAGAACAAAAGAGATGAACACTACGATGGGAGGGGTAACACAAAGTAGAGCACCAACTCTTCAGGTATCAAGTTTCACACAGCAAAGAACTAAACAGTGAAAGTTTTGACCACAAGGCACTGTGAAGGCCAAAGATTGAAAACGAGACAAAGGACTGACACAATCTCCCGGAGGATCCATTTCTTGAGTAATCAACAGCTGACAGGATCTCAGATTGGATCAATTCATATTCACTTCTTCTCCTGTGGATTTGCTGGTGGCTGCCGTCAGCATCAGCACATTTTTAATTTAAAGTATTCTTTGGGGACTGAAGTGTTAAACTTGGCTTGGAAAGAGACATCATTTGGTAACATGCCTATATAAGATAACTTCCACAGCTAAAAATAGATGCCCTTGAGAGAACAACTATGAAATACAATGAATAAGGGCAGGGTAATGGAAGACATAAATTCTAGAAGTGGACTTCATAAGTGAAGGATAAGTTTTAACAGGATAAAATTTTACAGCAACCTACAAACCTCTAAATGGCCTAAATATCATTTCAAATATCTGAGGGCAAGCATGAGGGTTCATTTTTAAGCTCTGAAACTTCTGTGACAGTAATTTTGTATGAAATTTTATCATCTATAACCATGTTTGCTGAATCTAACAGGTATGTGCTCAGTACTGTGGTTTATCCATTACAAGATTCAGGAAGCTCTGTCCTTATAATCCAGATGGCTCACAAGGTAACCTGGACATACTCAGATTAAATAGAGAACATTAAGTAAGGCTTATCAAGGCCATTAATTTTTGGTAGGTGCTGTGACAAGCCACATCCCTCTGGTGGGATGACCAAGGATTTCTCTTCAATTTCCAAAAACCATGGGAGAGTTTTGCTCCATAAGACTCCCCAATGATGGCAGGAGATATTAATGTGCCTTGGGTGAGACAGAAGTTCTCATGGATGGCATTTTGAGGGGACTACCATGAGAGAAACTGTGATAGGAAAGGACAGATATTTGTATTGTTGCTCCTCATTTTCCAATCTGTCAGCCAGTTTGTCAGCCTGAGTGGGCTCATCAGAGGGGTTCCAAATCTAGTGTGGATTGCCACTCTGAAATTCACCTATACCAGTTTAGGGAATCCTGTCATATTTACTGGTACATTTCCTGGGAAAGAAGCAGAAAGGACAAAAAGTTCCCATAGAACATCAAGTTCAACATCAAATGAATGTTCTGACTGAGGAAAATCTGGGACTTGAATTAGAAGATAAGAAGTAAAATATATCTCAATAGCTGGCAAGAAAAACCACCTTTTGTGTGATGCTTTGTTGTTAGTGGTGTTGGAAGCAGCTGTTTGAAGCAGAATGCTCATTCTGGTTCAGCACTTAGGCTGAAGGTTAAGTATGATAAAATAATTCCAAACAGGTGATCACACAGCACGTACCCAAAAAACAGTCCCAGTTATTGTTGCCAGCTATTTCTCCCTGGTTTTGGGGACATGGGGCTGGATGGTTGGACTTAATGATCTCAGAAATCTTCTCCAGCCTTGACTATTTCATGATTCTGTTACCTTGGAGAGGGTGAACCTTAGACTTCATTATTTTTTTTAATTTCTTTTGTCTGTATTTTCTCAATTTGTGTAAACTTTAGTTCTTATTAGACCTATCAGTCATAAGAGTGATATGAAAGTGGATCAACATAGAAGTACCTGAGATGTGCAAAAAAGAGTAGTGGAGAGCTGGAAGAAAATGTTCCTTTTTTTTTGCTCATAGTTACAAGATGATCGTAGTCTCTATTACATATAATACTCATAGGGACTGTTTGTAGTAAATATATACACTTTAAACATGAGTAGTAAAAGTTCCTTGGTCTCAGAAACCTTAAAAGAATTAAAAAATGTTCCCATCCTATCCTTAAAATACTGTATAAAAAGATGACTATCATTATTTTTTTTTCCTGTGAAAGTATAGAAATACCCGTCCATTCATATAGCAATATCATTTAACTTCAAGCAGATATGTGAATATAGGTATTTTTGAATGTAACAGTTGTATTCAAGTCACTACTTTTAACTACTGTTTTGGATTGCTCTTAGTGACTCTTGCTGGAGCTATTTCAGTTTCAAAGAAAGCTAAATAACCCCTCCATTGGCAAACTGAACCTTGCTTTGTACCTTTCTAAGTGCGTACAAGTTAGTCATTTTTCTACAGCTGGTGAGAGTCTGTCTGATTTTGACACAAACATAATGGAAACTGAAAGCATTTGAAAGTTTGTTTTCCTTCTCACTTCCTTTTCTTTTTTTCTTTTCTTATAGAAAGTAAAATTTATTTAAATACTTCTTTAAAATAGTCCCAGCAAATTCTTACCAACATGGCTCTCAAAATTTTAGTGGAGCCGAATCACAGACACACATGGAAAAGACAATATCAATAAATTGCAAATAATACAATTGTTAAAAGAATTGTTATCTTCCGGGTACTGCTGGGTAAGGTATAAAAATACCAACAATTAAGAAATAGTAGGGAGGAGGAGGGAATGGTGACCTACATGAAGCTGAGGAAACATTTTCTATAAGTATGAAATAAGGTGAGAAAAAAAATAGGGAGTTACCTACTTATGCCTTAAGTGAATGCAATAATATAATATAGTAGTATTGAGGCTGAGAACTTCATTTTCACTTCAGGTCTAGGAGAGAGTTACTTTGGGGTGTTATTATTCCCAAATCTCTCAGGAGGACTGGGGCAGACAGGACTGGGCCTACAATCTTGAATGCCATTATTTGAATCTGTCTTTTCTGTGTCACACTAGTTTGAGTGTATATAGTATATTGCCTTTAATTAATTGAGTGTTTATGTGTTAAAAAGTTATTCACTTGTGCACAGAGTGATTTGCTGGGATTTATGATGGGAACGTTTTATAACAGCAGCATGTGTTTCCCTACAATTTGTATAGGTTCATTCATTATAATTTTTCCTGATGTTTTGCCTACCATATTATTAACTTCCCCAAAGCAATGAAATAGCAGCTTGTCTTCTCACAGCAGAGAAACGACAGGAATAATTATGAATGTGGAAATCCCAGTGAAAACATGCTTCTATTGAAAGGACCTAGTGGTCCAAATAGAAGCCTGCTGGATTTATGAAGTCTATAAAAAAAGCAAACATACAGAAAAACAGATGCTTTTTTTCTTTCAAAAGACTTGGAAGTCCTATACTTAGGAAAAAAGGGGGAAGGGAGAAGGAGGAGAGAATGTTATATTTATCACAGAATCATAGAATCGTTTGGGTTGGAAAAGACCTCTAAGTTCATCAAGTATAACTGTTAACCCAGCACTGCCAAGTCCAGCACTAAGCCATGTCCCTAACATGGTTTATGCCACTATTAACAAAAATCTATATTTTACTATAAGCTACAGAGTCTGAATAAATCATCAAAATTTCAAGTCTGCCGTTCATAACTGTTTAATCATTTGGAAGTGTTATTTCAAAATGCAAGAGCTTGTGAGCGTAGCAGTTGATTTGTTACTCCTTCAGTAGCAAAATCACCTTTGCTTCAAAGGGATCACTCTTTAGGACTCTTTGCATGCAAGAATTTACAATAGTGGGAAAATGAATAGCATTCACTGACGGTGGTAGAGGAATTTTTTTTCCAGGCTGTCAGTGAGGAGGTAGGGGGAAAGCCTGTGAAATCAATTCCAGAAAGTGTTGTGGATCACTGGTTATTTTACAAAGACCCAAAGCTGACAGGACCACCATAGTCATTTGTGTTTATTGTTCAAAAGGGTGTTTTTCTGGACCATCCCTACCAAAACCAATCTTTTTTAAGAAAAAAAAGAAAAGGGGGGTGAGTTGAGGGGACCAAAAAAAAAGCAGGAGGCAGAGTAAGCAATGAGCCTTCTCCAAGCCCACTTGAGGGTAGCCTACCCCACCACTGCCCCGGCCCTACCCCTCACTTAGGCACTTTGTATTATTACATGTGCACTCTTCATTGTTTTTTCTCACAACATCCCCGGTCTGCTTCTGCACTCTATCGTCCGGGTGGCCACTCATAAAAAATGTGATTTACATTCTTGTTTCATTCTCACCACCTTTTCACTTCCTGTTGCTTCTGCAGCCCATGCTTTTCTTGCTTTTTCTGTTCTTTTAATCTGAAAACTGAATTTATGTACATTTTATGTTTTTTACTATTACATGTTTGTGCAAGTAGCAGAAAACAAATTGACCACTGCCATCAGAATTGTCCTAGATTTCTTTAAAGATTATGTATAGATAATAAATTATTCAAAATATAGAGAAAAAATATGAACTTGCTGAAGGCAGCAAAGCAATTCAGAACAAAAGTGAAGAATTTTATTTCAGTTGTTTCCCATGCCATCCCAAATTTTTTCACACCTAAATATAATTACAGCAAAAATATTATTACACTTAACCTACAATGGCATCCTTTACAACAGGTTGAAACTTCTTTGAATGTCACTGAAAACTTGAGAATAACAATGCAAGAAAACTAAAGATCAGTGGTGCCACACAGTGACAGTGACTTCGATAGATAAAGTCATGAAGCTTGAAACCATGTGCCCACCTTTTGCAAGGATCAAACCTCAAACAGACAAATTCAAGTTCCTTGAAAGAGTTAGGACAATTTACCCCTACTAAGGAGCTTCCCCTGTGAATATAAATCCACACTACAGGAGAATAAAAGGGTCATTTTGTGCTAATTCAGTCCCACTCAGCAGCAAAGGCTGAGCAGAATGATCTGTCATCAAATCGAAACTCTCTGACTGGTCATGCACTTTTTGCTGTAAATCTCACAGATTCTCATAAAAGAAGGTCCATCCTGAGTTCTCACTGGAGACTAGAGGTAGCCCTTAGCATTTGTAGAAACAGGCAGCAGATACGGCTGTTTGTTCTTTATTCCCCTGTCTGCCTTAAATTCAGATTCTGTTTTCTCTATTAAGGGCAATGAAAGAAAAGTTATTAACTGGAAGTACATATGAATAAGTGAATAGGTTCAGAGTTCAAGTATGCACAAAATATTTGGCTGCTCCCCTGGAATTTATCTAAATTTACTTGATTTTTTTTCCTCCAGAGGTAAGGAATGATACATCATGCCCACAGTCTTCCCATAGGTAGAGCAATCCTCTTCTGTTCCCTGCTCTGCAGAGGCAGTCTGCTCTTTTACCTGAATATTTCTTTGCAAGGGGTAAACTATTCCAACACCATCAGTCTTCCAGTCACACACCTTTCAGCTGCACTGTGCTTTTTATCTTCCCTCAGTACCAGCAGAAAGGGAGCACAGCACCTGTAGCTTCAGGTGTCTGAGAAGATTCAGAAAAGTTCCAATGCCAGATCTTCTCCACATGTACCATACGAATATTTCAGTATTCTCACCTCACTTCTTTGCAAGATCATGGAAAAATATACACCTATATCAGTGATCAACACTGACCAATTTTTCCCTAAGCAGTCATACCATGAGCTAAGAGCTGGCAGCCAGCAACTTCTGCTTTCTCATCCCAGTTCTGACACTACTGTATAGGATGACACTGGAGTAGTAGTTCTGTAAAAACTCTCATTTTCCTCTGCCGCAAGATAGAGTTCCTTGTTCATCACAGCTGTTTAGGGAATTAATTACATCTGGGGGAGCGAAGGGGAGAATTATATAGGTGATAACAGTTATTCCTTCTTAATAGGAAGAAGAGGGGAAAAATACTTCAAAAAAAGGAATAAATTAACTTAAAACATTTTATTGTATCAATAACAATAGTATTTGTGTGATTTAAAAAACATAGGTTAAATTAAAAGATATTTCTTAAAGAGTTCTCATCCTTATTTCGTAATATAGTGACTGTAAAGCCTCTTACTTATTTCCCAGGCAGCACAGCTAATATAATGACTATGTTCATTTGCATTGCATCAAATAATTTGGTGGACTTTAGCTTCTACTTTATCTGAGGCACAGAAACACCATAAAGAAATAGAAGTAAAAATGACTGTCTGTGAAAATGAAGGCAAGGGAAGACAAAGAGGTTAAATGTGCTCAGAGTGCATGACAGAGTTTTAAATCAAAGTTAAGTTTCCCTGCCTCCTGCCCAACCTTTTCAGCTCTAGAACATCCTTGGTACAAAATGTCGCTACTGCTAAATTGCTCTGTTTAAGCTTAAGCTACTACATTTGTGTTATGTCACCTTTCTGCAAAACAGTGAATGTCATTTCAAGGACTTTCTGTAAATCAAGAAACAACAAATACATACACATACAGCCATAAGCCAGGGAGCAAGGGCTGTTACTCTTGGTTAATGGCTTTAGTCACTGGGCTGCAAAGCAGAGAAAAGTAAGTAAAATCTTCAGAAGGATACTAAAAGATTTATAAAACCATGTAGGAAAGAAAGATAAAACATTCAGAATCTCTCCATGGAGAAAAAGGAAAAAAAGGAAAAATAATCAGAAGCAGCAAGTTCAGTGGTTATCAGGACTAAAAGGAACTTTTTCTTCTCTGCTTTTAAAAACCTTCAAATATAACAAATATTCCTAACACTGAAGCCTCTTTGGCTTTAAATGTTTCCCAGTGTCTTTCTTAAGTGTTTTGTTTTAAATGATGAAGTCTTAATAAATAGTGAACACATAATAAGCTTCTGTGGGATTTGGACTTTATCCCACAAGTGAGAGGAAGACCTCATAACTCAAAGAGTGATGAAGCCGCAAGAGAGTTATGAAGGTTTTTCCACACTTGTGGGATTAATTCCATATTCCACAGATGCCCATTATATAGAGGCTCTCTGTTTATACTGCAAGAAGGTAAAAATCTTTTTTTTTTTTTTATTAGATTAAAATGTCAGAGTTGAATATAAATGTCTTAGTCAGAAGAGTAAAGAACAGCTGCTTTGTGGTGTCACAAAACATCCAGAAAACAGTGACTGAATTAGTGGACAGACGTGCATTGAAAATGGTTTGTGTAGCAAGGATCTGTAGGAGCACTACAGATCACTTGGTCCCTGTAATACTGGTCTCACTTTGTGCAGTAGGGAAAGGAGCCCTTATCTTTAGAAGAGGATCCATGAATTGGTTTTCTTCATCACTTCCAGCATTCAAGACACACAACAGCTCCTGTTTCTAATGTTCTCGGGCTCTGCTGCTTCATAACATTGAGAGGTCTCCCCAATACACCAATATCCCTGACAAAGGAAAATGTGAACCTACAGAAGAATAAGCTGACCCACTTTGACTAAAATGAATCTTCAGTCTAATCCTTCACAGTTCTAGAAACCCAGCTGGCCATGTCCTGGTAACAAGGAGAATATTACATATGAATCGGGGATGTATATGCTCAGCAAAACCTCCAAACCGTGCCTGTTCTTAACTTATACTACTTTGGTTTCATTATTTCTATCTGGCAATTCTCCTATTTGTCCTGAAGAATTTTAAGACTGGATGAGCCTCAGCATAAAACAAAACCAAACTTGTGTATTTACATATTCTGTTTTCTTGGAGATACTTGCCTTTTAATGAAACACTGTTCTGTTTATCTTCAAAACAGGAAGGGTCTAAAATACAAATTTTAAAAACAGATTTAGGCTTTGATCTCAAGACCATAAGCTTTACTAAGAGACTGGGTTCTCTGCAATACTAACCACTAAATTAAAAACCAAATCTTTCACTGTTTTTGTAGAATCCTCTGTATTTATCATGACACTAGGCAAAGCATTTTGTTTTATGTGGGGTATAAACATTCAAAGTATTTTCTGATCATATGTACATTGCAATGTGTAAACCCTGAAGCAGTGGATCTCACTGGATTTCATTCAGCATGTAGCAAGTTGCCTGCAGACACTGTATCATTCTCCCCAGCTTTTAAATACCTGGGAAAATCTGTCCTCATTTATTAAACCCAGTTGCTGCTTATGGATTCAACTGAAACCTGCAGTTTGAAATATCCAAATAAGAGAGGTATGCCTGAATTTCAAAAATCAAGCAGCTATTTCAGGATGAAGTCTTGCCATAACCACAGAGGGCACAGACCTGCAATGAGGACTGGAGTCAGGGGCCATCTGGCACAAGGCTGGACCAATCCAGATCACACTGCTGGTTAGGGTAGATAGTGCTGGGAATCTGCAAGAATACACCCTTCTTTAATATTCTGTCTGATGCTCCTTTCAGAAGAGCCTGATGAGGTGCCCAAGCTGTGGTCCAGTTCCTGTCATGCCATGGACAACTGGTGAACCACACAGGGCTGGCTCCTTCTCAGCTGAGAAGGGGAAAAACAAAACAAAACAAACAGGGGGGAAAAAATCCTACTACACATACAAAGATAGGAAAAACAAACAAACAAACAACACCAAACCAAAACCAGAAGAGTCAAAGAGGAGTAAAGAAAATCAAGAGAACAAACTGATAGTAGCATTCATGCTTTTCAAAAGGGAAACATGTTTCTGTGGAAGTGAATTCACATCCATTTTGCTAATATTTCACAAAAAACAGTTCCTGCCATGTCATAAGTGGGCATGAGGCAGTGCTCACAACAGCATCTCCTTTGCAAGGGTTATGACCCATAAGTCAGCCTTTGTGAACTGTACTATCTCACTAAGAGCAGATTGAAAACGCTCATGCTATGCTGAGACCTTCAACACCTATACCAAGAGTACTACAAACCTGAGAAATATCTGGCCCCTCCTATGATGCCAACTCAGGTGGCAGCTCCGTCTACATCTGCCTTAACCACAAATCCATAAATCTGAGGCTCTGCTCTTGGTAGGATGCAAGGAAAAGATCCCTTTAAAGGTCCTTTTACACTCTGTTTCTGTTGGATCGGTATTTTGAGGTAAAGTATTTTTAACTATTTATTTTTAGAATTTTAGCATATCGGTTTACCTACTTAAAATAGCTTAAGAAATATTTTGGGCACAAAAACACAAATACTCACATCTTTAATGAAGTTCTGGGGTTACCTCCCCATCAATGACAGCAGTGTGGAGAGGTGCTGTGAAAAGTTTCTAACAGGGTTCTGATACTCCCCATGTCAGAAAGTAGTAAGTTAAAAATAGCAGAATGGAGACAAAGAAAAGAAGACATGGAGTAGAATATCAGCAAATTTCTTCCATTTCTCTTATAACAATTTTATCTCTACTTTTAAGTCGATGTTTTACTGTTCTATCTCAAGCAGGTTAGCACTGAGGTTAGTCAAGAGGGTGTCCTTAATAGGATCTGGAGTGTGATGGAGAAAACTGGTTAGGAACCCACTCAGAAATTAGAAACTGGATTGTGATCTATTAACTGTATTTTACAAATCACCTTCTGCACTCTGAACTTGGTCTCTTCTAGCATATGTCTGTTGTATGAGGGTAATTCTACAGCTTCCTTATGGAGTTGTGCCAAACTCATACCAACCCTGTGGAAGCCTCTACGAATATTTCTCCATGTTTTCCTACTGGGCGGAGACAGGGAGTGGAAAATTAGGTGCAAAAAGATCCACCACAGCGAAATCATCACTTCCCAATGTGGAAAGATTTCTACAGCTAACTCATGCTGAGCCTAACCAATTTGTCCAACACAGGATCACACTACTCACTGCAAACCTTGGGAGTAACTGGTAGTTCCCTTGTAAGGGAAACGCAACGATCGTCAAGTCCTACTCCTGGATCTGAATGCTTATCAGCTTAGCCATGCTGGGCATAGGTTTGGAAGGAACAAATAGTAATTAACAGCAGCCTGTGTCATATCCTTGGAGGAGAAGGAGAAAGATTAGGAAGTAATGCCACCTGTTCTACAGCAGTATTGCTGCTTTCTAACAAGACAAGCCAGGGCTGAGATTCTGAGAGGGTGCAAAGAAATGTGGTTCTTCTGCTATCAAAACCACGTCTGTCAATGGAAAAAAGCCATCACATACCCCTCTTGCAAAATCTCCTTCACTTGAGTGGGAAGCAGAGAGGTGAGTGCAGGAAGATGACATTCTGGAGATTGCAGTATCCTCCCGTTGATTGATGTAAGTGCTCCACTGGGGGTATGACTTCAATTCTTTCTTTGAAACATGAATCAAATGAGGCCACAAGCAAATATATTTCCCTGTCAAACATTTCACTTCCTGGAGACAGTTAAGAGCTAATGTGACATACTGTGCACAGTTTATTTTCACTTTTGGGCCAGCAAATTGCTGTACTGTTTTCCAGGCCCTCAAACTTGGTTTGTGTTTGCTGAAAGAAAAATTGCAGGCACACTGGCTGTGAGTCCAGTAGGATTTCTAGCACACTGATGGATCCTAAGCATTCAGTTGAGGAGCTGAAAGGTCAATTAAAAAAAATTTGGGCCAGAGGCACATGTGTTCCTCTTTGCTTAAGACCTCTAAAAAGCAGACCATGGAATTTCTTTCATATCATCATACTTGTTGCATCATCTAGTCTGCCTTTTAACAAAACTAACAACTGATGCAATTGCCTGGCTTGTGCATACAGCAAGTAGAAACTCAGAGAACACTCTTGCGCAGCCTTTTTTTATTCCCTGGCCAGCAGGCATTTAAAAGCTGTACAAATTCAAGCATCGGAATAATTTCTTCTTGAGAAAAACAGGACACCAAGCAGTAAGTGTGGCTTGCAGAGATAACGGTAATAAATGGTAGAGCTAGGAGTAGACCATGCTCTACAGACAACTGATGAGGCCTGACTGTTCATTCACTGAAGTAAATGAAATCTGAATTTCACTGAATAAATTTTATCCTGAGTCTTCCTGTGGTATAGAAGGGGAGAAACAGATGCTGCAGAATCACTGGTGATTTTGTTTCTTCTAGGGACAGAGATTGTCAGCCCCTGGTAACAGTTTAAAGCAGCTTTTCCTCTATCAGCAGGCTTTAAATATGCATAGAACCAATAGCAGAGCAGCATGGTTATAATACAAAATAACAAGGACAAAGTTGTTGAAGGACTGGGCAGTCTGTCAGGGTTACCTGAATGTTGTAAGAAGCAGCCTTCTGCTTGACAGAAGCTGGGATTATTGTATGGTATACTGTTGGCATGGAAACATTAAAGAAACTGCAATGTTCCTGTTAATATGACATTATTCTCTTTTTTAATACGTGCCTTCTTCGCTTCCTGTGGTACATGTAACAGAATTAACAGAATAGACATTTTTGCAGCATTGACTGCTACAGTAGAGAACAAAATAGTTCAGAGGTAAAATCAAAATTAAATAGTCTCTTTTCCTCTGACATCAATGCTTTGACAACAAAAGCAACACAAAAACCAAAACCAAAACAAAACAAAAAAAAGAACTCATATAAAACAGTCCAAGAAACATTCAGGCTGGCCTTATTTTTCAAGCTGCATCTCCAACTTGGCACTGCCTGTTATTCACATTGCCTTGTATGCAGAGATATACATTTACGAATTTTGCCCTTAGTAACCTTTTCATAAAACAGTCATAAGTAAAAACACATCATTTGAAACATGCAGACATAAAGAACAAAACTTTATAGAAGGTACTGAAAATATTACTACTTGTAAGAGCACTGAGGTGGTTCAGTACCCTTGAAGATCTTCAAGAACTCTGCAAACAGCTCCCCTTTCATTCAGCCAAAGCTTTGAATGCATAAGTAGGTCAGACACGCTGTAGCAAAGAAATCTCTTTTTGGTGTTGGCCATGCCAACGCAAATTTTCCAACACAGAAATGCCAACGTTCTCCAGACTTCACCTGGAGAGGAGAAAAGGAAATAATTTGTTCTGTACAGTGGCACAGCCCTCAGCATCTTTGCAAAGACTACCTGTGATGCCAGTTGTGGTAGCAGTGGTGTTCATGATGTGGAAAACTGCTTGCCACAAAAAAATATTGCACTGTTGTCATTTCCCCCCTCCCTTTCTGAAGTGAAGAGAAGGAGAAATGTCAGAGGCAATTTGGGATAAGAAACTGCCTGTTTGGCTACCTTGCCTCTTTGTATTTGACTGTTT
The DNA here is from genome assembly GCA_013399695.1 of Formicarius rufipectus. NCBI lineage: Eukaryota > Metazoa > Chordata > Aves > Passeriformes > Formicariidae > Formicarius > Formicarius rufipectus. The sequence continues at coordinate 1,131,709 of VXAU01004744.1, read as the reverse complement.
TTTTCCTCCCACTCCACTTAGTGTTTCTTTCCACATTCATGTGTTGTTTTAACACAGATATCCCTAGGTGCTTAGCTGCCTCCAGCTGGTAGCTGTCTAGTTGGAGGAAAAAACAAACGGGCATACACTTTTCTGAATCAATTTTTTAACTGTCACACTGCTAGTGTTGACTACCTTGCAGGTTTTGGAGTCTGCACCGCATACAGCTTTAGAAGAATGTCTTTGTTGCTGAAAACATATAGTTTGACGCCTCTCTAAGTGCTTCTTAAGAGTTAATCTGACTACTAATTTTTCCCTTTAGTTCCATATATTTCACTTTTTCCTCTCTTACAGGGACTATGAACATTATTTTACTTCTCTTATGATCTAGCAGGGGCAAAAAACTGTCACTCACACCTGATTCCAGATTCTACTAGGTGATTTAAACATACATAGATGTTTTTCTTGACCTAAAGGACATTGTAATCTAAAGTATCAAGAAGGATTGATATCATATTCTGTAGTTTAGAATTCCAAGACAGTCAGGATAATATCATGGTTGGACAAGCAGAAGTACTTGTATCTTCACATCTAACATACATATAACATATTTAGGTATACTTTTCTGAATACAGTAAATTAATAGACATATTTATATATGTTTAATGTCTTCAAGTAAGACCATTTCACAACTGTGTTATCTTTTAATCCTAAATTCCAGCCTTCGGGTGAATATTTTTTTTGCATTCTTGAATTATGATTCAGTAACTACTGATGTAAGAGTAGCAATGGGAAGTTTGGAAAATCATATAAACTGTGGTAGTAACAGAACAGTGTTCCTGACATCTCTATAATATAATGGGGAAGTACACATAAAACCAAATTAACCTCTTAGCATTTTCATGAGCAGAAAAGGATTTAATTAAGGAAGTCAAGATTCCCTTCCAGTTCCTTCTTCCAATAAATACGTTCAGGCTTTGGTCTTTGACCTTTATCCGTAAAATTAATTCTACATCATATTTCTGCATATAGCTCTCTAAGGAGAATCAAGTTTACACTACCCTCCCAATTCAAACCGTAACAGCACTTAATTAGGTGATAATTTATGTAGTACTTAGCATGAACTCTTGACACTAGCTGAAGTAGGCAGCATGAATGTACATATGTTATCACCTGACTAAATCAAGCAACAGAGCCAATGCACTGGTCAGGTATCTTGGGCTTTATAAGGCATCAAGTAACATTTATAACTCTCTTGTGCCTAAATTTCTAATAGGTTGGACCTGTCTCCAGTGTATATTAATATATATGCCTGTGTGTAGTTAAAGCATTGATTGTAAGGTCTTCAAAACAAGAGATAAAGGAAAGAGATATCAAAACAACCTGCAATAAGGCTGTCCAGAACTGTGTCATTCTGCTCAATTTGAAGCGCACAGCTGATGAACATTTAATTTTTGCCCATGTAACATGTTTAAAAACATGAAATCGACCTCTTTTCCTACCAAAGATAAACCTTGGATAATTGTATTAATCTGATTTATTTAAAAAAAAAAAATAAAAAAAAAGTGCTAGGTCAATTAGCAACTTTTTGATGGAGCTGTTATCTTTTCTTGTCTAAGTTTAGAGAACTTAGAAAAAAATTATAACTAAAACAGAGAGACAAATCTCCTTTAATTTCAAAACAAATTTTAATTAAAATATGATAAATTGAAGGATAACAGTTCC
>VXAU01004744.1:1102698-1121917 GCA_013399695.1 Formicarius rufipectus | reverse complement strand
ATTTTAGGTAATTCTAGGTGATAGTGTTTGACAGTAGGCGGTCCAAACTTCTTTCTCTGGTCATACCTCTAATGATAAAAACATCAGTGAGAGAACATTCTCAGATCTTGCATGCTCCTGTCCACTCTGAAAGACTGCCCCTGGAATGCTGTCAGCATATCCCAGATTCTGCTTGAGGACTGTTCAGAGAATACCATTCACCTGGGCTTTTTCCAAGTGAGGCAATCTCCTTTTCAAGAGAGAAAGGAGAAAGTTTAGCCTAAACCAGTTTTTAAACTCCCTTTCTCCCCATACACACATGAGCTTTGAAACCAGGGCTGGAGTACTAGTTGAGAACTTGGCTTTTTGGCTTTGACGTACCACATCCCAAATCAACACCTCATGGAAATAAATTAAAATAAATAGATAGATAGATAGATAGATAGATAGATAGATAGATAGATAGATAGATAGATAGATAGATAGATAGATAGATAGATAGATGATAGATAGATAGATAGATAGATGATAGATAGATAGGTAGATAGATAGATAGATAGATAGATAGATAGATAGATAGATAGATAGATAGATAGATAGATAGATAAACAAACCCCACACAACAACAAAAAAATTAAAACGAAAACAAAATCATCAACAATGGAACCACATTGCCTGTCACTAACTAAAGAAAGGATCTCTGACATAGTGTTATACAACCATGATGAGAAAGCTTACTATTAGTAAATTTCTTCCCATATTATACTTAGAGGAGGCATGAAGTATTTTAAACACAGAGTGATTGTACTCTCATGTCTTCAAGTAATTCATTTAACACAATCCAAACAGCTAAGTGTTAAGGTTAATCTGTCACTAATTCTCTACAAACCACAGATTTAGCTTTGAGAATGAGAAGAAAATTTAGTCCCATTCTATACACAAAAACAATTATTTGGCTTTTAAGGACAGATGACTAATATAAGAAATATTTTTTCTCTGTCTCTTTCTTCCCAGCACTGTCATCTACTACAACAATGATGAATATAATTAAAGCAAGTCTAAATGAAGTGAGAGGAACAATAGAACTTCTTGGAAAATATTTGGCTTTACACCCACTGGTAGAAGTGTGAATCCAGGTTTTGTTTCCTATGAAAAACATTAAAAGAAGTTGTGGGCATACAGTAGGATATGAATGGTAATAAATCATGCTCTTAACTGTGCTATTTGTCTTCCTTAATTTCCCATTTAGTGAACAAATGATTTGGTTTTCCCTTCAGAGAGCTACAAACTACAGAATTTGCAACTATTTCAAAAAAATAATGCTAGAAAAAAAGGAATACTAGAGTTGTTTCACATTCCTAAATAAAGTCTTATCCAAGTTTCATGCTTATTTTCAGAAAAAAAAAAAAATCCTGAAGTACTTTTGGATGCATCTGTAGCTTTTAGTCTTGTAAATTCCCACTGACTCAAGTGGAAGTTTCCCTATATGAGGACTAGAGGGAAACAGAAAGAGGACCTCTCCATTAGACTTCAAAAATGTTGGTCTTGCACATTCTTCTCCAAAACTGTAATGTGCAATACATTTATTTATATTAGTAACCAAGAAACAATATTTATTTTGGAAGACACTGGGTTTCATTACTGTGAGCAGCAATGTGGTATTCACCCACAGCCCTGGGCTGGTCGCAGAGGGAAGGTAGTTTCAGGGCATTCTGAACTGGCACTTCCCCGTGGAGTTGGCTGCACTCATATTGTGGAGGCGACACAGCAACCCCCCTGCATAGCCACTATCACCCTGTCAGACAAGATTTGCCCCACGAGACAGGATTAGAAGTCCAGGTCCTCCTTCAGGCACTAGTTCCTTGGGAAAAAAACAGTATTGAAAGGTCTTCTTTTGAGAGGGAACCCTCATTTTTCCCCCACCTTCAATGCCTTGATGCTTCTTGACCTACAAATTTCTAGACGGAAAAAGTTACATTTGATGGAAGTTGAATTTTGATACAAAACATGTTAGTATAATACTGCCAATCCCAAGCATTCAAAAATCATGAGTCAGACACCAAAATTTATGAGACTGGCTGGCACTTCATATTTCAGAAGAAAGTGCCGTTTGTTTTGTTATTCTTAGTCTGCAGTATGGTCACATTTTTAAGCTTCTGTCTGCAACCATGAAAGCAGACACCCAACAAATAATTAATACATTGTTTTATTTTTATTATGAAATTAGATTATTATATAATGCTTGATTTTAGCAGCTCAAGCACTAAGAAAACTAGATGTTGCATGACTAGTCGTAAAAATAACCCAATTTGGCAGTGTTATCAATTGTTAGTTGTATGGTTATAGTTTGAACATCTTGGCACCCATGAATTGGTACTGGTTTCAAAATGCATGCTGATATTATAGAAATTATAAAGGTATCACATTATGCTTCTGTTTCTTGGTGATATGAAAAGAGTTAATAGCAATCTGTATCCCAGAAATGACAGCACATCACACCTTTTACTCTTTGAAATGATCCAAAACCACATATCAAGTCAATATTCATGAATATTTCTAAGTGGTTTCAACTGCAAGCCTTATGCCAAGAATACCCTTGTGATTTGGAGTCTAGATTGAGTGAAAAATGCCTCGTTCAGATCCAAACAAAATCTCAGAAAAATGTTGTTTTCAGACTTGAAATCTTGTGATTTGTGCAAGAATGCTGGGGGTTTGGGTCATAAACCCAGGAAAGACAACTTTGGAGATTTCTGTCCTACCATGAAAATCCTAAACAAAAATTCTTGACTAGATACAGCCACAAATCTGCAATATATATTGCAGATATATTACAATATATATTACATATAAAAATTACTGCTCTTCTTCTGAACCACTCACTACAGAGAAATGTTTCATGATTCAGAAGCAATCTTGAGAGTCAGATAACTGGATTGACTCCCTTCCATGTCCGAGAAGGCTCACTTTTCCAGTCCCATGACATTCCTGTAAAGGGAGCAGGAGGCTGCCCAGATGTAATCATTTATATTTCCAGAGCTGGGTGTTTGAGAATGCCAACTGTACATGGACAGTAGGACTCCATCATCATAAATTACATGATTCAAACTGGCTCTACTCTTGTATGGGCACCCGGGGACCACTAGAGGAGCCCCACACTGGTCTGGTTGCAGAACTGGAGTCCACTATACACTGCCATTAAAAAAACGACTGAGGAGTTTTGTTTCAAAAGCGAGAAGCTACCATGCAAAGTAACTGTCTGACATCTGAAGCATTTTACATGGGACAGCTCTGGCCCAGCTCACAGAGCTGTGAGAAAACCTGTAGAGCTCAAGTAGATCTGATGATGGTTGGGTCTTGTATGCACTCAGTGTCAGTGGCAGTGTCATGCTACTACCCCTGGGAAAAAAAAAAGGTGTCAGTTTTACTGTTTTATAATGTAGATAATGCCTATTTACTTAGGACTTTAGATTTAATTTAACCATCTTTTTATCACCTTATAAACATTGAAGTTGACAGTTAATCAGGCATTAAGCTATGGTCAGGGCTCTAATTTTTCTTTGGCCTCTTTTTTTCTTCTTTTTTTTTTTTTTTTTTCACCAGAGGTTATTTAATGAACTACTTGTTCTTTGACCTCAAATCAGACAATCTCTCATTTGTTTGCACTCCCCCTATATAATATTTTCACCCAGGCTCCCAGATATTGTCACCCTTTAGGTCAGGCAGGTAAGACAAATGAGTAAGACACATACTTTGTCAATGAGTTTTGAGCCTCTGTGAGACATGAGTCTTACATAGATTTTTTTACAGGCAGTGGGTCCTGGCCTCTCCTTGCTTCACCTCATCCTTTATGTCACTGACTCTGCCCTTCTTCCCAGCACAGTTCTAGTGGTTCCTTTAGGGCAAATCTCATTCTTCTCCTCTGTCCATTAGATTCTTCCTTTGACCGCTTATTTAATACCCTGGTCTGACCACTTCTTTCTGTTAATTTCCCAGTCTCCATTTGGAACAAAAGAGATATTTCACAGATAACAACTGCTCATGGCAATCACCACTATCCCCTCTCTGCTGTGGCAGCTGCTACCTCTGGGGTGCCTGCTCTGCCTTCTCTCCCCCACAGAAAGCAAGCATATCCACCAGGAGCCTGTTGGACTAGGTTCATTCAGTGCATCAAGAACAAATTAAATCCTCAAACTTCTCTATTTCAATTCAATTCAGGCTACTCTACTTAGAAGTCAATATAATTATTTAACGTTTTGTCTTAAGCTGGATTCTAATATTTTGGTCTGACTCTAAGTTCCTTAGGGCCTTTCCAGTAGAGTAATTAACAGGAGTGCATTCCCCACTTAAAGGCTTTGTAGATGTAGTCTTATTCCTTGCTATGAAAAATTACTTTTGGATCAGAATCTAGACAATCTTTTTTGATTATTTATCTAAAACTAAAAGCAGGAAATGATTCATTTGATTTCTGCCAATACTGGAGGGTTGCCACTTTTAGCTCAGGAAGAGTAGGCTTCCTTTGGCAGGCTTTGCTTGCATGATGATGAATGAAGTTCTATGTTTAGTGCTTGCTAAAATTTTATAGAGTCTAAAAAAGCAATCTAAACATGTTATAGGGAGTGGATAAGTTTTTTCAGATAACTATACCATAAGTTCTCATGCTGTGTCACAGCAATACCTTCAATATATACATAGAGGAGAGACTCTTTCCAAAAAAAGGTCTTTAAATACTTGAAAATGCACTATTTGTCATAATAAGCAAATAGTTCCCACAAAGTGCATGCACATTCACAGTTACATTACATAGAGGAAAACATAAATGCCTCTCCTTGTCTTAATGATATAGCACCCAAATTGCATGCAGTCATTTGTCACTGAAAAGCATAGACCACCATGGAATGGGTAGTTAAATGGCACAATAAAACCTACTGTAAACCTAACTAGCAACTGCTACCTACTGATGAACAGAAAAGTCTTAGAAGTCCTGATAATATAAATATTGGTCTGCATTATAATAATTCAATCATGATACCCTAATTGTGAGGAGGGAATTGGGCAGAAATGATACATTTATATCTGAAGAAAACATTCAAGTATCCTTTCAAAAATAACCATTTTACATAAATTGGTCTCACTGGATGGTGCTTGTCATTCAGACAAACTTATTTTCAAGGTCTGAATGTAAACATATATGTTTGAGTAATTCAGGAAGTTTTTACAAATTTTTTGTACTCAACTTCAAAGTCCTCAACTTTGTTCGCACCTGCATTTGCATACTAATGTTGGAGCATTTATCTCAAGTGTTTCCTTTGATAACTCCCTAATAGACTTCTGAAGTGGCATGTTCAGGTGAGCAAGTTTTCATGTTGAGAACAGTCCCCTCATCCATGTACCTTCTCTACCTCTAACAGTGTCCTCAGATAGGAATGGATACTCTTAGAAACTTTTCACTGCTGTGAACACTGGAGCTTTACTTGACGTTCATTGTGTCTGAAACTGGACTTTGATCAGGAAGATACACTTGAACTAAAAGTACTTTTATTTATGTGAGTGTATATGTGTGTGTGTGTGTATATGTATATATATATATATACACACATATATATTTATGTAATTGTAAGAGTGGTGGGCTTGTATTAGAACAATGTCAGTTTAACACCCTTTGTTTGGAGGGTAAATTAGCATTATCCTTTACACTCTCTTGTTCACAGTGAGTGTTATATTCTTTGGAACCATAAATTGTTTAGAACATTAGCAAATTTTTATTTCATGAAATTAGCCTAAATGTCTATGGTTAGTTAAAGATTTTGCCTTTCTTGAACTCACCTGTGTTTGTTTGCCACATGAAGATTTACTTTACACTTTGTTTTAATTAAATACTTTCCAAAATTAAGGTTTCACCAGGACAAATAATGTACAATGGGAGTGACATTAGTTCTGTAACTGTGCCTCACTAATTTTCATTCTTATGCAGAAAACTGGGGGAAAGACAATGAAGAAATACACAGAGAAAGATAGCTGCATGTTTATAAACCAACCCTACTTCCTTTAAAAATTACTGTGGAGCCTGGTGGGCTGCTTTATGTAGCATTTTTTCTGTATTCATTTTATATTCATTTAGTTTGAATAAATGGTCCTGTCTGATAAGCTACCTCAAAGGTGCTTTGTACAATACACATGTTTGAGACACCCAGTTCAGAGAGGTTTTGTTATTCTACTTTGTTATACAATACTCAAGAAGCATTTGCATTCCTGGAATTAACTGTCACTGGTAAGAACGTCTTTGAGCTGTGCTTCTGAGAGAGTTCATTAAATTAAAAAGGAAATGTGCTAATGGAATATGCCAGGATTAGTAAAAAGAAAATTCTGTGGAGAGTCAGGGTGTGAACATGGGAGAATGGAGAGTTCAGCTAGGGCCAGATGCAATGACTAACTGGTGCCCTAGTATCAGGAGAAAATATAGACAGAGGATCATTTTCACTTTCATTCCACTTCAGATTTCATCCGGTTCTGCAACAGTCAGGTCTAAAGAACCTCAAAAGATTTAACTTCCCATTCAAACTGTACATTATCTGCAATTCCATACTCTTACGATTAATACACTTCTTCCATATGTTTTAAAAATATTTCCTACAAGATAGAAATAATTAGGATCATATGGAAAATGATAGATGAAGTAACTTGGTCCATATAGTACAGATAACCACATATTTGTATTTTAGAGGTTAGGTAAATAAAGGAATGGAGACCTAAAAATTGGTGATAACAATTAAAAATATAGAGGACTATGTTTTCAGTGTGAGAGCAGATAGCCTAACAGGACACCTGAGTGTTAAAATATCCTGTTTCTTGAATAGTTTAATTTATGTTTCAGATTTAGAATGCCTTCAAATATATGAGAGCTTTGCATGTGTCATAAAGCAAGCTGTAAAGAGGTAAAAATCAAATTTTTAAGAAAGCCTCTAGTATTCAACTTTATGACCCTTAGTCTCTCAGCTCTCTCCTCAATGGAGAAGGCAAGCACTCTCTGCCAATGCATATACAAGATGTTTATAAGCAAACTGCATCCAAAAGGCTTTGTCCCAGTTCCCACTGCGTACATTTTCAAATACTGTGTGGGTTACATGGAATTTCCCTTTGTTCTGTCCTGAAAATTAGAAAGGTTCACCTCTGTGGTATGCAGACTGAAAATCATGCAGAGTTGACCAAAACTGCAGGTGGACTTATGGCCATTCCCCACTGATTGAAAAACACAAACAAAATGAATGCAGAGAAATCAATTGCTCCCCAAAGACTCTGTTTTCCTCTCACCTCTTAACCCCTTTCTCCTCTCTGGCTGCCAGTCACTTTGAGTTTTCTTCTTCCTAATTCAAACGGCCACAGAAGAGAGTCTTATGGTCTAGTTGTGTATGTTTCATTCTTAGATCCAAGGCTACATCCGAATAGGACCTTACTCAAGCTGTCTGCTATGCATCTGCTGCTAATTGGGCTCTTGAAGGAAAAGCCCTTTGTATGTGTGCTTCCATCAGAGACCAGTCCACTGATATCTTGCACTTGAAGATTCAACACCCAGGCATGATCCCATTTTTGAAGTTACCTCAGATTGGCTCTGCTTCATGATAAGGAAATGATGACTGATCACCCAAGCTGCATTCAAACCCTTCATTTTCTCTTCCACACTCTCCCCGAGCACAGAAGCACTTCTTGCTTCCTTGTAATTTCAGATTTGCTCACTCAAGGTGCTCCTCCAGTCACTCTCACTTCTCTCTCCCAGCTGCACCCCTCAGTGGCAGTTCGTGACAGACCCAATTGTTTCTAAAGAAGACAGACTGGAAGAAAGGATATATTTTCTTTGTTGTTTTCCTCTTATACCACTCTCTGAGGACAGAAGAAACTAAACAAATCACAGGTGCAAGAGGCAAGCCCTGAGAAAAACTTTTATTGCTTTTCTTCAAAAACAGCTATTTAAGTTATTCCTTGATGATACAAAAATATATCTACATTTAAAAAAAAAATAATCAGGAAATTTTGTAGCTCTCTGCAACAAAAATAAATAAATAAGAAATCTGAGATCATCTGAAGTATCTGAGTTACTCATGTGTGTTGGTGTCAATTGCATTTCATAGTTACTGACACTGACATTTAAGTGAAAATAAAATTCTGAGGAAACAATGGAACAAACACCACAAATGTGTGCAGATGTAGATTAAATACTGTATTAGTGAAAGTTAATGTCTAGCACATTAGTTAAGTAGATTATGGATTCCATGGATGCACACTATTATGCATGACTATAACCAATGCGATTGCATAAGGTGTATTAGAGGACAGATTATCTGTGTTCTTATATCTAACAGTTAAAGATAAAACCCAAGGAAATAAAATAATTTTTAGTTCATTCAGGAATAATTTTTTTTGGTGGATACAAAATATTTTCCTGAAAAGAAGCTTAAAGAGATTGAAAAACAGCAAGACTCAGGTTATCAGAAATCTTATTCAGCTGTGTAGCTCTTTGAGAAGCAGCTTCCTTCTACAATCAGCAGTGATAGAAAGATCTTAAAAATAAATAGAGAAAGTGTTTTTACACTGATGACCTTGTCTGAGATTACATCATGTCTCAGTTACCATGAATGCTGGCTACAGCCTGGGTTTCTGTTGGGTCTACTTGGAGATACATTTCTGCTCTGTATCAATAACATGCCATGTGTGTTTGAGCCAGGGACGATTTGCTTGCTATTTTCATATTTACTGTCAAAGCACTGAACCAGAAACCTGAATTTCAGAGAAACTATTTCCTTTGTTGATGGTTCTAGCACACCAAAATAACAGTTTTTTGTCTTAACAAAAGCACGGGATAAGGGCTAATTCTGTGCTGCAATAGGCTATTTAGACCGGTATAATCAGTCTGTCCAGGGATATAGAGGGATCCTGTGTCTACAGTGCCATACATGTACACTGAAGTTACCTCTATACAAGCAAATTCAGGCAGTATTTAGCTACTTTCAACTACTTAGGTAGAATAATGATCAAAAGAAATGATGACTGCTATTCTTTTCCTATACACTTGTAGTGTATCATCTCAGCTTCATTAGGAGCTAGGCAGACATGCACAGCAGACTGCTGAATTCCGGATTTCTTATGTTTCCTATTAGCTTGCTAATGTGTACATTTCCATTGATGGTATGAAAACATAGTATGTTGAGAAAATTAAGCAGATGATAGCATTGTGCAACTCATAAAAACTATCTTGGGAAAACAGTGGCTAGGACATCATATTCTTCTGCAATCAGCAGAGGTTTCAGTAGTGTGAAAAATATTTACTCTAGCTGAGATCAGAGGGTATTAATTTATGGCGCTCGTTAGAACTTGACTACATGTGTGTGTCTTTACATGCAAAACAAGTTCTCCAATGGACAAGACTGCAACCTGCCTACTGAGTTTAATGCCTTTAAACTCACATTCTGGTATATAAATGCTGCAGTTTCACCAATGAAATTGGACTAGGAAAATGCAGGACAAGATCAAAAGACCAAGGAAAATTTATATCTGGGAAGAGATAAATATTACCTCCATAACAACACTTCACAGGAGGTGAACAGTTTTCTTACGTTCTGAGAAAACGCTAGAAGACTGATCAATCATGTATATGGGGTCTGATCCTGTTCCACTCTGAAGTTTCCAAACCGCTTAAAGCTGGAAAATCTCTTTCTTTTCCTTTTAAAGTAGTTTATGAAATATCTTTGTTTTGCCTTTAGTTTTCCTATAGAATCCAAGGAAGGCAACAAGGTGATGTAGGGTCAAAGAGCTCTTTTCTGCTTTATTCTTCAATTAAGTAAATTCACTTAAATTGATTAAGACATTCCAGGTTTTTTCAAAGCTGTTCCTTTATCTGAAGCCCTAAAATAGAGACTATTCCCAGTAAGAATGTCAGTTGCAGCAGACAATTTCTCTGTGTCCCTTTGAAAGGATGTTTTTTGTTCTCTACTGGGGAGAGGAATCTCATATTCCTCTGCTAATTCCATATAGGAATATTTATTGTTATTATTTTACTTTTTTCTTTCTCATAAGCAAAGTGACTTTTTTTCCAAAAATGGGATTTTTACAGATTTATTTTACACGCTTCCTCTACAAAAATTATTGCAAACTATTAGTATTGCAACAAATTTTGTCATGATTCAATATCTTCGTTATTCTCAAGTTTGTTTCAACACAAAGACCATCCCTACCACAAAATAATGGTTGCATTTTGCTGTTTGGTTTTTCATTTGTTTGGTTTGGTTTGGTTTGGTTTTTTTTTAAGGGAAAGTATACCACCATCCACATTTAAATCCAAGTGTGAAGAAACTTAATTCTTTGCTGTAATATTTACCTGTGATCATTAAGCCATCATTTTTATTGGAGGACAATCTGGGAAATTGTGTTTGCAAGGCACTGTCCCTTACTCAAATTTAGAGGGGGTTGTTTATGTAGCCAGCATTATAAGTAGCACAGCTTCATTTCTCAGAAGTCTTCCTTCTCACTTTCTTTCCAGAATAGTATGGTTTTTTTTCTCTCAGTTGAGTGCTACGTTCCTACCACGGAGTCTTTCAATGCCAACTCAAGAGAGGTTAAAAAGAGGCACTTTGGCAAAAGCCCCCATTCTGAGCATGCAGTCTATAGATAGAGAGGCATTGCTTCACGAAACAGAAGCAGAAAGACTACTGTAGAATCACAATAGGCCTGAATAAGATGTTTGGTTTGAGTTCCACTGCCTGCAAAGGTATGGATTTCATATATTGTGATAGAAAGGTAAAATTGGACAGAAATTCTTTAACAAGCTCCAGCTTGTTCTTTAAATGTGAGTTCTGAAGAGTGAGAACATATGGAACTGCTTTGTAGACTCTTCTGGGCTAGACATCTGTTTGTTGGCTGTGATTACAGTGAACTGGGTGTTCACTTCAAGCACTAGATAACTTAAATAAAATACAGAAATAAAGTACATTTCTTCAGTCAATATTGACTGTTACAATACCACAATCTCTAGGACTGCAGACTGTAATACTCCTCCCCCGTTCTCTGCTAAGTTCCTACTTTGTCATGAGCCTGGCTTCTCTTTCCAACAAAAATGTGAAACTACTTATGCATGTTAAAATAGCCCTTCTCATTTGGGAATTTCAGTGGCCAGCATGGTATCATAGAGGCAATTCATGATTATGGGATTTACTGACTTCAGTGTGTTCACACATTTCCTTGTGAGGTAGCCTACTTGTTGTAATTAAAAGTCTATATATTTACAAAAAGAGACTGGCACTAAGCAGAAACACCTGAGACTTTTGTGGGCAAAGCTCATCCTATGAAAAACTGCTCTTTAGTGGCAGAATAAGAATTCACATAAATGTATTTAACTTCAATATTGGTCTTATCCTCCTGGTGCTGCTGGCACATGATTATACTTCCTCTACCTATGTACCTCTATACTTCATCAAGTGTAATCACTGTTAAAGTCACTCTAGAGATATGCTTGGCAGCTCTAGGATCCTGATGTGAAGCAGCATTATATATTTTCCAGCAGTAACACCTAGACTTGTGGGTTGGCTCCTAAAATGAATGTAGTGGTAATACTCGGTTGTTTCTCTTGATAGATGTCTCAGAGGCTGCCCTGCTGTTTGATTACACTCCATACTCAAGAATTGAGTCATTTGGGTTTTTTAATTTTCCTTCTAACTAAAATGTGAAACTAGAAATGTGAAACAGAATGAATGTTAAAATAGCCCTTCTGATCTGGAAATTTTAGAGACAGATGTGTTGTGATTCACCCCAGAATGGGAGGGTAACTAAGGTTCTCGTTAATAAATCTTTGGGGTGAATTAGAGTGAAATGACACTGAATAATTGCTGCTTGTAAACATATATATGTGGGGTTTATTTTAGAACAATTTTCTTTTAAAAATAAACAGGTATATTGTTGTTTGGGGTTTTGGCATCTAGAGTACAGTATAGTAGCAATATTAAAGCATAAAAATAACACTTAAGGAAATATATAAGGAAAAGAAAGAGAAAGAAGGATAAAAGTGGAGATACATATATTGTCACCTGGATTCAGGGATGAAATTTGGTAGTTGCAGCCTTGATGTCTGTTGATTGTAGCAATGGTCTTGATCCACCAAACTCAGAGATCTCATGGTATTATACACTTCAAGCTCAGGTGGGAACATCTTGTACCTCCCCTGGGGCAGCAGGCCTTAACATCCTGCTTTGCAGAGGCTGCTGAGCTTTTTGGGCTGGAAGTCAGCCTGAAGAAGACAGAAGTTCTCTATCAGCCTGCACTTCAGGAAGTTTTCCATCACCCCCCACATCACCACAGGTGAATCAGAGCTTAAGTCAATCCAGCAGTTCACTTTTCTGGGAAGCATCATTTCCTCACATGGTAAGACTGACAGAGATTGACAACAGGTCAGCAAAGGCATACAGAGCTTTTGGAAAACTCCATAAAAGAGTCTGGTGCAATAAACACCTGAAGAAAAGTACAAAGATCGGTGTCTACAGAGCCATCGTACTGTCTGCTCTTCTGTATGGGTCTGAATCTTGGGTCATCTGCCTCCACCACCTGCAACTCCTCGAACGCTTCCACCAGCACTGCCTTCATAAAATCCTAAACATCCACTGGTCTGATTATGTGACTAATGTGTCTGTTCTGGAACAGGCAGAGGTCACCAGTATCGAGGCCATGCTGCTGAGAACGCAGCTGCGCTGGGCAGGGCACATCTCCAGGATGGAGGATCACCACCTCCCTAAGATTGTGCTCTGTGGTGAACTCACCACCGGCTGCCACAAGAGAGGAGCCCCAAAGAGGAGATACAAGGAATCTCTGAAACAACACCTCAGAACTGGCCATACTGACATCCATCAGTGGTTCACTCTGGCCTACAATTGGGAGACATGGAGACACACCATCCATAACCCTGCTGCTTCCTTTGAAAACACAAGCAGAATCAGTCTGGAGGAGAAAAGACAACACAGAAAGAACCGTACCTTGACAGTACCACCTATGGAGACTTTCTGCTGTGCCTTTTGCAACCAGACTTGCCTATCTCACATCGGCCTTATCAGCCATCAGCGGGCTTGCAGCAAGCGTGGGTAGAGCCTTCCCAAATCTTCGTTCACAAAACCCAGCCATGATGATGAGCGTCACAGGACATGTCACAAGTCTTTGACACCTTCTAAGATGCTACAGCTGCCTATTATGTCAGCATCAGTCATAGTCCATCATGGTCCAACATTTGAGATGAATAGACCAGGCCAGATGTGAAATGTCTTTGAGGTTTCCCAGAGGGATTTTTAGAGCAGAGTCATCATGAAAGGGAGGACATTGGCATGATAAGAAGGATTATCCCACCTCACAGGATTTGCCTCTTATTAGCCTCTTCCCTTACCTGGAGATCCAGTTTCAGGTATGCACACCCTTGTGCGCTTGGGATAGTTGGACAATGGCACCCACTTCTCTGATCTGAAGGTCCTTTCACAGTAGGCATATTCAGAGGGGGAAGACTTTGCTGGGTGATAAGATGTTTCTTTTCAGTTTGCTACAGTGGACAAAAGTCTTTTGGTGATCTCACAATGTTTAAGCTATCACCTATTTCACTCTCTGAGAGTATGCCATCCTAAAAACATTTACTCATACTATGATTTAGCCAGATAATGATCCTCAATCAGTTCAAAAAGGATTATCAGTTGAATTAGATGTTGACATATTCCATTGTCAAAATAATAAGACAGAGAAATAAACAAATTCACCAAAAGTGTAAAATGTTGAATTATTCAATAATTGTCCTGCTGAAAACAACACTAGCTGTCTTTCTAGGAGAATACTGAGATGCATTAATATTTCTCTTAAAACTCCAAAGCTAAACTATTTAATCAGATTTCTCTTGATAAGTAACTGTATGTTTGCATGTCTATCTCCTTTAATTTCACAGAAGACTATAATTTTTAAAATAGAATTTAGATCAAGCTACTTGATGTCCTTGTAAGTATAAGTATTATACAAACAAAAGTTGTCTTGAAATAATGTTAAAAACACTGCAGATATGCTAAGTCTAATTGAACAAATGGGTCAATCCAGACTGTATAATGACAATGACAATAAAACTGGGATAGCAGGAAGGTGTTAGATTTTGTATTCCATCATTCAGAGAATGTTTGGGCACTAGTCTGTTTGTGGGAGGAGGTTAATGATTGACTTTGTGTCACTTGTGGTTTTTTCTTTCCTTCACTTATTAACCTGTCTTTATCTCAACTGACAAATTTCCCCACTTCTTCTCTACCTGTTCTTCCACTCATCCTGTTAGGAGGTAGGAAGTGAATGATTGCGTGGGTGCTTGTCTGCTGGCCAGAGACAACCACCACATAAACACACTGGATGACATGAGACCTATCAGAGGTACGTATTTCCACACCTGGCCACAGGAACTATAGTAATATTTAACCTGTGTAATATTTCTCCCACAGCATGTCACACTTTCCTATTCCCTGCTTGACTCCATCAGAAATCTCCTGCTGGTCACCCTATTTGACTTCCCTTTCCATGCAGTGAAAAGCTCAGTTCCTGTAAGTCATGAGGAAACAGAACAGAATTCATTCACCAAGAGGTGGAAGCACTCCAGGTTTGCCAGTATATCTCAAATAGTCTGAATTTCCCTCTGTAAGCTGAAAAAAAGATACGGTAATTAGGAGTCCGTGAAAGTGAATAGGTAGTGATATGAGTATCTTCAAAAACAATACAGTTTGAAAGAGTGCCCCTTTCAATTTAAACAAATATTCAAATTTGAAATGGGAAAAAAAATGGTATTTAATTCCTTAGGAACAAAATGAGCCTGAACTCAAGCATGGAATTCTACTAGCAGAACCCTTTAATACTGATGAGGTCTCTAAATACAGATATAACTATGTCACTCCATTGAGTACGGGATTCTAGGTGCATGACCACCATCAAACCTCGCAACACTGGTTACTCAGCAGTGCAAAGACATGGACTGTCAGAGATGTGTGGCAAGGTATTCCACATGGCTAATTTGGACAAAAATTTTCTGGGTTTTTTTTGCTTTTTTTGTTGATTGTTGTGGGGGGTTTTTTTTAATTTTAACAAAAAGCATTAAATGCATGCTGAGAAAAAAGTTTTTATTACTCTCTAGATCTTACTGGAGTATTTGTTAGTTATCACTTCTGTATTTCCAGTTTTGTTGGCAATTCAAAACAGATTTTGAAAATACACTGACAATCCCAATAGTCTGGTATGTTGCCATTAGATCTGACTCATATCTTAGCAATCATGAAAGACCCAAAAAAAAATCTAGACATCAACCACTCCCATTCACATCACAGTTTTGCAGTGTATGGACTTTCACAAACCTTTCACAACAAAGATCCTTCATTCCATCCTCTTTGTTTTAAAATAGAAGTTAATATACCAATTTCTCCTAGATATCTTTCTCGGGATAAGGAGGAGGCTATAAATCTGAGAGGTGCCTAATGCAACATGACTAATGTGCCTTCTGAACGACTCCAATGAATGAACACAAATATAAAAACTATGAACTACTAAAAGAACATATATTGGCAGAAAGCAAAGCCAAATCTTTTAAGTACTTTTTCATAGTGACTAGCTAAGCTGGGTTAGTGTTGAGTGAAAGACAACACTACAAAGACAATGTAGGTCTGGATTTTCCCTTTTTTATTTTTATTTAATGAGGGGAACCCATATTCCAGGCTCTTAGATATTTTTTCTTTTTTTTTTTTTATATTGCAAGTGAAACTGGAATCAAGAACACATAAAAGTGATCTAATTAAAGTGTTCTTACCTCTATCAAATATATAATAAAGGAGAAAAGCTTGCAGGAGAGGATGATGTCTTTTATTATGCCAATATTCTCTCTTTCAATATGTCATGATTCTTTAGCATCCTTAACTGCCATGGCTACAACAATGTTTATACAACAGAGGAAAGGCTTTGCTTATTGCACTAATACCTAAGAGGTATTATTGCTATTTATTGCTACATTATTGCTGAGGTAGAGGGACAGATTCACTCTATGTACAATTTTAATTTAATATAAAATTTCCTGCGGATTTCTGCATGCATATTGCCACTAGCACTTTTGCAAAACTGATATCAGGGGAAAAAATAACACTCTTTGCTAGAAGCAGAGCATCTTAGAGAGTTAAAAATTCCCAAGATCCAAATACTCTCTTCTTTCTCTCTTCTTTTGGGGGCTTAGCGATGTCACAGTTTGGTATAGCACAGTTTCTTGGCATTTTGCATAATTAATCTTATAAAGGAGGTGGGGCACAGAAAGGCCCCCAGATCAGNAAACAAAACCAAAATAAAAACAAAACCAAAATAAACCAGAAAAAACTTCATAGTGTTGACTTGAAGCATTTATTTGGGAATTGCTGTACAGCAACAGAGCTGGTTTTGGTAAGTAAACCTTTTTGTGAAGGAGAAAAAATGGAGAACTGAGAACCCATGAGTGTGAAAGTTCAGTCAGTGTGTACAGTGCTGTTGCTTCATATAAAGAAGAAACCAGCACATGGGGAAACTCTCCTCTTTGTCTATCAAAGCACTTCGCATATTCACAGTGTGAATTTACTCAAATATTTATGTAATGAAGTACAGCAGAGCAGTAGCAGTTAATAATTGTTACATTCCAACAGCAAAGAGAAAAGGTAGCATCGGTTGAAATCAGTCTCTCATGAATGCTAACCACCCTCCTATCTCATTCTTATTAATTGTGATGGTTTTCATAATGTTCCAAGAATCTTTCGGTTTGGGTTCTCCAGAAAAAAAAACAAGAAAAACCGATATGCAAAAAAAAAATCCACAATCAATGACCAGCAGGTGAATCCAGGGGGTTGTTGGCCCTTTTGTGTTTGATGATCTTTTTAAAGCAATTAGAACAGAAATTATAAGTAGAAAGTGAATGTTAAGTGATGCAAACAACTTTCAAGAATCACATTAACTAATAAATTTCTTTAAAGTGCTGTGTTTTTTATACCTGTTAAGAAAGTCACTCTCTGTCGTGGACCTGGGGTTCATTTTTCATTATCAAGGGGCATTACAATTGATTTTGCATGAACCTTTAAGAATTACTATATCCTGTTCAGTGGTTTTATTTTCAATTTGATAATGAAACACCCATAAAATTTAAAGGTTTATTGGAGAGAGGGGATTTAGCACCTGGTAACTATATGGAATGCATACTCAATGAAGAATTAAAAATTGACATTCCTGGAATTTCTTTTTGTTCTGTCATTTGTGCAGGGGGTCAAGGAGATCAGCCTGTGCACATGCAGTGGATGTGAGGGCAAGCAGGGAAAGGCTCCAGAGCAACTGCTCGGGAAACCACCTCAGAGATGGAGGTAACTGCAACCAAGACTACTACAAACTTCAGCAGGCTACTACAACCTTCAGCTGGTTTGAGGTGAGAACACTCAGGTTTGTATTACTGAATCCCCTGAAGAAAAGCAAAACCAATAAGAAAAAAATATTCATAAAATCTGTATTCTAATGGATATGTCTGCTTAGATTTTAGTCCAATCATAAATCATCCAAACCCACACATTCAAAAGCAACAAGCACTATTTCTTGCAACTGCTCATGTGCTCTGTCTGTGGCACTTTGATAGGGAACAGCTTTTCAAAGCACTGGAACTAGGAGAACTCTGAATTTGTGGGTCCAGAAACAACCTTGGAAACCTTGAATTTGGTCTTGGAAAATGCTGAGCAATGTCATTAACAGAAGATGTAATTCCAGAGGCAGAGAAACATGAGGCTGTGCAAGGTTAAACATAAACATATTGAGGCCAAAGCATCTTTAAAATGAGCTTAGAAGCTATCATGTCACAGAAGTTATGAGATTTAGTTAGTAGTTATTTGTAAAACTCCAGGTACTTGAAAAAAAGTGTGGTTTATTGGTATGTGTTAGTAATACTATTGAATAAAGAAAAAGAAAGAGCCACAATTACAGACAGTTTCTTGTTTGAGTTCAGAGACCATTTCTAAATTAGATGTAACGATCCCTGCTCACTGACAATTTAAAAGATTAAATATTGCCAAACCTGAGATGCCTTCAACTTACCTGTCCTAAATACTCAATACATAAATAGGTAGATTACCTAACATTTTCTCTAAGAAAGAAAAAGATAAAAATAATACAAAACAGAAACTGGAATGAGCAATTTTTAAGCTTTTCATCATTTTAAATTTTTTTTTTCCCAGAGACACTGTGCAACTCACCAATTTTCCAAGACCCAAAAAACTGAGATTGATCTTTATCACAAATGGAAAACTGAGTTGTTTTCAAAAGCCAAGGTGTACTCTGAATCTTTCATGCTATATAGGCCTTTCTACTCCTGTGGTCAAGTACCTTGCAGTTATTATCGCTTATTTGTTCAAGTGGTGAGGAAATATTAAATATCACAAGTTCTCAGCAGAGACTGGACAATAATTATCAACAGATGGCTGGCAGTAGGGTTCTGAGAAAGAAATTATCCTTCCTTCCAAAACAACTCTCCACGAAAAGCCAGAAGCAACTCATTGGTGACAGTTTTGGTTAAAATCAGATTTACCTACCTGCTTTCTGACCATGGCTTCTGTGTTACTTTCACCCTTTCTTATTTAACTGTGGTGATCACGCAAGCACAAATGCTGCATGCCTTTCTTTTTTCATAATGATGATATTTACATTTGAAGAACCCGAGAACTTCTCATAATTTACTGTCCTATTAAAAATAATACCATTACCAGTAATTAGACATATACAATTTTGCAAAACTGTCCTAAGCTTCCATACTCATGATCTTAAATGACTCCACGGAAGATGTGAAAATACACAGTGAGACAGATGTTCCACTGAAGTTATTTACAAAGTTAAGGCAATTTATTCCAGACTCCCTTTGCATATGATTTGGTTTGTTTTCAGAATAAACATGTGGCTAATCAAGCCACTAGACCTTGAGATATTTGCTTCACAAATCAGCCCTTCCCTCAATATTTTTAAAGCATGACTGGTTTACAAATCCTGGGTAAAAGTAAAGATGATAGACATTACTAACCTATCACACTCCATTTTCTTTTGCCTTGTGTACCTGTAGGGCTCCATCTAGGAATTACATTCCAGGCACTTCAGTGTTCCATGCAGTAGAAGCCCTAACAAACTAATTCATAAAGCTAAATCCCAGGGATCTCCACCAGACTCCTGCAAGAAAAAA
>VXAU01004744.1:1065016-1102626 GCA_013399695.1 Formicarius rufipectus | reverse complement strand
AAAAAAAAAAAAAAAAAAAAAAAAAGAAAAAAAAAGCGGACATATTTTCTCATATTAAATCTGGTCTTTGTGGGCAGCTATAGAGAAAAGTACTTTAGAGATCATTATAGGAAGATGATTTCTACACTCCTTATATTTCTGTGTTTTGTATGGAGAGTCCACACAAGAACTTCCAAATGACTGTAGCAATTCAGTCGTAGTATTTTTAAATATTGAACTAAGCTCCTGAGGTTACTGGTTCTCAACTGCTTTGCCACACAGTATTACACAAAGCTGCCTGGAAGGATGCTGGAAGGAGGAGGAGTTTGTCTTTATCCGCTGCAGGTGCTGAGCATGGTGCTTTATTCACATCAACAAGATCCAGTGCTGACAGAAACCCTGGTGCCATTGCTTGCCAGATGAGAAGCCTGACTGGTGCAACTGGCCCTTGGTAAGACCAGAGTCCTAAATGGAAAGGGCTTTCATGCCACAAAATATGGACAAAGAAGAGCTTGCACTTCACCCCAAGGTCAGTTACATCCTCGCATCCTCCACCCGTCTCTCCCATCTAGAGTAGAAGAACCCCTGGTGGAAAGCAGCCCAGCCCACCAACAAGGAAGCCTTGGTTTTCATTCTCTATTGCATTTGCATCACATTTCTGGAATTATACAATGTTTATTCCTTTCTTATTTCAACGACAAAATTTTAAAAATAAACAAACAAATCCAAACCAAACACTGAACCATGAAATTTGTACTGAGTTATTGTGAGCTTTTTTTTTTTCATAGTTAGTCTAGGAATATAATCTCTACACAGCTCTTGGGCTGACAGTCTGCTTGCAGATGAATATAATTTTAAGAGACTATTTTAAATATAATGGCTAGAGTATGTTTTGATGAAAATGCCTGTCAAATTAATATCAAAGCAATAAACTAAAGCTCAAAATTTTGGGTAAAACTTTCTCCAATTGTTTCTTGCTCCTAAAATATGACTAATGAAAGAAGTCTTTATCTCACTTTGTGAGAAGTCACTGAAAACATAAAATCTACCTGTTCTTCTAGTTAATGCCATTCTGCAAAACAATTCAAATGTCATATTATGGTTTGCTACCAGAAAACTTGTACAGGTTCTATGATGGAACTAATTTATCTCAAATCAATAAGAAAGTAAGATCCAGAGAATTAAAATATTCAATTTATGTATAGAGTCATAATTTTTTTTCTGAAAGATCTCAGTAATTAATGTGCCTACACACAAATTTTATCAAATAACAGTTTGGACAGATTTCTGAAAAAGGTCTCTCAATAATATTTTCTGTTAAATTCTTTTAATGTGTCACAGAAATATTCGTTCTTGGGGTTTTTTCCTAAGTATCACAAACCCAAGTGAAATACTTTTTTTCTAAATCAGCCCTTTTACTCTAATTGATGTTATTAAAAAAATAATATTTTCATATAAAAAAAAATCAGGTTTAGAATATCCTTTAATCACTTAGTTTGGTATTTTTACAAGTTGTTATTAAAAAAAAAAAAAAGTCTATCCAATGAATTCCTGTTTAAAATTATGAGTAAGTTTGGAAGTTGAATGTCAGATGACTAAATAAAAGACTTGCTGCACTGACAGAAGAGACAGGAACAGGCAAACGTGAGCAGTAGCAGATTTAATAACTGCACATTCAGGACCTCATGCAAGCTTCCTGCACACATATGCACACACATTCACTGAAACACGGATTTGGACTAAAACTTGCTAAAATCCCTACCCAGGGCTAACCAGCCAAGCCTGGAAGGCTGTTCCCTACAACATAAAAATGGTAATAATGATAAAAAAAAAAATACTTGGAAGTCTTCCAATACCTTCTATAGCATCATTTTTGTTTCTCTGCCCCCCATATACCTGTAGGGTGGCTCTATGGTCCCTGTTCTCCCTGGCACCACTAAGAACAAAAAAACAACATTCTGAATTAGAAATACAATAGAAATCTGTGCTCTTAAAGTCTCCTTACCATTTCTCAGGGTACTACATTTCATCACTCAAACAAAGTTCTCATTCAGGATAGCAACATCAACCCACACACTGAACACGAGTCTTGGAGTTTGATCACTTTTTTTCTCCTCCATGTTTCCCCCATTGCCTTGTGTGACCTTAGACAATTAACTGAGTATCTGGTACCTCAGTTTCTCCTGGTGCTAAACCCTGCAGGAAACACTTCCATGCCAGTAAATTTTGAGATCAAAAAGTAGTTTACACGAAGCAGGAGTTTAGTACCTAAATCCTAAATTGCATCTGAAGGTTCTACTTTATTCTAATCCTGGAGAGATATGAATATTCCAGTAAGATGGAAGCTCCTAAAGTGTGTGGGGGTCTGTCTTATACAACCTTCAAGCTGAAGAAGATGCATGGCTGTTTCCTGCCTCAGCTTGATCAGAATTCAGATTCCATCCTCCTACACTTCCCAACCACGACAAGCTCCTGGGTAATAGATAGAAAACTTAGGCTGGTACCCTCCAAGACAGAGGACTGTACTGGGCACAGACTAACACTTTTTATGCAAGTACCTTAGCCACCATTATGATTCTCATTTTTTCTTCAAAATATAGAAGTCTGCTCCTGCTTGTTTTTAAAGGAGGCACTAAAAGGAGGACTAGACACCTATTGGCTGCCTTGAGTAAGACACCTTCATGCTACAGTAAGACAGGATTTCAGGCTACCCCTCACTTCCATGTTTTTTGTTGCATAGTTTCTATGTCTGCTGATGAGATGGAGATTTCATTCTTAGGTATTTCACAGAATCCTAGAATAGTTTAGGTTGGAAAAGACCTGGGTCCAACTGTTAACCCTGCACTGCCAAATCCACTGCTAAACTAGGTCCCTAAGCACCCTATCTTCACATCTTTTAAATACCTCCAAGGGTGGTAAACCAAACGCTTCCCTGGGCAGCCTGTTCTATTGCTTGACAACACTTCCCAGGAAGAAATTTTTCTTAATATCCAATCTAATCCTCCCCTGGAACAGCTTTGAGGTCATTTCCTGTCATTTTACCACTTGTAACCTGGAATAAGAGACCAAATCCCACCTGGACACAACCTCCTTTCAGGTAGTCCTAGAGTCCAGTAAGATTCCCAGTGAGCCTCTTTTTTTGCCAGGCTAAACCCCAGCTCCCTCAGCCAGTCTTCCTAAGACTTGTGCTCCAGACCCTTCACCATCTCCATTGCCCTTCTTTGTACTCTCTTCAGCACCTCAATGTCTGTCTTGTCATGAGAGGTCCATCATTTAACACAGGATTCGAGGTGCAGCCTTACCAGGGCCAAATATGTGATTGTTTCCTCTGCCATCTAACCCTAGTGACTTTAAGATCCCGCTGGCTGTTTTTTGTGTATGGCAACAACATAGTTGCAATCAAAAGTAAAATCATGACTCGTAACCGAGGAGCTAGTGCTTCCATAGCTTTTAATGTTGCCATGCTGGTTGATTAATATCTTAAAATTTGATCATTTCCTCAAGTGCAAGATAAGCACATGATAGTGATTGAATATTAAAAGTTCAGCAAACCATGTTAGAAGACATTTAACATTTAAAAGACAAAATCCCAAACTAAAGAAAAATTAGAACTCCTTAGGATTTTCAAGTTTGACTTAGACCATCTCCAAAACTATAAAGTAGTTTTCACTGCTCTACCCGGACTCCAGTGCTATGCTAGCAATTAATTATTAAAATTAAGGACAAATTACTAGGTGTATTAATGTCTTATCCTAGATAGAATCTCTGTTGTGATGTCTTATTTCCAGATGAGCAGGTACTAGCTAGATTGTCTTGTGTAGCTGAAATGTGGAATGAAGCTAGCTGCATTCTTCAGCTTTAGGTACAGCAGAGTTCCCTGTGAAAACATGACAACCTAAGTAACTAAAAATGTGTTGCAGTCTCTAGGGCTCTGGAATAAATCTTCATATTTAAAACAGAATTAGCTATTCTTCAAACAGCATACCTTGAAATTTTTTTCTCATCTAAACAGATACAAATGAACTATTAATGAGGCTTCTGTAGGAAAACAAAAAGAATAAATAATGTGAGAATAAACTTACTGCAACAAAACGGACTTTAAAATTCTCCTGTGAACTTGTGACATACTCTCTTTAGATGCTTACATAAAGATATATTGAGTGCTGTCCATGATTCTGTTTAACTACCATTAAAAAGACATTATTCAATAACACAAACATCTTAGTTTCACCTCCTCTAAGGTTGACGTTGTTCTTGGTGGGTTGTTTTTCTTTTTTAAGTCTGAAAAGAGGACAAGACACAGCTATACTGTGTGGCTGCTGGACAGGAGGTGCCATTGTGGCTACCGGAGTTTTATTTATCCTTAACCCTAAGAAGCAGTCCTTTAACCAATAGGCTTCTCTATTGCCTTTCCACTGGAAATTTAGCACTATACTTTTCTCTATTCCCAAGGTGGTTTTTAATGGCTGTTTCTTGTTACACAGAAAAAGCTTCTCCTGAGCTGGGCATGTTCCAGCGCAACAAGTAATGGCACTTACCAGAAGCTTATACTACAATCTTTTGATGCTCTGAGAAGATTCCCTAGTAATGGCAAGTCTTTATGACAGCTTGCTGGTGTTTTTTAGATGAATTACTCATTTCTGAAAGAGTCAAATGGAAAAAAGGAAAAAAACAAAAACAAAAACAAAAAAAAAAAAAGCAAGCTGCATACTGGGATAGAAAAAAGGTTTTGCACTGGACATAGCTAATATAATTTCCAATAAATGGATACAGTAATAGGCCTAACATGATTAGCAAAGTAACCTAAAGCTGTCACAATTCCTGAGCAGTTATAAACACACATACACACGCACAGATCTGGTACATGCAACCTGTTGCTATCAGAATGAATAGCGCTAATAATTTTTAATGGTCAATCTGTTAAAAAGAAGTTCTAACTGATTACTGGTGTAAAAGAAAATAAATATTATGCATACAAATCTTATTTCCCAAAAACTGAATCACTTTTGTCAAGTATTTAACTTAAATCAGCAAAACAGACCATCAAGAAGGAGCATTTAAATGGATGCCTGCAGCAATGGCCAGTCAATGGCCTCTTTATTTGTTAAAGATGGATTATTTTAAATAAATTACAGAGCACTTGCACTGAATAAACAGAGTCTCAGTGGCTGTGGCATGCTATACATACTTAATTGAGCCGCAGAAATCCTAAATGACTACTGAGCTGTGTAATCGCCTTTGATTTTGCTGATAGGACCTGATTCTTTAGGTAAAAACCAAGCTATTGAGGACTGAAAAGCAACACTACCTTGAGGAAAATAGAAAGTTTAATCTGGAATATATACTTATAATATTTCGGAAACCACAGGGATGGAGTGTTCCAATAACTGAACACAAGGCAGCTTCAGAAGTGAACGATCTGCGTGTCATTTTTATATGAGCTTGATATGTTAAATGTCCCAAATGTTTATGTTGTATAAGCCCACTTAAACATTGCAAAGTGCAACAGATCCATAGGCAAAATAAAAAGTATAGCTTTTTCTAGTCTTGTTTGCTGTCTTTTCTTGCATTGATTTTTTGCATTATGTGCACACATGTACCCAGGGGTTTTCTTAAGTAATCGTGTAATTTGACCTCTTTAGGGGAACCTGTTAATGTGCTTTACTTTGAGTGTTACCTATGGTTTCTATAGGTTGAAATAAAACACTAGGTCAGAAACCAGGAATGGATGCTTTAACCCTTACTGAGCATACTGTTCATTTTAAGATTGTGTATTATTAACTCTTTAAGTTCCAGACTTCATGTCACTCAGCCAACAAAAAAATCCCATTGAAACAAGGCTATACTTGGTACATGTCTTGCAGGATCAGATCCTTCCCTTAACAAAAATGAATCCTGATCTAATCACATATGGAATTCATTCTGACAGAAGCTATGACCTTAAATAACATTACTTCCATTTGTCAATATCTCTGGAAAATGGTTTGACATTGAGAGGCAGTTTGAAAACTACGTTCAATAACAGCAATTAAAAGAGAGAGATTGATACTGTTGGACACTTTAATAATGATTGCATACCTGGATTTTCTCTAAAGAATTTCAACACTTACAACTTTCTTCTCTATGCAAGTGCAGAAATGCTCAGCTGTGAAGTTCTCTCTCTGATGAAGCACAATGAGTTACATTTGCAGTTTCCACAATTACACTGTGTATTTGGGGAAAAAAAAAAAATAGATATATGAGTTCAACCATATTGGTAAAGCAAGTACCTGTCAATATCCAATTATAAGTGATAAGCATACAAAATAGAAAGTTTATTCATACGCAATGGTGGCAGAAAATTAAAGATAGGGTATTAAATGGTCTAAAGTACTCTGATGAACCTTATGAAGTTTTTGAAAATAAGACCAGGGTGCTTCAAAATGACATAAAGTGGTCAACCAAGGATGTTCATCAAACTGAGAAGCTTTGTCCAAAGCAGCTGTACTGTGCCTGTGTGACTTCAGAAACCTAGAGGAAGAGGCTGTAGAAGAATTTGAAGATGCTCTTGGTGCAGTTTTGGTTATTCCCTTGACATTTTTCATGATACATAAGAGAAGATCCCACTGTCATGAATGTCAGACCTTCCTGGAGGGAAACCACCTGGAGCTTGGCCTGCCTCCTGGGCCAGAGCAGCACACAGCAGGGATGGCACAGCAAGCAAACACAGCTGCCACAGCTCTGTTTAGCATCATGGCACTGTTTTCTCAAGGAAAGGAGAAAGCACTTAATGTTCCCCCGAGTTAATTTCTTTAGTGGATTTAATGAGAAAAGAAATCTGGAACTTATTGCTGTGTTGACTTGTGAACATAACAATAGGGAAAATCCCCCAAGTATATGAGAGAAATTTGCAAGGGCGGAAGGCTTTGCATGTTTTTCTCAGGCTGTTCGTACCAACTCAGGACATAATTACATTTATGTTTTATTTGGCAGTACACTTTTTTTCTTTTGCCACAGACACATTCTCAGGAGGCCACCAATCATGTAGAACCTCTGTGGTAAAACCATGTGTAAAATTCAAATAGCCTGGTGCCACACAGCCATTCCCTGCTCCAGTCTGGGGATTACAGAGCAATGTGGCAGCAGGTGAGGCCAAGTCTGTGAACTTTTTTTATTATCAGCTCTATGGGAATAAAAGTTGTGCCGATGAACCCCAGAGCTGAACTAGACACACTTCTCTTTCCTTGGTGGCCTAAAACTAGAATCTCCTGTAAGTGATTTAGACTGGTTTCCCATAGGTATTTTATAACATTTTTTATTATTTTTTTTTCTCTTAAATATGACTCCATGCTAGCCAGAAAGACTTTTGACTATAGTGCTG
This sequence comes from Formicarius rufipectus, assembly GCA_013399695.1. Taxonomy (NCBI): domain Eukaryota; kingdom Metazoa; phylum Chordata; class Aves; order Passeriformes; family Formicariidae; genus Formicarius; species Formicarius rufipectus. The sequence goes on along the minus strand of VXAU01004744.1, from coordinate 1,095,287 downwards.
CTAACTCACAGACGCATCTGGCTGGGTTCAAACATTCAAGGTCTTTTTATAGTTCCCTTTGGCCTGTGAGCACAGCATCGTACAGGGACATTCATTGAGAGGATCCCTCTGCTCTCTCCACAAGCCAGATGAGCTTGAATAATGGAGATACTGCTAACAAAACTGGTAAGGAAACATTCACAGAAACAGGAGAGGAGCTATTGTACCTCACACAAGTCCAGGCAGACCTAAAGGCTATATAAAATGGAGACTTGCACATGTGTGTCAGAAAAAATAAGTTGTAAATGGCTGAGACTTACTTAAATCAGGAAACAGGCTTTAACATTAAAATTCTAATACACAATTAATAGAAAGGATTCAATGGGACACAAGGGAAGCAGCTATATGGGTGTGGAAGTATGGTAACCCCAGGAAAAGAAATGCTATAGCAAGTATGACTGCTGTAGAAAAGGCAGCTGACATGGTGAAACAATCACAGGAAACTTACAGCCCTGAAGGGATCAGGGACAGAGATCACCAAAGGATTCTGAAGAGAACAGACTGTAGCATGCTGAAATAAGGGATCAAAATGTTACTTGAGTATCAGTTGTCTTTTAAGCGAAAGAACATTGGTAAAGTTGTTGCAGAATTTGGGATGTCCTAGATCCTGGATACAACACACAAACTGTTTAAAAAGTAAAAAACGTCATGAACTAAAAATCAAGTAGTATACAAAAAAGCAAGCATGAGAAATTCATTCTTTGTTGGCACAGGAATAGTTCTATTAAATCGATTTTTCTCCTAAGTGTATAATATTTCCAGCAAATCCTCATCCATGTCCAGATACTGGCTTTTACAGGCTGAAGAATCTGACCCTGTGAGAGAATGCACTGCATCTTCCACAAATCAAGTCCTAGAACAAATATTGTGAAATATATTAAGAAGGGTATGCTACATTTATTTATATAATGACTTTCAGAACAAAACATTTTAAAGTGCTTAACTAATTATTGATCAGCCCAGATGCCCCCACGAGTGTATTCACTGAGCAAAAGGTCACAGATATCCTTATGTGAGGAACAGCCCTAATTAATTCCCAGGTCGAGGAGGAACTCATAAGCTGTCTGCAGAAGAGAGGCAATTGGTAAATGTTATACTCCCCTAATGCACCTTCTCTGCCAGTGTCAGACTGCACAGTGGACATCTTTTTAAGTCAGTGGGGAACTAAGCTGTATAAAAATAAACAGTTTCTGGAGGATGTACTAGGACAAGAACAGGAGCAAAGTTTTAAACATTGCACCAGGCACTGAAGAAAAATATAATTTATTCAAATTTTATAGCCCCTCTAGATACCTTGCAGTAGCACTTACAAGGTAACACTTACAAGTAAAAAGGTCAAGCTCTTTACTTTGCTATTGCATGAGATAAGCATTTACAGTTTTAAAAAGTAATCAAAGGTATTTTCACATTGGTTTTTCCAATTCCAGTACCTGCCTTTGCATGTTGCCTACCAAAACTCCTTCTGTATGCTGACATGTGCTCTGTATATTCTCTTCTGATTGAGACAATGTTGCAACAGTTTTGCTTTGATCTCAAAAAGAAAACAAAAGAACCACCACAAAATAATGACTTCCAAATGAGGGAGTTAAAGCGAGCCCTCTAGAACAGATTGCTCAGTCTCCTGCTAAGGCTATTTGTAAGCAGTATCTACAGCTATTTTTAATCTTTCTTATATTTTAATGGATCATAACTCTATTTTATCTTCAATTGTCAATTGCAGCCATATTGTTTTATCTCCTTTTTCTGTCTCCATTTCCACTACCAATGATATCAGAGCAACACTGCAGCCTACAGGTATAAATGGATTAGTAATTAGTGTGGATCCCTTTCCCTCCATGTAGGCTGCAGTTAGCATCCTGTTTCAGCCTTCAGCAATGCAAATAAGCTGATGTTGGCAGTATATCATGAACTGCTCACCAGTTATTTCCTTAATGACTTGCTAATTTTCCTCTTCGTATCCTCCACATGACACACTGGAACCTCATATGCTTGTGCAGACCAGTGCAACTGAGAATGCAGCCCATGTAGATAGCCCTATCCTTTTGTTTTAATGCCAGCTCTTGTTTCTCTGTTTTCCCCTTTAAGAATCTGCTTATAATTTTTAATTTAATCTCTGATGGTGGCACAAATATAATTACTTAGATATTTAACTTTATCTACTGTACCTCCTGCTAATCTGCAGCTATCCGAATACTGTCATAAAACAGAGATGAATGTTGTTTTCTGTTCAGCACTTCATTCTTGTTCATTTGGTTCTCTCAAGCAAATATTATACAGCTCTGAACCTAATCTTTTTTACTTTTTTCCTTGTTGTTAATTAAGAATAAAATAACTTGTTCCTTAAATGTAGCCCCAGAACATTGTTTAATACACACAGAACACAATGTAATCTTTCTTGGATTTGAATACCACTTTCAATGAGTTTTAGAAGCATTATTAGCTGAAAAGTACCATTGTATCCCAGGGTATGTCAATCTCCTTAAACCTCCAGAAATAACAAGAACATTGTTTTTCTTTTGTATCATAACACTGGGATTTACCAGACTAATACAGTACGACTCTCATTCCGAAAATCATATTTTCCTATCTATTGACTGAAATAACTGTGCTGTGCAACCACAGACCAAGGAACTCAAATTTGTTTTGACTCAGTAATACCATACACTCCCTCTAGAAAGTCCTTAAGGCTGTCCTCGCAGGGTGTGTGCCTATGAAGTGATTGCTTAGGACTAGCTGCTTTGTTGACAGTGGACTTGATTATGGCACAAGTCTCAGGTTTCAGAAAATGGAATACTGAGGTCTTACCAGCTCAGGGCTGCAGAGCAACTCAGCACCTTTCAGTGTACAGAGCCTTGAAGTGGAGCTGTCAGCTGCGCAGGGACTCCAGTGTGTAAATGTCACACATGAGGGTTTAATACTTACAGAGTGCTTTTTCTTGGCCTGGTGACCAAACTGAAGATTAGTAATGGATTATTAAAATATGGAGACATATTTTAAAACAAAACCTATGTGCTTGATCTCCCTTCATGCATACAATTGCTGGCACAGTTACCTGGAAAAGACGAAATTCAGATTCAAAGGTTCTTTCTTTAAAGGCTCAGGAAAGCATAGCTAGATGAACTATGTATTATCCCACATTTACATCTTTCTAGTGTAGACACTGCTTTTTGATTTTCAGTGACACTTGCCAGCCTTGAGTCAGCAATGTGTTAACTAATACTACATTGTACCTGAGCTAGGTCTCATTTTACTATCTTGATTCCAGGGTTAGAAGAGCAGCCCCAGTTTTGGTGACTTCTGGCAATTTTTTCATATGATCTGAATCACAGCAGTATCATCAGAGAAGGAGACTTTCACACTGTGTATGGTAGCAATACTGCATCAATCTTGCCACAGGGAGTCATCCAGTTGGTGTTCAATCAGTACTGGTGATTTAGGGAGAGAAAGCAATGAGTTTACTTGGTGTTGAAGGGAATTAGCAATAGAAAAGAGTCTGTGTAAAAACTGAAGAAGTAAATCCTTACAGCTACAATACCAAGAGTAGGCAAGGGCTCAGAGTAAGAGAATGAGTCCAAAGTATAAATTTAAAAAAGAAGAACTAAGGCTCTTTTTATGTTCTGTTTGATTGTTTTTCTTAATTTGGAGTTTTAAGAACAGAACCATCTGATATATGAAATGCATTACTGAATTCCCCTGTGTTACTCAGATCACACAACAGTCTCTTACAAGCCAGTATTTGCTACTTAGTGTGATTTTAAAGAAAACCCATCAGTGAATCCAACCACATTCTGGTACACGTTCGACTGCTTTCGTAGTTCAGGACATGAGGCACNTTTTTTTTTTTTTTTTCTTTTTGGAGGTAACCTAAGGAGATGGAGCACAGCCAGGGAAACAGCCAAGAGAATGGACAAGAAACATAAGAGGAATAGAAATAGCTGGCAAAGACAAAACACAAAGGAAAAGAGTGGGTGAACAATAACTGAGAGCCAGAAATACAAGGATTTGGAATAGATGTTTATTTTATTTTAGATTAATAGCAAGAAAGAACCTATTACTGTGGTACAAATTGCTCAATGCCCCATGCAGTGCCAATATTATGCCATTCATTATACTTGCAGGTGTATTATTTCTAGTTCCCTAGATTAAAAAAAAATGTTTTCCATGTATTCTTCTGTATTTTAAAATGTATTTTTTCACCACTATATTGCCAAAGATTCTTATTCCTCCAAACTCAATAGCAACTAATCATTTTCCTGGCTCCAGAATGAGAGTATGGTTACTATTTTGTGCAGGTAGTTCTTCCATCTTTATTAAGAGCATTCTAAAGTTTTGATCTGCCTGTATTTCAAGTTCTTTCCTAAATGTTTGTTCTCCCCTATGAGATAGGTCTTTCTACTAAAACTTATTCTTGTTCTTCATTGGAAATCTAGTTTCCCAATAGTGGGATTAAAACTTTCTTACTATCAATACTATGCACTTTCTTCTCAAAGAAAATTTAAAATATAAATCAGCACATCAAAGTGAAATCTAACTTGTCAACATCTTTATCTGCTCACTCACAACTGCTGCAAACTTGCTGCTATTGCCTGACTTCTTAATGTTGAGAACGTGGAGAGGATTTATAGAGACAATAGTGTCCAAAATCCAGCAGGACAGCTAGTGATGCTGGAAGGAGTTGCTCCATGGTCTCTGGTGCTTCTGATCCCCACTCCTTTCCTCCTCGCATCCACTGGAAGAGAAGCCAAGTGAGAGTGACTTGATTCTGTTTCACAGTTCATGCTGCGGCTTAGCAAAGCATCTCAATGAGGAAAACTATTTATCTCCAAATCTAGTCTGAGGATACTTGTTCTTCCTCCATGGACACCCTCATGCAAAGAAAGAAGCCCTTCCTCCAGCCAGCCGAGGGCACAGTGAGATCCTGTGTCACACCCAGGAGTCCTGTGGGGTGTGCACCCCACCTGTGCCCAGAGCGTAGCTCACACAAGGACCTCCACACAGGCACAACCACTGGGTTTGTCCTGCAGGCAGTCGGCTGCATAGACTTGCCCATTGCAAGAGCAGCCACAGCAAAGCCATGTGAATGCTAAAGAAACCCAGACAGATGATAATCTATTTAAGATCACTAATAGCTAATGGGAATTATAGCTTACAGTATTAGAAGTTTACCTGTTAAATCCTGAATACCAAGCAGGCAACTACCCCTTGAGAAAGTATTTTTGTTGTAATTACTGTACGAACTTTATATTACTGGTTCTACCAGACACAGTCAAAAGAGCCTTTCTGGGTTAACGAGTGTCCCAGCTTTGATAAAAGACTCTCAGCAAGACTAACTCTTGCATTTGACTTCTATGAGTCCAGACATTTAAGGTGGTGGTGATTAATGAGAGATCACTCTTTCCTTTGGCATTTAATCCTTCAAACTAAGGAAAAAAAATAAAATTATGTTACTGCCTCATGCTTCCCTTAGCACTTTTAAAGCACATGGCCACAACAATATAGAGAAATGCTTTAGACAACACTCCAAGGAAAAAAATCTTTTAATAAACATCCTTGTGCTTTACCTTTTCTAGGAAATGAGAATTTCTGTTCTATCAGATGTCTACTATCATAGCCACGTCCAAGGAAGAGATTTTCTCCAGGCTCCATCCTGCAGAAGTATAATAAGGCATTTATGAAGCAAACAAATTACTTAATGAAATTTGATGCTATGTTTTGGTATACTGTAACATAAACATTACAATATCATGGTTTTTTTGGGGGGGAAAGCCAGAAAGTCAGTCCTGTCCTGTTATTTTTTTCTGTCTCTCACGCACACTCACACAGTCATACAGATACAGACATGAATTGACTCTTTAACATAGAACATAGACATCATCATCTCTTTTCTCCACTCATCCTGCCTCCATTCTGTCCTTGAAAGCTCAGTCTTCTGCCATGCCAATTTTATCCCTTTGATTCATTCACTGCTCTGAACAATGTTGATTTTCCACAGCAGTTTTAGATCATACCATATGTCTGGCTATTCTTTTTTTAGTCCTTACCTTACATAGCATTGGCACCTTGCTTACAGATAATTTTGTAACTCCACAGAACATTTTCATTTTCGGTGAATGAATTGAACACATGCAACAGCAGCTAGAAATCAGAAATAAACCCCACACAGATCAACCAGTCTGCTCTGTGCAGACCACCAACAAATTCTCTCTGAATCTGTGAATGTTCTGGATTTAGACCTTGTGAGTTCCTCTCCAGACAATGCAGGGTTTGACAACTCTTTTCTTTGCATCCAGTAGGAAACTTGTCATTTACTCCAAATGAAACTAGACCTGGAATCAAGAAAAATAATGTAATATGGCCAAGTTTTCAGAAAGATAGCACTTTTGAGAAATAGGTTTGTGAGTCACCACTGTCATAGTCAGGTCTACATGGGCACAGAACCTTGTCCAGTTTTGCCTTTCCTGCATTCTCTGGTGTTATGACACTCAATATGTCCAAAAATAAATAAGACTCACTCTTTCTTCAGCTTCCAGAAATGCCCATTCTGGCTAACAGACCGATGTACAGAGGAAGGTCCCTTACACAAAGGTGTTTCCTAGAAAGCCATTTTGAATCTAATTTCAAGATCAGACACTCATTTCCCCATTTAAAACATGGAATGAGAGAACTAAATGTTTAAGCTTAGCAAACCAAAGCAACAGCTTAAAAACTCGCAGTGCTAGTCTTCCTGTTTCTTAGGGGAGGATTAATTTGTTTCTTCTCATTCTGCATTCTTTATTATTTCCATTGGAGGATATAAAAGTGCTATTGAGAGTTCTGAAGGATAAACACGTTTCCTGGTAACTGCTTAAAATAAGAAAAAAATTTATTGAGAGTGCAGACATTTTTATCACATTAATGTGACCTATTAATGATAAAGGAAATTCCCTTCATCTAACGAGCTCTATGTTTACAAATGTAACAAGAGATGTTTTAATTCTCACCGTAAATCTAAGGAAGTTAAAATCTTAACCCCAAGGTACTTAGTATAGCTGATTCTGTATTTAAAGGGAATGTTGTTAACATTTATATTGTTTTTGTTACCTACAACAGGGAGATCAGCTAGTTCAATATTCATTTCATTTTATACATAAGGTTTAACAAATATTTCAAAGAAACCTACATGTAATCAGGGTGAGATAAAATCATACATGCTATAAAAGACAGCAAATGCCTCTATTGACATGACATAAGTAATACATGCAATTGCACATATCCAGAAAATCACAGTTGTATAATCTGAACATATCTAAAAAATCAGACAAATTACTTTGACTGTATTAATATAATAGAGACAAATGAAGAAAAAGCAATTCTTCCTTTCTGACAATCCATTTTGCTGCATTTTTAACACAGTATTCAGTATATGCTTTTTTTTAATTAAAGTCAAAATATTCCCCAGACTTGAAAGTCTGTCCACAATCCTGTGGAAAGAGTAGGGTTTGATGACTGGTGTATGGAGGGATGCAGTGTTGTCACTAGGGCCTACCTTTTATATCTTATGTATCAAAAGTCAAGGACTTCTGCTACAGAAGGGCTCAAGGGCCTTGGTCTTCTCTTATATGACCAAGACTGTGCCTATCAAGTGACAAAAATGTAGACATCATCTCTCAATGATTGTGGCAGATTCGCACGTGACTCTATGGTCCTAAGGATGCATCCATATATTTAGGGGATTTCTCTGGGCTGAGAAAGGCAAGGTAGGGTAAAGAACAGGTTTCCCAGCTAAAGCAAAAGGAAGCTCATCAAAACAACTGTCTTTGTGGCAGGAGAGTGGTCTGAGCTATGATCAGCTACACATTTCCACATTTCTAAAATGACCCTCCATAATTTCAAGAATTTCAGCCCTGTCCCCTAGTGTTTCAAATCTGTGAATATCTGAAAGTCATACCGTTGCCAAGTACTGAGGTGTATTCTCTGAGAATCACTTTACTAGTTAGCTCAACTAGAGTTTAAAACTTGTCCCTGCATTGTTGCATGAGTCAAAGGTGCACCTAAGCCTATAATGCCATCATGCTTTTCAGGAAACTCTCAGAAACTGGAGCAGAATTTTCTTCTGGCTGAAAAAGAATCACTTCAGAGTCAGGAATCATGCCAGGTCAGTAATATTCACTGGCATTGATAAATTCTACTAGAGAATATAAACAGCAAAGAATATTGAACTTTTAAGAATGCAATATCATATCCTCTCATCCAAAACCGTCTCTTCCTCACTAGGTAACACAGGTCATAATTTTGATATATTTCAAGATTCTCTCTCCACTTGAAAATTATAAGATTTTACAGTTTTCCCTATGCCATTTCTGATATTGTGGCCCTTTTTTCTCCAAGAGCCTGTCAAGTTAAATGAATGATACATTTAACCATCCACAGCAACTAAAGTGCATGGCCTGAAACCAAAATTTTCTCTGTTTCAGTTGCAAATATTTGTATAGTTTAAAAGGGGAAAAAATTACTTAGCAATCAAAGTCAAAAAAATTATTGAAAAGTGCTTTATTTTTAATTCAAAATCCAAATAAAGAATAAGTATACTCTACATTTCTCTATAGGTGCATCTCAGCCATATGTTAAAAAGAAATCAAATTCAATGGTAATTGGCAGTATAATAATCACATTCCTTCTGCTCTTTGCTCAGGCACGACGCCACATGAGTTTGATGCCATAAAATTTAATTTTTTCATTTTGAATGATTTACAGTGGAGCAGAACCTATAAATCAGAACAGTAACAGGGGTTATGAATAGGAATGTATGTTTTTCCAAAATGTCTAAATGAAATATTTTGAAACATGGTAAAAGAACTGCACAGTTCTCCACCTGGCAAGCATAATTGAAGTTAATAACACTTGTTTAGACATAAGGAAACTCTTTGACACCTAGACTTCTTTTTTTTTTTTTTAATAAAATGATCAAACAATCATCATCTAGTCTCAAGAAATCAAAGCAGTTAGTTCTGCCAATATTTTATATTAAGACAGTCTTGCTTTCAGCTATGTTTCCAACTATGTCTAATAATTTTGAAAATACACACCAATTCCTTAACACAATTCCTTATTTTAATCCTATACCATATTATAAATCCTATTGCAGCATTAGGAGCCACTACCATGATGCCAGTGACGAGCAATATGAAACACATCGTATGAAGAGACTTTGATACCTTCAGTATGTACTACTGATTTTGCAGTATTTCAGATGTACATTTAGTTTTTCCAGTCTCTCTCTTGTGTATGTCACAGGCAGCAAATGATAAGGTATAAGATCTTCTTTCTCTATAGCCAGTTGCACCAAGACTTGGAATATCCCTGTTATTGTCCGTGTTGGCATTCAGAAAGCATAACTTGATGCAGAACCTTTGTTCAAGGAAAAACAAAACAAACAAACAACAACAACAAAGAGAATGAAAACAAACTGGTAAAAGTTTTAAAGACCCTTAAAAAATGGGTGAACAGCAGAGCCTTGTAAAAGCACTGAATCACACTGTTCACTCACTAATTCCTCCTGGGCCTGGGTTTCTGGTGTTCTTCATAAACCTAAAGACAAGGGTACAGAGAGATTGATTAAACTTTTGTCTTCTAGTCTCTAATATTCAGCCCACCAGGCTTGCTCAGTCCTGAAAGTTGTGAAATACTTGGTCTCTATTCCTAGGAGCCTTCTGCAAACAACCTCTAACTGGGTTCAGAGTAGGAGAACGTCTGGGTCTTTCATTAGCTTCTCTTGTTCCCCCAAGAATCAGGAATGAAGCACTTTTGCTGGCACTCCTAAGGTGGAGAGCTGCTTGCTTTCAACCACCTCTATCTCCGCAGTAGAAGGAAGAAATCTTCCAGGCCACCAAAAAACCACTGAGTAAAATCTTTATGAACAAACACCTCAAAAGTTAGGCTGGTGCAATAAGAGAAGTAATTTACTCATATGTGAGGCTCTTGTATCACACTTTCCTTATGTGAGTGGCTTCTGTTTTCCCTACTGAACTGACTTTATCTTAACCCATGAGTTTTCTCATTTTACTTTTCTGATTCTCTCCGTCATCCCACTGTGGGGGTAATGAGCGAGCAGCTGTGTGGGGTTGAGTTACCAGCTGGGGTTAAACCATGACACTCATCTTGACATCATTCAAGCTTAAAATCCTCACTGTGAAGATTAATACTTCTTTTCCTACATTTGTTAAATAGCAATCACTTTAATGCTTTACAGTCTGCACCAATTAAATCTAAGGAGAGACTGTAAACACATTAATTTAGAATAAGTGGCTTGCCTTGATTGAAACATAGCTAACTGTAGGCAAATTTGAGTCAGTTGGGAACAAAGCAACCTAACCAGTCACTCAATCAGAAATATAGATGCTTAGTTAGGAATCTGCATTAAACCCAGGCTATTGCAAGCTCATGTGCCTTGCAGAGCCAGAAGCCCATTTACACTAGATGTCCACATGACTGTAACTTATGGTCATCAGCAACGGTGACCTATGACCATCATAAGAGTTTTTAAAAGTGTTGTAAAGGATCTGATCCTTCATGGATTGTTCAGATAAAATTCCTGTAGATTTCAAAGGGAAAAGAGTATCTCTGGCACTCCAGCAGCCCAAGTAGGCCCAGGGCAACATGAAAAGCCATCAGATGATGATTTCACATACCAAGGTCTGCCCTTATAAATCCAGGAAATACCAATCAATTTATATCTCATCATCTTAACCCTGAACTTCTAGGTAATTGTTTTACCTTCTATTCCCTCTTTTTCCAAAATGTTGTCCTCTTAACCTGATTTACTCTACTTATTTCAGGTGCTGACTTTGGCACTTTATTCCCAGATCTAACCAACCACACCATAAAGACATATATGCCGGAGCTGCTCCAGTGTAGAGTGGCAGAGAACTCATTCACATCTGTTCCAACTCAGTCCTTGTAGCCTCCTCCTTGTAAACTGTAGTAGAAAGCCTCAGACACCACAGGCAAAGATGCCCACACCTACTAAGCCCAGGGCAGAAAACAAGGCTAAAATACTATCAGCACTTGATTTAGTATTCATATTTGGTTTCGCTGTTTTATGTAAAAGGAAAATAAATCAAAGGAAAATCAATCAAAGGAAAAGACATATTTTGTAACCTTACAACCCAAACAGTGCACTTGTGTTCAGCTGAGGGAAGCCCTGCATCTTGTCATTTGAAAGCCTTCCTAAAATTTTATACATTTTTCACTCAAAAATCCAACACTAAGTGCATGTGCATAAAAGTCACAGTCAGATTTCTCAGCTGGGCAAGTGGAGTTTGTTTTTCCAATTCCAACTACAGAAAACTCCTCCTCGTATAATTCACTTCAAAGTCTAAAATTTGTTCCAGTGATAATTGCTGAATTTATGTGTATTTAGAACCCAGTACTTAAATAAAACATCTACATTGGGTGATTATGTATAAACATTGTGCCAATTTCTTTAAATAAGAGTGTAGTAAATTACTACTGATTACACAAATACTGATTAAAATTTGAAGGCAAATAAATAACGAAGAGAGATGTTATTTATTTGTCCAAATGCTCTTAAAAGTGCAGTCATGCCAAGCATAACTTCCAGTGAAAGCAAAGGATGGAAATACAGTGTTCCACTGGTGGACAGCCTGGAACGAATCATTAGGACAGCAGTGATTGCTGTTTTAAGATTTGTTCTGTCCCTCTGTTTTCCCTTATCTCTACAACACTGTAAGCTGACCACATACCAGGAAAATTCTGACATTAGCTTTGCACTTGCAGTTCCTGTTCAGCTTACTTGGGATTTCCTCTCACGTAAGCTGATAGAAAAGTGAAGATGCAAGTCAAGGGAAATAGTGTCAAATTTTGTATATTGCTCCTTCATGCAGCACCTGCAAGTATCTTCTAAAACTTTTGAATCCAAAAGCAAATCTGCCTCTGGAAAACGTTAATGCCTCTTCTAAACGCTATCTTCAATCTGTTTCACACGGAAGGCTATTGACAGATGGGTAAGTTCTGCCTAGTACTAGGCAGGGAATTATGATTTAGATGCTCAAGAATAAAAATTTTATTTAAACTAACCTAATTCACAGGGGACTGTGGCAATAGGAGTTAGTATATACAGAGAATAATGTTATTGAAGTGCTACACAATTTAGAGTTGAGTCTTAGGTGGCACCACTCAGTATAACTGCATTGACAGTAGGGACACAGGACTGATTTACGTGAGCTGATGTTACCTGAGAGGAAGCAACTGCAATGATAATAGTGTTGCAAACAAAAACTGGGATCCTGGGCTGATGTACAGCTGGATGTGGATGTTTTATGCAGTCTGTCCATTAGCTATGAAACCAATCCTTGTGAACATATCATAAGCTGTAATGGTGCATACAGAGCAGTAAGGCCCTAGACATTTCTACATATCTCTCCACACCAAAACCTTCTCATACAAGTTCAAAGCAAGGCTTCACTGTGCTCTACACCACAGTGCATCTCTTCTTAGGTGTATTTAGTCCTATTAGGTTCCTCCCTTTATAAAGCAACTTTANTCTATTTCATAAATTTTGAAACTGAATCATCCAGAACACTCTAACTTTTTTTGGCAATTAAGAAATAAAAGGTAAACCAGATGAAAACCTGTGGTTTAGTCACTGATATCAAATTTCATTCACAGATTTTCATGCAGACTTTTATTAGAGGCAGGATACATCTTAAATTAAATGAGCTGTTCCTGCCCATCAGCCATAGAAAAGGAAGGTTCAACTCATGCTGAAGAAACCTTTTACGTTCATATGTGCTTAGTATGGATATATATAACAAATCCCAAGACATTGCAGAAGTCTTTACTTATGGCAAAGGAAATTTATAAACACACAGACATGCTCTAATTATCAGATATGACCATTAAACCATGGAATTATTTATCTGTTATTTCACATGAAATATAAGTTACCACACACAATTTCTTTATTCTTATCTATCATTTTCTCATTCCACCAAGCATATTGGATAAACAGAAACAACCCTAATGTCCTAAGAACAGAACTAAAAATAAAACTAGAGATTAAACTGAGAACTAAAAGATTAATTTCTATTTGCTACTTCTCCTTAAATACTTTAATGAGCAGGTATATGGATATCTTATCTATAATCTGTAGGGAAAATAAAGCAGTAAGTCAAATTTCTGTACTAGTTTACATGTTTTTCAGCCCTGGAAGTACTCACCGTCCCTGTTTTTTTAACTATATCATTACTTAATCAAAATATTTTAAACATAGTCATAGGAATAAACAGAACTAAACTGGAACGTTATGGTATCTAACTTTTCTGTAGCTCTCTTTGTCTTTCATTTTAAAAAAACTGCTATGGGTACACTGCAGATAACAAAAATATGATGTAATTGGGGAAATAGATGCTTATTTTTAAAGATTCTGCTGGGAGTCCTCTGTATATGTAGAACTGCTCAAACTGAAACTTGGGTCCTGTCCAGTAGATTTCTAGCAAACCATAAGCCAGATTTCACTTGTCTCTGGTGTTATTTGTAGAAATACATATCAGTGAGATCAGAAAAATATTCTACATTCTCTTTTTTAAACATGTCCCAATAAGCAATCTGTTATATTTCTAGTAGTGCAGCATATAAAGTTACCTTTTAAGTTCCTGCCAGTTGGGAGCTCCTTCATTCAAAGTAGAACCCCAGTTTAGCTTCAGGCTAGAACTTAGCAATAATCATGCTATTTTAAGGATATAATTTAGACTTTCTATAAATTCAAAGTGTTGAGTTAACCATGTTCTGTTTATTTGTGGAATATTTTCTGACACCTTGTTACACAATTAATCTACCACCTCAGTTCTGACCCTGGTCCTAAGAATAGAGGCCTGACATACATAGCCCATGCCACCTGTAACATAATGTATTCCTTCACTCTTATCCCACTCATAGACAACAGTCTTCTGAAGCAAAACCGGTCAGACTGAAAATCAGCTGTTCAACACTGCCGGTAGAAACAAAAATGTACAGTAGTGTAAACAAGAGAAAGGAACAGATGAAAGAAATCATTAACAGCCACCCACATCTAAAGTCTCTGACTCCATTTAAGTGGGTAAGGATTTTGTCTTAGCCTTCAAGTGGACCAGAATTCATCAACATCCCAGGGCAAATTAGGATCTGCATCTCACCCTGCCTGAATGATGTTATCAGTAGCTCCTGCAGTCAGGAGTTATGGACTCTTACCATGTGTACAACCTTCAGCCCTTTCCTTGTCTCAAACAAGAAACAAAACCAAAGAATTGAAAATCTAGTCTGTTCTCTCAGTAACGTAAAGGACCATTATTCAAACACAGACAACAACGAGGTGTAAAAACCAAAGTATGGAAATGTTTGCATAATTAATAAAAATATTGATGAGTTATTTTTCCCTGCATTACTGTCACCATTCACTATATTTGTGCTTTTATTTTTACTCCATAGTGTATCCCTGTCCAGCCAAGATTAATGTTGCTGTCCTTCCAGCAAGATTCAATTTCAGCCAATGTTGTTGCAGTAAATGACAATACTAAGACACAAGAAACAGTACCTTGAGTCTGCCCTCCTTTGGCTGCCTCTTTTCAGCATTTTCACAAAACCACTTAGTACACACCATCCCAGTTGCTCTTTGCAATGGTATCAAAAAGGTACAAAAGAAGTTTCAATAAAGGGTTCATTAATTGCAAACAGTAACTAAAAGTTAACGCCTACAACATATTAGTAGTTGTCATACAATAGACTAATAAACAAATGGGGTGCTAATTCTGGGATCTTTTAAGTTCATCCAGACAAAGTAAAGAAATTCTCCGTTCAGTAGTAAATCTTAATCTCTTCATCCCCTTTAGCTACTTCACTAAACCCCATCTCTTTTACTTAGTAGTAAACTCTCTAGTATTTCATTTTCGTTTCAGTTAGAGCTACAGAGACGTTTGTATGAATAACAAAACTGTTCAGAATAAGTAGCAGCTCAACATTTGTCTGTCAGGAAAAGTAACTAATCAAAGTCATCCCCACTTAGGAAACTCTAGAGCAGAACAGCATGGGCATAATAATGTATAGCAGCTTTTGTACATACGTGACAAATGAAGCAAGATCTGATTAATTTTCCAGCAGTTCGAAAATGGTCTGTAATTTCCCTCACATGTCACTCCATTAGTTCTTAGCTCCTGAACTTGCCACTTAGAAAAATTACTTGTGATTTGCTGAGTAATAAATGTGTGTTTCTAGTCAACAGAAAAGTTTCCATCTCCCAAATCTTGAAATATGTGCAGAGTTTCAGTTCCTATTATTGTTTCTAGATTGGGATTCTCTGTATATAAAGCAACATTTACAAATTTTATGATTAACTCAAAAATGCAGAGAGAAAACTCAGAGAAATTTCCCAGGAAGCACAGTGAAGTAAAATTTGATCTTATAAAGACTCCTAGCTTCAAGTTCAGAGTAAAACAAACACAGGCCACTGTTCTGGGATTAAAATTTCAGAAGTTTTATATAGGTGCAACCCAAATGAACCTCAAGCATTTTGAGATGTGCATCTTTCCAAACGTTAATGACCTGCTTCATCCGTCCTGTCTATGCTGCCTCTACACTGAGAGCTGAAAAACTTGTGGGTGTCCAGGCTTGGGTACCTTGTTTAGGTGTTTAGAGCTGGAGTAAACCAACATGGGCCTTGGAGTTCAAATCAGTTGCTCAGGGTAGTGCAGGCTGGTCTGAACAAGACCAGAAATGGAAATGAGTTTGTAAATCCTGGCTGTCTTGTAGTATTTCATAGAATCATAGAATCACTGAGGTTGGAAAAGACCTCTAAGATAGAGTCCAAGTGATATCCCAGCAGCACTGTGTTCACCATTAAACCGTATCCCCAAGTGCCCCATGAACAGGCCTTCTGAACACTTCCAGGAAGGGTCATTCCACCACTTTCCTGGGCAGTCTATTCTAATACACGACCATCCTTTCAGTTAATAAATTTTTCCTAATACTTAAACCAAACCCCCCCTAACACAACTTGAGCCAGTTTCCTCCTGTCCTGTCGCTCATTATCTGGAGGAAGAGACTGACTCCCACCAGGCTACCACCTCTAATGATTCAGAGCTAGGATATTGCCACAAATTTGTGCCTTAGAAACATGAAAAGTTTCACTATTCTGGATGCTGTGCTCTGCAGACACAGTTCTCAGGCCTCAGCACCAAACACTGAGGAGAAGTTCTGAGACTTGAGCATGCTTTGTGTAACACTGCACTTGAAATATAAACTGAGAAATCTGCAGAATGGTTAGTCTTTGCTTCTGATGTGCCCTTACCTACAGACAAAGAGAATCACAGAATATCCTGAGCTGAAAGGGAGCCACAAGGATCATCAAGTCCAACTCCTGGCCCTGCACAGAACCATCCCCAAGAGTCACATCATGTGTCTGAGAGTATTGACCAAAAACCTCTTGAACTCTGTCAGGCTTGGTTCTGTGATCACTTGCCTGGGGAGCCTGTTCCAGTGCCCAACCACCCTTCAGGTGAAGAGTCTCTTTATAATATCCAACTTAAACCTCCCCTGACATAACTTCAGGCCATTTCCTCAGGTCCTGTCACTGGTCACCACAGAGAAGAGATCAGTGCCTGCCCCTCCTCTCCTCCTCACAAGGAGGTTCTGACTGCAATGAGATCTCCCCTCAGTCTCTTCTTCTCCAGGCTGAACAGACCAAGTGTCCCCAGCCACTCCTCATACATCTTCCCCTCAAAGACTTTCATGATCTTTGTAGCCCTCCTTTGGACACTTTCTTAGGGCTTTATACCTTACATTGTGGTGCCCAAAACTGCACATCAGTATCTTAGTCTGAAAAGACTCTTAAAAGAGTAATGAAAAAAATCTCTAATAAAAAAATCAAGTGAAAATAAACCCCATGACTACAAAACATGTAGTTTTTCTTCAAAGAAAGGCAGCAAGGACTCCTTGAAGTTCAATAGAGATTTGTTGATTGCTATTATTTTATACATAAGATGTTTAAGCACCTTTATGGTCAATAACAAGCTGTGCCCAGGAAGGGCAATCACACTCAGCCTCTTGAATGCTGGAGCCCAGGTAAGGGTCTATTTGTGAAATGGTCTACGTGACATCGGCAATCTGACATTTTAATGATCTAGCAGGTAGATTTTTGCTCAAGTTGTGAAAATAGGCTTTTTGGAGAGTAGTTATAGCAGCCCAGAAACAGCTGCTCCTCAGGGCTATAGGAAAGCTTTTATTCCACAGCCTGGCCTCCTTTCAGTGAGACCCTCACTTTAACCTGTAGGGATCATGCAGGAAACATAAAAGTTACTGAGGCCTCACTGACCTTGTCAAGGCCACGTGTGGGAATTTTTAATGTTTGAGTTGCTTCAAAATTATAGCAATTACTAGAAATATTCCAGGAAAAAAGGACTTTTTTTCCTTCTGCCAGTTCAGATTTCCCAACTAAAATTGTCATTTTCATCTGCTAGTTCTTTAAGAAAAATAGAATTATAGACACTCTTTAGTCACTGGATAACAGATGTTATAAAACTTTGTGGCACTCAGTCATAATTAAGTCAGGCCTAATATGCATCTGTCAGAAACCATTGACCTTTTCTGATGATGGCAGGGAAAAGGCTTTGATACTCTACCACACATTTAAGGATTTTTGAAGGGAAAATGTCAAAGGTTTGGGTGTTCTGGCAGGAAATTACCTCTTGCGTTCCTAATGACAAATGTTTTTAGCTTAATCTAAGTAAATAATGAAACTGTGTTGCTTAAGTTGGGATTTCTAATCCAAAATACCATATTTTGTATGTTTCCCTAGCAAAGAAGCAGGGAATTGAAGAATTTATATAATTTTTAAGGTGATAATCTGTCAGAGCTAAAGATTAAACTGCAACTGACAGATTGCACATACAAAATGTGGAGATAAATAAAAATTTGAAAAGGAAATATTTTTTAAAAAAGGGAGGGGAAGAAAAAATGCAAAATTTAACCATATGATATCTTTAATATTGTAGACAGCACAAGGACGAGGTAATCACAAAACTGTTTGAAAAAAAGGATTAGTAGCTCAGCAATAGTCCACATTTGGACCTTATAACACAGTTAATGTTCTGTATTTCTCTTAGGTCTCCTGTCATAACTTTTGGCAAAAACTGGATGGCAGGTACCTGTCAGAGATCCTCGTTTGCAAAGTGAAGACAGTGAGCTGGAGCTACTCTGAATGTACAGGAAGCTAAAAGGTCTCATCCTGTTGGTACAACTTCATCACGTAGGCACTCCATGAGCAAAAGTGTGTGAGGGCGGACAGGTGGGCAAATAAAGAGGAGGAGGCAGCAGACAGAAATGCTGCCCAATGACTACAGCACCGATCTGACATTTCTGCAATCCCAGCTTCAGTTTCTTCCCTGACCAGACTCGTGGTGTTTTCTTGGACCAAAGAATTTCAGCACAGGTTATTGATGTTTCCAGGCATATAGGCATTCAAGTCCCCCTGATATCAGCATAATTGGAGGATTTATGCGATGACATTCCCTTATGAGCCCAGGTCTTGATATCTGCCTGTTTCAGGTCTCTACATAGAAAATATAGAGGGAAGTGTAGCAAGGATTAATAAATTAAAGGTGAATAAGATGTAAGGGAGAGCATTAAATGTTTTCAGCAGACAAAGATAATATTATTTTTCAAGTCCAATTTCTTTCAGAAAGCCACACGTGTGTGTGCATGCATTATTGTCTTTATTTAAAGAAATTTCTAAATCCTGTATTGAGAAGTTGCAAAGAACATTTTAAAGGTCTCATTTAAGTATTTTACATTTTTTTTAATTTCTTTTATCAAGTTATTTTTATTATCTTTCAAAGCTGTGTCCATCCACTTAGATACCATGCTCCTAAATATCTTGTGGATTAACTGGAACACAAGAAAAAGGTGGTGCTTTCATAGCTTGATTCTTTTAAGTAGGTTACTGTGTTTTTTAGCTTCAAGGAGAACAAAAATTTACCTAAGCCCACACAGAAATTCAAGCTTGAAAGCTCTACAAAAGCCATGACAAACAAGCAAAAAGCTTATTTGAGAGATGAAGGAACATAATCTTTTCCCAGTGCATCTGCAGTGTAGTCTGCAAGACAAATGGCAGTGAGCAAAAGATCAAATAACATTCCTCATTGCCTAAAACAAATAAATAATCTAATACCAAGGATTAGAGATCAGATTGTTCGATATATCTCTCTCCTTGGCCATTGGAGGAAATGTACACAGTAACGTTTTATGTTTAGCCTCCAAAAACTTTGCCCCAAATACAGGGTGCGCTGCATAATCAGATTTCAGCTTTGAAATAGCTTTTGCTTTCCTATTCCAGAAAGGAAGACAGTGCTTGCCAGTGTTGTCCTGGGAATGCCATTACTGCACCTACCTAAACAACAAAAAGCAGAATGAAAAATAAACTCACATGGACAAAAGGGGAAGGGAGAAGCAGCAGACCCAAGATAGGAAAATAAAAACACCCCACACATTCAGACATGGCAGGGCTTGAGTTAAAAAGACAGTGCCAGGTGATTCAGTCATCACTCAAGTTCTGTGGTTTCACAGCACATAGTATTACTCATTCTTTTTTTACTAAGAGAGCTTTAATGATGTTTAAACCTCTCATTGCCACTCTAGCAACATAAAATTTTGAAGAATATTCCTACTTGCTTTGGAAAGACACTGAAAATCACATCAGTTAAAGAAGTGGTGTTCAGAAGGAAAACCATGAGCCTGTTCCTGATTTGGCTTTTATGTAATGACATATAGATATTTCCATTAATATTTCCCTTTTTTTGGCTATTAAGTCCTACTGTAAAATTTACACTACTTTTATTATGAAGTACCAGACTTTTCTTCTTAAAGTTATTTTCCAATTAAAATAATGGGGATGGTAATTTCATCTGAAAGCAATTTCCTGCAAAAAGATTCAAAAGAGTAACAGAGATAATATTTTGTCCAATTAAACATAACTATATTGCATTTCTTGCTAATTCTCCAATTTCCAATCTTAATTAAACATAACAATATTCACTACCAGTATCTTATGTTTATATAAGTCAGCCCCACCTCTGAAATATAATGTTCTTCCCATTAGACATATTCTGATTTTCTCCAACCAGATACACGAAGGGCTTACACTGGAAATTTCAGGAGCAGTCCTAGGGAAGAGATTCGAGCTGATCACATTGTCTTGATTCAAGACCAGGGTCTCAGAGCTGCCACACTCTTATTTCCCATGTCTGTCTCCAGAACCTGTAGCCAAAAGTTGCCGAAGAAGACATTAGGTCTCACTTTCAACTCCAGGTGAGTAATCAAGACTTGATCACCTTCACTATACCACTGAAAAATTGCTTCATTTTACCTTTGCTTTTAGTATTCCATTGTCCCTTGCCTGTCCTTTTTTCTCTGTTTAGTGCTACTCCCTAATTTATGATGCACGGGAACATGGATGGACACTTTTTGGGTTCATTCCATATTTTTCCTGTTCATTTAAGTCCTTTATTAAACATTACTTTCTGTTCCCTCCACTTTTACAGCAGGCTCAAATCTCCACATTGATCTACAAACACAGCAGATGGTGTAGAAATTTGGACCCAAGCCTCATGAACAGCTTCTGCCTCTCTTATGGTCCAAACTAAATGCTCTGATCTGGTAGGAATTCAGAAATCCAAACAAGAGTGCTGATCCCACAAGACTTCAGCTCGTATCACACTGCGAGTGAGCAAAAGGGCCATTTTGCTTCTATAGACTGGCTTCCACCTTCAAAGTTAAGCATGTATCTTAGGTGCCAAAGGGAAATTGCAGTCAGAGCTCTCTTTCACACATGCTAATCCCTTATTGCTGGAACAGAATTTCACTTTCTGCCCAGAGACCATGTCAACACACAGGTGCCACCAACCCTTGCCCATCTTCTGCTCAGGTTGTACCCAGAGCCATCCAGCTGCAGAGAGAAGGACCTACACATACATAGTCAGGACAGAGCTGTCACAGATGACAGGGAAGCATTGGGTGAAGCTGACCTCACCTCCAAAGGTTGTTTTGATTTTTTTTTTTTTCTCCATCTGGAGGGCAATGCTGGGGTCTAATATTTATCTGAACATTCAGTGAACACTCAACGCTTTGTCAGGACTCGGTATGAATACTGAATTCTGAAAAACTTCAAGTGTACCATGAAACTGGAAAAATTCAGCTGCATGCTGAGAGGGGTGGCTGGGATGGAGGTTAAGGTCATAGCCAGGAGTGATAGAAACTATAAATCTTGGAAAATTGTTGTTTGACCAACAAATATTCTTCCCTTGATGTCCATTAAATTTTACAGTGCAGGCAGTGCTCAAAAACTCAGAAGTAAATGTGTTACATGCAGATCAGACTTGATGGTACGCACTTGAGGAAGAAAAAAAACTTTCAAAAAAGATGATAAAAGGCTTAAATCTACACTGAGATATTTCTTACGCAAAATCATGCAGATTAAGAAAGAACTGACCACTGCTGAAGGGAAAGAAAATTTCTCCGGGGAAGAAATGCCAAAGCTTCTTTGTCTGAGCCTGGCCAACATTGGGAACCCAAAACTGCCTGGAAGACCTCACTGGCCCCACTCTGAAGGAGTGGAAGAGGTAGACTGGTATTTTAAAGTCTTTTAAATAGCTCATTGAGGAAAGGCAGGCTCTTGATTTCCCATAAAGACACTATGCTTAAGAAATCATCTCTTCATTCAGACAATCCAAATTTCCACTGGCCACAAAAGTAGCTGTGATGAAACAACTCTCACAGGGCCTAATTTTCCATGTGCTATTGACTTGAATAGGGTAGGAGATATGATCTGGTCTGCGGACACCCATCCTCAGGGCTGCAAGTGAAAGTTTAACACTACAGCAGGGATTTCCTCTGACAGCAGCAGTGCTGTTAGGAAGGTTACAACCACAGGGAAAATTGTGAAGGCCTGTTCCTTTTCCAAAGTCAGTCATAGGCAATTATTACACTTACTGGTGAGGATCTCATGTGAGACATGTTTAGTCCCAGACTCCTTGTCCACAGGTCCTCTGAAGGAGTAAGGGAGAAGCTCTGCCTTCACACAATGTCTCAGTAAGCAGATGGTACCACTCGATTTCCCCACATTCGCCCAGTCTGCATTAACTGTGTTAGAGATTTGGATGACAACTAACAAGTAAATATCAGTGTTGAAAAGTCTGAGGCAATTTGGATGAAGAGAAGAAAGTAGGCAGAATTCAATTCAATTTAGTCATCTTTTTCTACCTTTACCTTCCGTGGCAAGAGCTTGCAACCTGTGGGGGGTTATACCTCCACCTGCTGCTCAAAGTTTATGTAGCACCAGCTACTTTTTTTTTTCTTTTACTGTATCAGAGCTATGGCCTCTTCTTTCAAAAATAAATGTAGACTCCTAACCAATTCATAGCCTACAAACATAACTAAGGGAAATCAGGTATGAAGTCATACTGAGTAGGTAAAGATGAACACCAATCCCACAAAGCAAGATCATTCATCAACTAAAGAACATAAGTTAATATGTAATTTTATCAAAAGCATTTAAGATTTCCATTTGTGTCTAAATAATAAAAGCCTTCACATGGTTCCCAATGACATCACAACTATGTAAGTACGTTTCTACAACTTGCTATAAAGTCATCTATTTAGTTATGTCAACAAACATACAACAGATATGTTCCTATATCTCAGCAGATATGTTCCTATATCTCAGCATATATAGGAAGCCCACTGTACAAGCAGCCCTACAAATACACTGGGATAGAGCTGCCACTTAGATCAATTTAGAAACTGAGTTAGGCTCTGTTAGCTCTTAGAAATAGCATTTGACCAGTGGTCTAGGAATTGTGCTTACCAGTTTCCAGGAGTTAAGGTGTGGATGTTGACAGGCATAGCCCCATGAGAGTCTCATATTTCTCCCTTTGTCATGTTACTGGAATTACTGACAGTAGAAGTAACCCAAAATGGTAGTCCTACTCCATAGAAAAGAGAAAGATTCTATAGTCAAAGGAATATCCTTCATTTGCTTCTTGTCCTTGGATCAGTAGATCCAATCCCTTCAGTGGGAAGAGACCGTGATATTACACTGACCTTGTAACCAAAAACAGCAGAGAAAGGTGCAGAAAAACAAGGACTCAGGTCTCTTTCTTGGATACTTTCTGTTACAGCTTTCCAAGTACAACTTGGATTTCTAGGTTTCTTCTTGTTTACACGTCCCTGAAAAAATCTCCGAAGCAGAAAACTGGATGAAGTCTGAGAAGTATAAGAGAGGAACTTTTATAGCCCTCTTCAGTTAAGGTGCAGACAGCAGTTAACCCTAAGTTTCTCTCCCCTTGCACACAAAGGGTCATGGGTAATCACTTATGACTAATTGCACACTTGTGTCAAGGAGATGCCTTTTCACATCTGGTTCAGATAATCCCACAGTCCTGAAATGTTCCACCAAATGTTGCAAAAAAATACAACCTGTGCAGTGTAACAGCTGGCGGATGACCCGAGCCTGCAGACTGACACCTAATAACACATTTGTCCCCACAAGAAGATCTTATTACAGCATGGGCATTTTACATGATGAAGGATTATCATCTTCAGGATGAGAATTCCACCTTTAAAGTGAAGCTATAAACGTTCAAGGAAATGGTGACTGAAGAACTGACCAATGTGCTGTAAAGCCAAATGCCAGACTTGGGGAGAGAGGTCAAGACAGGGAAAGAGATCCTCATTATAAAGTTTGAGTAGCAGCTTCCCAGTTGGACATCTGAACTTTCTGACACATCCACAGCTTCAACCTGTCCCATGATTCTTTTTCATAATGTATCCTCTACTCATCTCAAATGTTTTCTTTCTAATCTCTCTATAATTTTGTCAGAAATATTAAGAACAGATATAATGTGCCAGATATATGAAAATTGTGACAATATTTTTTCACTCCTAAGAAGTCAGTGTTGCAGATTGTCAAATGGCTTCACCAAGACATCCTATACTTCATTCACAAGCGCTGACAAGTTTTCCAATCCACTCTCAGTGTGTTAAATTATCCATTAATAGCAAACTAATTAGCTCTTATTATTTGTTAATTACAATCTCTGTGTTTCAAAAGCTCAATCCATGTATGATTTCTGTAGGTATAATACAAGTAATACAAGACACAGTAAGCCACCCAATTACAGACTGCTCAGTTTCAGTTCATTGCACAACTTTCCTTACACACATGACCTTCAGAAAAGTGGCTCTCTACACCAAGAGCATTCTTCAGGACACTAAATTACTAATGTAGATGCACCTTTGAGAGAAGGTAGAACAATTTCCCTGATCTCCAAAGACATGAGCAATTAGCTCTCTCAGTTCTAGGATATCTGTCTTCCAAGGTAAAACTATTTCTATGGCCAGCATATTCAAATACATATAAAGATTTTTGTACTTAGACAAATGAGAAAACTGGTTGAAAGTATGACAACTGTAGAGGTTTTTACCTCCCGGGTCTCAAATGTTCCATCTAGTGATGTGGGATTTGTATATTCAATGAACTATAACTACACTGGTTTTGTACAGCTACAGAAGTAGCTCCAGAAATTTTAGTGTATGCTGTTCTGCAGTGCATGGGGCATAGTGAGCCACATAGTTCAAAGCTGCTACCTCTTTGTTGATGTGTTCTAAGAGTAAATTCAAACTGACTTACAAAATTAATTGTTGACAATACACTAGGTCTCACTGTTTTAAATAGTTTAAAAATGTAATATAATTGCAGATTTATAAAATTCTGTACTGGACAAGAATTGTGGATTTTATGGCAATGAGAGAAAATAATGAGCAAGCACACTTGCATATTAATAATAAGGTAATGATAATAATGTTTAAATAATGTTAAAACATAGGGAAAGTCAAAAAGTACATCCAATTATAAAGTATTGCAGAGAGGAAATAAAAATTAAATAAATCATTGAAAGTGAGAAAATTTAATATTATAGTCTCTGGTCTGCATTTCACAAAATAGTCCTGCTGGTTATAAACGTTTTGCTTGTGTTGCAGATTAGGAAGGCATGTATATAAAAATATTCTAAAACCTAAGAAACAACCTTGTCTGACTTTAAGTACTCAAATTGTCAAGCTGCTGTTCAGAGCACTGCATCCTCTAGGCTGCAAGGCCAGCCTTCACACATTTTGTCTAAATAGCCCATTTACCTCCCTGTTATTCTTCTAGAAGGACCCCACATTCACTTTACCTGCCTGACACAGAATCACATGAGAGTACCCCAAGAGAGCTCTGATTGCAATGCACCTGGCAAGTCCTCCCTCCAGAGAGGACAAACTAGGTCTGTACTATCACATATCATAGTCCCAGGATGTCTCATCTGGCATGCACTAAGGCTTACTTAAGGACTTAAGGCCACACCAGTTTATGGGTTTACAATCACACAGTTTGGAAAGACATTTGGGTTTGACTCCCAAAATACAAAGTCAATGTGGTCAGCAAGACTCAAGTGAGTACTGAAATAAGGTAAGATATCCTACTCAAAGTTGGATTTATTACTTAAATAAAAGTGGTNAAAAAAAAAAAAAAAACCAGAGCCAAGATTCAGTCTTTTCTCTGAAATGGTATGGAATACAGGCACAAATTTTTGGTACTATCCTCTGTTTGCATGAGAGACCAATTACATTTAAATGCAAAACATTTCTAATTGCTGTGCCAAATACTATTTAGTGAAACTGGAAGGTCAATCCTTCTAACCAGAGGAGAGGGATCAACATCTGGTGAATGATGCTTCCTTTGCAAGAGCAACAATATGAATCTTGAGGGGAGGAAAGGAAAAAAAAGTTATTTTTTTGCTATTACTGTGTTCAAGTATAAATTCCACCATTTCAAAGATTTTATGCTGTAAGAGTCAAAATCGTTGCAAAAACATTGCTCAACATGGACAAAAGCAGATCTCCAAAACACAACTGGAAACCTACATTAATGAAACCAGCTGGGAGTTCCATACATCTCCCAGCACATGAGCTGTGTGTTCCACAAATCACAAACTGCAGATGTAGGATAAGCCCTAAAAAGTTTATGTTAGGTGAGAGTCCACTTTATGGGTAGCACTGGCAAGACTCCACAAACCAGATCAGTCTTGCATAGTGAAATACACTCCTAGAAACTGAACCCAGCCCTAAAGTATAACCAGTTTGTCAGAGCTACACAATATACAGTAAGCTGGCGAGCAACACCCTGTACAGTTCACTAAATTAAAAACAGATTTTAAAAAACAAAAACAAAAACAAAACAAAACAAAAAAACACAAACAAAAAAAACAAAACAAACAAACAAAAAAAAAACAAACAAAAAAACAAACAAACAAAAAAACTTTTAGAAAACAATAAGGAAAAATTAGGGAAAAAATACAGTAGTTATATAATGTAACAAAAAATTCCTAGAGTTGGGACCCTGTTCATAATTCCACAATTCCACCCCTTCAGCAATTCTGCTAAGACAGAACACACTGGTAGCTCCAAAGAGCACATGTTTATACACATCATATTGTGCACTCTACTTCTTATTCATGCTAAAATATTTTATGTCCCTGGCAAATAGAACCTGAAAGGCCATGAAAAGGGCAGCTCCTCAAGTTTTTTATAGGAGAAGGCTGCATGCAAACACACCAATGATATTACCTGTATCTAGCTATTTCAAAGAGCTCCTTTAGTACATTTCACATGGAAATATATCAGAGGTATAAGTACATCTTTGGTTTACAAAGTTTAAAAACACAATGAATCACAAAATATACTAAAATTTAAAACAGTATTTGCTTGACTAATGTAAAATATAATTTGCCTTTCTTCCTGGATCCTGGAAAGACAATACAAGGGAAAAATGTAGTGGTAAAAATCATATAATCATAGAAAGGTTTGAGTTGTAAAGGACTTTAAAGAACATCTAAAATCATCTCTAAAGATCATTCCAATCCCCCTGCCGTGGGCAGAGACACCTTCCATTGGACCAGGTTCCTCAAAGCTCCATCCAACCTAGTCTTGAACACCTCCAGAGATGGGGCATGTGCAATTTTTCTGTGCAACTTCTTCCAGTGCCTCACCATCCTCACAGTAAATAATTTCCTCCTAATATCCAATTTAAACCTATCCTCTGTCAGTTTAAAGCCATGATTATGTGCCTTTCACTACATGCCCTTGTAAAAAGTCCCTCTCCAGTCTTCTTATAAGCTCTTTTTAGGTACTAGAAGGGACTCTAAGCTCTCCCTGGAGCCTTCTCGAGGTTGATCAGCCTCAACTCTCTCTGCCTGTCTTTATAGGAAAGGTGCTCTAGCACCTTGATCATCTCCATGTCCTTCCTGTGCTGGGTACCCCAGAGCTGGATGTTGTACTCCAGGTGAGGTCTCACCAGAGCAGAGTAGATGAATGGAATCACCCTCATTTCCCTGCTGGCCACATGTCTTTTGATGCAGCCCAGGACACAATTGGCTTTCTGGACTGTGAGTACACATTGCTGGGCCATGTTGAGCTTCTCATCAGCTAATGCCCCCAAATCCTTCTCCCCAGGGCTGCAGTCTATCCATTCTCCACTCAGCCTGTATTTGTGTTTGGGATGGCCCTGACTCTGCTACAAGACCTTGCACTTGGCCGTGTTGAACTTCATGAGGTTTGCACAAGCTTACTTCTCAAGCCTGTCCAGGTCCCTCTGGATGGCATCCCTTCACTCCAGCATGTCAGTCATGCCACACAGCTTGGTGTCTTCAACAAACTTGCTGAGAGTGCATGCAATCCCACTGT
Source organism: Formicarius rufipectus (assembly GCA_013399695.1). Taxonomy (NCBI): domain Eukaryota; kingdom Metazoa; phylum Chordata; class Aves; order Passeriformes; family Formicariidae; genus Formicarius; species Formicarius rufipectus. The sequence goes on along the minus strand of VXAU01004744.1, from coordinate 1,067,447 downwards.
CTATATTGATGACAAAAAAAAATATTTAATGAAAAACTTAATGATAGTTTGATACAAGATTATTACAAACGGATGTGACAACTGTGATTTCTGTAATTTTCTGCAATTGTGCAAATAAATTCCATCACTCACTGTGACCTCTTTATGCTGTGCCACTATAGCACAGTCAGCATAAATCAGCCTTCAGACATTCCTAGATTTCAGGAGTGGCAGAGAGTAAGCACAGGCAGAGCCATGGTGCCCTGCTGCATTGGCAAGCTGGGAGGATGCTGGTGTGAGTTGCCATTTCCTCAGACTGCTCTACTTTGTGCCCTGGAATTGTGCAGACTCTAGTACTGGCCTGTGGGGTTTTTTTCTGTCATGCTCTGTATCCCTGGAAGTGGAGATCCTGAACCCTGAACTGGCATTAGCTGCATTTTAGCTGGAACTAGGAACAACTTTTTGATCTCACCCATGTTTTCCCACCTTGGATGCACAAAAGAAACTTTTAAGAACCTTTATGAAAATCAGAGACAGTTTGGAAAACTTCGAAAAATACCCCTTGGTCCCAGTGGGTATTCTCTTGATATACCATGATATACAACTACACAAATAATAAACTACAGCTTGAAGAACCTCTCAGCCATAGTCTTCCTTGCTGAGCTCATCAGGTAAAATACAGATCCAGGTTCATGTTCATCCTTCAAATTTTGCTTAGTGGTATTATTGAATGAGTTTAACATTGCTCCCCCACCCATTGCCCCAAATTCTGGGTTCTCTTGGCAGGTAGATTGAGTTGCTGGGGGAATATTTGCAGTGGAAGACAGAATTTTTTCCTATATATTCCTGTTGAGACCTTCAATAAATTAAATTGGTGGTTTTGAAGTTTTTCTGCCTACTTGCTACCATAAGTCTCTAAATAGAGCCTCTATAGTTTTTTCTGTATAACCCATCTTAGTGTTTATAAGGTGGTAGAAGTTGTGGAACTTACCTGCAGGCTTGCCAAGGTCGGTGTATGAGCATAGCTCTGCTTTATTAGACTTTGGAAACATTCCCATTTGGAGGTTCATTTTCAAATGTATAAATCTCAGTTGGTAAAATACCATGACCTTCTAGCAACTTCTAAGCAAAAGCCTACACTCACCTCATACATCAGCATAAATCTAACTCATATCACCTTTTATTCCTCCTCCTTTCACAGCTGGTCCGGCATTCAATGGGAAACTGTTGAGTTTCACATCTCAGGGGGGCACTTTGCTTTGCAGTGGTTGCCACTGTACCAGTATGGCAAGAGCCATTTTTATCTCTGTGAGTTTTTGCCAGAAAATAAAGAGATCCTAAAATTACCCTGACATTCCAAAATAATTACTATAGTAAATAATTCTGAGCTATAGAAAGTATGGTAAAGAATTGTTCTGCTTCTTCCCCTTACAACTGAAGGCAGCAAGAGATTAATTTTCTTACATGATTTCTGCAGAGCTGCTACATGAACATTAGAAGAAACTTGGAAAAAAAAAATCTTAGGCCAGTTTTATCCCAGCAGGTGCAGGGAGAAACAGTTTGCACCTTCATGCATGATCAAGGACTACTGTTTTGTGTGATAGCTCTTCTCTCTACCCAAGGAAAATCACACGACACTTCCACTTCTCCCCATATTTTAAAACTCCCCTGAACCCAAAATCATCCCCATAGAAGCTCCAGAACTACTCATAAATCTTCCTGGGGATGCACAGAACAAGTCTTGTCTACTAGTACCAACCAGCTTGGCTTAGGTGATCCTTATCTGAGCCAATTTCACTAACTCCTTGGATTGTGGCAGTCTCCAGGGGAGGAAAGACTTCAGGCATCTGCATACTTACTCAAAAAGTCACATCATGTAGAGGTCCATGTTGGTGGGTGTTCTTGTCAGGGACATGCTCAGCCAATTCATATCAACTGTGACTGAAAATGTGGAAATTCTACCACGTTGCCTCTTGGGCTTGGACTTTTTCCTCCTAAACCTAGAGGATGAGGTTAGAGCTTACCTCTAATGACTGATTCTTTTATACAACCCAATAAAAACAGAAAGCTTGCACCTCTTTTTACTTCCAGACAAAAGGAAACAAAAATAGAAGAAAAGAAAGGCTCATAAAAAATGGTAGCTAAGCAATTTAACTCAAATGTCACATTTACAACCTCTTTATTGGCAGCTATAACACAACATGTCCTTCTCTCCTTGTGACTGAATCTGCTCATGACTTACTGTAGCCTACGTTCACTCAGAGCTGCTCAGTGCAAAATATATGCTTTTATGATCAATGCAACTGTGAAAGATGGACAAAGGAAAAATACATCTATTAAAACTCCAGTGTAAAAAACATTTTTATTCCCTTTTTCCAGAGCTTTCAATGTCTACTCCTGCATGTACTACAAAAAAAAAAAAATGTTGGGGAAAAGAGGGAGACAGGAGTAA